>CM060734.1:26395886-26859041 GCA_030704615.1 Takakia lepidozioides
AACATGGCCAAGACGGAGGGGATGAGTGCACTACAAGGCACTAGTATGGCTGAGGGGGGCGGGGGGGGGGGGGGTGGTTGTGTCATGGCCAAGGATTGGATGAGAGCTCTGTGGGAGTTAGGGGAACGCCGCCTGGTTTACGTACTCAGGCGAAGGGCGCGGAGTCATCAGGCTCATCGGATAGCTATGACTCCTCCTCTGACGATGAGGATGAGGATGAGTAGGTCCCAGGGTCAGTCTACTGAACCCTTGTGAGCAAAGAATTCAGCTCATTGCTTGTAAATATATTTCCATTTGTACATATATTTCCATCTTCCATCTTATTCATGTGTTGCACGGCCTCACCCTCGATTCATGCTTGCTTGAACCAATGCAATAAACAAAATTGAGTACCTGTTAAATCAGAGCAATGGAAGCTCTAATGTCTTCCCAAGAAAGAAACCAGGGAAAAACTCTAAATCACCCCCAATTCACCCCCCAAAATGAAAACCACACCCCCCCCCCACCCGCATCGCCACCCCAGGGCGTCGCTTGGGCCAGCGCCCTTGCGACGGGTTTTTTAGGCTTGCCACGGATGGGGGTCGCAACTAGCCACGGCCGGGCGTGGCTAGCAGCAACGCAGTGGCAAAGTTGGACACCCCCCGTGCGACGGGTTTATCTTCTGTGCGACGTTCGGGGGTGGCTAGCTGCGACGCCTCGGCGTCCCTGAGCCCAACATGAGGCCTCCCCCACCTATTTGTTTTTTGTAAAAAAAAAAAAGGCACCCAGCCACCCCCGAGCGTCGCAAGTAACCACGTGTGCTCTGCCTCATTGGCAACCCCACGGGAGTGCACCCAACTGGCCAAGAATGTCTCTGCCTCCTGAAGACGAATACCCTACCCCCCCCCCCCCCCCCCCCCAAATTCAAAAAAAAGAAACAAACAAAAAAGAAATACATGCATGCAAAGGAAATGACAAAACATGGAAGGGGCAAGGTATGACGGTAGTACCTTTGCAAGCTTGGCCGACTCGGCCCCGGTGTCACCTGATGTGGCAGGAGTCCCAGCTTCCGGAAGTCCCCATGCTATCCCCTCCCGGAGCGCCGCTGGAAGTAGGTTCCAGATGTCGACCATAGCCGGCGGCGGCGCCCGGTAGTCCACGCCCTTCTTTGCTGACAGCTCAGGCTGAGGGGGCGGCATTGCTGATTGGCTAGGCCGCTCCAAACCGGTCCGTAGCTTCCCCCCCCCCACAAATGCGTAGCAGGGTAGAAGCCCTCACCCGGCTTCACTAATTCGAGGTGCTTCGCTATCTTGGCCTCCTCATTGGCCCTCCTCGTCAACTCCTCCCTCATAAAGTTCAGATTGTAGGCATGTTTATTTGTATGGTTCCTTTGTAACCAGAAGTAAAAGCTACAAAGAAGAGGGAGGTCATTTATGTGATGGGGTCTGGTATGCACTCCCTTACGGGGTGAGTGCATACCACACTCACTCCATAAGGAGCTGCCATACCAGGGGATGGTTGGTGGGTTCCCTCTCTCTCCCTCTCTCTCTCTCCCTCCCTCCATGGATCTGGCTGCATTGGGCTAGGAACCGCCAGTTCCCGAGGCCCTTCAACCACACGTCTATTTTGTCGTGAAAGTGACAATGGAAATCTTACAAAACATGCAATATCACATGCATGCATAGCAATATTGATGGTGTTTTTGTGGAATATGTACCGCCCAATATGGCAATTCGTAGAAGATTGAAAGCCGCTTCATGCCGGGCACCTCCACTTCACCGGACCCCTCCGGATGGGCCTCCTTCCATCGGTCTTCCCAAAAGTGCCCGGATGGTGTCACAGGTGGGGGACGTAACTCCACTTTGCCATCAAACAAGTGTTTGTCTCTTCTTCTCCAATGATGGCTCATAGGAAGAAACTTGCGGTAGTTGGGATACACCATCTTGCGAAGATTGCTGGAGCTTTGTGCATCAAGTTCATCACCACAATGCAGGCATGCGTGGTACCCTTTAGTGCTCAACCCCGAGCAAACAGTAAGTCCTGTAGACATTTCGCCACATTAAGAAAGACAAAAAGTTTCCATGTGCATCTACCCCACTACGGTGCAGAAGACTGTCGCCGCTACTTCAATCAATCCCAATCCTCATCAATATCCCTTGACAGGTAAATGTACGCGGGTTTCTCATGGGGAACATAATATACCTGGATAATCATGCATTGTCCAAAGCAAGATGCCTCTCATCTGAAAAGATTGTCCGGCCATAGGGTCAAGTGAAGCATCCAATGCCGAGACCCCCCTCCATAGCTCCTTCAGTTCATCAACTAGAGGTCGCAAGTACGTGTCCATGTCTTTCACTTGTTTTTTCCCTATGAGACATTCACACCATTAATTGTTTCAATGCTCCACCATGCTAATTATACTTCATAATGAATGACACATCTTACTACATGATTACGTCACTCATCAATCTTCCATTGGAATTGCGCCAAAGAGAAGAATATTAATGTAAAATCCAAAGAAGTAATAAGCATGAAATGGGAACACTCACCCAGTACAATGGCAGCCAACATGATATGGCCTTTTTTTATTGAAAGATACGGAGGGATGTTGTAATTCACCATGGTCACCGACCAAGTGGAATGACTACATGACTGGACAGAGTATGGGTTGACCCCATCCGAGGAGAAGCCGAGGCGGACATGTCGTGGGTCCTCCAAGAGAAAAGGCCACATCTCTTCAGTATGCCTCCATGCTTGTGAATCTTGTGGCCCGCACACCTTTCTCGGGGGGCTCCGATGCGAGGCGTGCCATCTCATCAGTTGTGCCAATGAGGGGCTTCGGTAGTGTCCCTGCAGTCGCGGGATGATTGGAAAGTAGTGCATTTTCTGGCACCATCCCCATGTCGGCCCTATATCATAATCAGTGACATTCATATCTCTAAGTAAAACCTTACGTCTTGTAGCGGTTGCAAAAAGGTAGAATGCAATATACAAGTGTATTGTGGCGCGGGTATACCTTGCGCGGGGCTTTCTTCCCTTGAACATCATCCCGATATCGGTCTTTGTTGCACTTTGGACACTTGGTGAGTTTCGCATCCTCTCCATAGTACAGTGTTTTATCACATTGACATGCATGAAAAATCTTATAGCCCATCCCCACAGCATCCAAGGCTGCTCTTGCTTTCTTGATCGTGGCATTATCGGCTTCAAATGTGGGGCAAGGATGTAATCCGCAATAGTCCGCATTATGGCGGACATACCCACATTGCTTATGCTAAACCGGATTTGCAAATTCCCGGAGGACCCGGATACGGACTCGGTGGTGGCTGTGGTCTCTGCAATGGAGGGGAAGGGACACGTAGGTTGGTATGAGGGATCTCGCGTGGAGGTAGTACTGGCCGAGATGGCCGGGATGGCGATCATGATGAGGAAAGAACATGTACAATAGGAGGAACGGACGATGCGGATGATGGGGGTGCCGATGTCGAGGATGTCGAATTCGGACTCGGTGGCGGCTGTGGTCTCGGCAATGGAGGGGAAGGGACACTTAGCCGGTCGGTATGAGGGACCTCGGATAGCAATGGTGATGAAGAAAGACCATCTACAATAGGAGGAATGGACGATGCGGATGATGGTGATGATGGGGGTGCCGATGTCGAGGATGACGAATGTGTGTGTGTAGGTGGCAAGCGCCTAGCCCGGTGCCCAAAAATAGAAAAACACGCATCGTACCCCGCTACCTCACAAACTGCATCTACGTGATGTTGCGAGAAAAAAATGTTCACATCCGGAACGGTGTGGGGCTCGTAAGAAGGAAGAAACCCGCATCGGTATGCCTCTTCAGCAAAAAAATTGCGAACTTGGACATCAAGACGGGGCTGCAAGATGCATGATATGAAATGCATCAATACTCAATTCACAAATGCGAGGTTTCATTAGATATAGTACTTTTAATTGAGGAGTACGTGAGAAGATATATGGACGACTTACCTTTGCTGCATCATCAATCTCGTACTTGGCGTAATGTTTTTGCACAACATGGGGTCGCCGCATCATCGGTTTGGTCCTCCCAACCGGTAGTCGTGCCCAACACCAACTGCACCAACACTCAATCTTGGGGAGGCGGTCCCGGCGGGGTCTCCCCGGGGCTCGTGCCTCTGGACTTGGCGGCCTTCGACCTCGGGGTGGTGGCCGTGGGGGCAAAGCTGTGCGGACATGGCGATGCCGCCTAACTCGTAGACGAGGCGAACGTGCTGTCTCGCCCTCAACAGGTAGTTGTGGCAAAGCCGGCAACGAATCCTCAAGTGTGACACGTCGATAAACACGTGGCATGACCTAGCACAAGAGAGAGGTAGAGTACCGTACTGTGACCCACTGTAACCTCCGGAGGAGTTACAGTCCCAACCCTTGGAAAAACTTGAAAAAAAAACCCTACAAACGTAAAGCCATATGTCCCCACCCCACAAAAAACAAAACCCTAAAAACAAAACTATATTGTAGCTAATCCTAAACTAACTATATTATAACTAACCCTAAACTAAACTATGTAACCCTTAAAACCCTAAGAGCCAAAGACCCAAAAACCCAAATGATCCTTGCAAAACCCCATAACCCAAAAAACCAAAAAAATAAAAAATAAAAAATGAGAGGCCTCTTCAACTCACCTCTGCGACTGTCGTGTGACGTCCCCTTGAGGCAACGACGCCCGTGCGATTCCCCAATGTCGCAGCGGATCCTCCTCCTGCCAAGGTGGCCGCCCTTCTCTCCCCTTCTCTCTCCCCTTCGCGAAGGTGCCTGATCGCCGCCGAGGTTTTCTGGTGGGGTCGCCACACTGGCGCGCCACGGCTGCACTGACTGCCTCTCACTCCCCCTCTCAATCTCTCTATCTGATCTCTCTCTCCCTCACCCTCCTCCTCTCACTCTTCCTCCCTCCCCTCCCTCTATCCCTACTATGTTTTTTTTTTGCTCTCGAGCTCTCCCGGGCGCAACTACCCCCGCGCGCCGGAGCGTTTTCCGGCGGCGGTGATGCAACACTGACGCGCCACGGCGTTCAAACCCACGCGCGCCCTCTCTCTCACTCTCCCTCTCGCCCTAATCCCTCTCCCTCACTCTCTCTCTCGCTCTCTCTCTCTCTCCCTCTTCTATCTTTTTTTTTTTTTTTTGCTGTTTGAGCGAGCTGGGAGCGCGCCCCCGTGACCTGCTTGTGGAGCGCCAGCCGAACGCCAGCGCCGCGGGCGGGACCGCCAGCGTGAAGGAGCTTCCGCGTGAGGGAGCTGCCCTCCCTCTCCTTCTCTCTCTCTCATTCTCCCTCTTAGCTCTCACTCTCCCTCTCGCCCTTATCTCTCTCCCTCATTCTCTCCCTCGCTCTCTCTCTCCCTCTTTTTTTTTTTTTTTTTTTGTTGTTTGAGTGAGGGAGTGCGCCCACGCGACCTGGTGGTGCAGCGCCAGCGTGAAGGAGCTGCTGTGTGAGGCGCCCAACTGTAGGTAAGCAGCCATGCATTTCTAGTGAGAGATTTCAGTGAGAGTTTGGGTTCCACAGAGCAGACAGTGGAATTCCCACGGATCTCAGAGTATATAGGACAATAGAAGAAGTGTTTTTCAGTTTCAATTTCATGGAGAGAGAGGGAGAGAGAGAAAGAGAGGGAGAGATTTCCCTTTTTTTTTTGGGACCTGCACAAAGGAGAAGGAGAGAGAGGGAGAGAGAGGGAGAGGGATAGAGGGGGCCAAGAAAATAAAAAACGAAGTTGGGGGGGGGGGACTGAGCAGCAGCAGCTCAGTCCCTCTTTGGTTTTTTTCTTTTGTGAGCAGCAGAGGGACAAAGACAGATGGAGGAGAGAAACGGAGAAATGAGGAAAAAAAAAAAAAAAAAGGTGGGGGGGGGGGGGGGTGACTGAGCAGTAGCTGCTGAGTCACTCCCCTCCCCACCTTCATTTTTAATTTTTTTTCCCTCAACACTCCCTCTCTCTTCACATCCTGATGGGACAGAGGGAGAGATGAGGGAAAATAAATAAAAAAGAAGGTGGGGGGGGGGGGCGGGTGTGATTGAGCAGCTGTTGCTCAGTCACTCCCCCCCACCTTCTTTTTTAGTTTTTTTTTCCCTCCTCACTCCCTCTTTCTCCATCTCTCCCTCTCTCTCCACATCTTCATGGGACAGAGGGAGAGATGAGGGAAGATATTAATATCATGTCAAGACATGGACAAGACCCACTAGGGTCATTGTCAATTAAAGACATAAACAACCCAAAACAGGGCACCATCTAACATTTCCATTCTTGTCATAGCTTCCCATGAATTGACATCACCCAATCAGTCATGATAAAACAGGGTGGGAGGGCGGGGTTTGTTCATGTAGGGGATGCAAGCATCTTGAACACCCGAGATCCGGCCATCTTGGCCAATGAATCATTTGTTCATGTATGGGACAAGATAAGATATTGTTGTCCCTGTGCAGGCTACAAGGCCTCTTGGCTCAGCCTGTACATATACCAGCAGCCTACCATTTCAGCCATTAATTATGGCAGGTCATGCATCAGCCAAGGCATAAGGACCAGCCTGCAGTTTGTCAGAATCTCAGTATGCCACCAAGCAGTCCAACTTGAGCAAGATGAAATAGATTCCATATCATTTGTATTCACCCCGAGATATGTGATCATACAAGGTATCAAGGGAATGTGAATGCAGCCTGTCAAATTGCAGGTTCAAGACTTGTACAAACAAGCAGCATGAACAGCCGAGATCCAGCCTCTTTTGTATATAAAAAACCAGATTGCAGGTCATAGGCCTGATGTCATGATAGAGCCAAAACTATAGGTAGGATCCCATTGCAGCTTACCATCCTCATCCTTCAAGAGTTCCATGCTAAGACATGCAAAGAACACCTTACTATGATCCAGTACACATCAGAAGCAGGCCTGAAAAGGAGCAGGGTAGTACCCTACCAGGCTGCCGCCATAAACTTCAAGGCCCCCAGGTCCATAGTCACCCAAAACCGCCAAAAACATCCCACCAAAAACCAAATCCTCTTTGGCCAAAAGAACTTACAACCTAGCTTAATAATCCACAGGCTTTGCTGTCAAAGATCAAAATGTAGGGTATGGTTTGTATGCAAGCCTAAGGAAACGGGCCAGTCAGGCCGAGCTACGCATCGGTGGCAGAACAACAAAGGCCAGAACGCAGGCTGTAGCATGTCAAGCCAGGGGCAGTCGGGTTGAAATCGGGGCTGCAGGCAGCAGCCACCTCACAGCGCACAAACCCATAGGTCTCCTCGGGGAATGCTTGCGCGTGAGCCTGTGAGCCTGTGAGCCTGGCTAGGCTCACGCCACATCAGCAAGCATCCACGTGTTCAGGCCCTAATTCCGTGCTTCCCCCCCCCCCCCCCCCTATTACCGCGGATCAGCTGTCGCCTATGTCCTAATTTTTTATCCCTCTTCATGGCCCCCACATGAATATTCTTTGTGGCCGAGAACAATGGCAGGTTTGCGGATGAATTATGATTGAGGTCATGACTTTGGAATGAGGAGATCGCCCACTAGAGAACTGAATATTAAAAGCAAACATTTTTTTTGGGCAAAGCAGTACATTCATTCCAACACACAAATATTTTTCAATTCCGCAATCCGAAGACCTATCCTAGGCAATCCCTAACTGTACTTACGGGAACGCGCAAAGAACTTGAAAAACAGTTTGGAGATGGAAGCAAAACCAAAACACAATTTATTGAGCCTCGGTACTTGAACCTAAAGAAATATTGGAGGTTTTAGAGGAACCACTTCCAGAGTTTACAGCAATATCATCTATGAATACAGCAGCACATCCATGACGTTTTTTTTTTCCACGACCTTCATGGAGATGCGAATACAGTGTTTGTTCAGATAACACCCGTGCGCAAGCTTCCGCGTAAACCGGCAAGCGGTTGGATCTAGGGGGGCTCGGGGACATGTAGTATCCTTGGAAACCGAAAGGTGTCTGCTGATTCGATGACTGGTGCTGAACTCTGCAAAGCAAGAAGAGGAATGGCGGTAGATGTTAACATCCAGATATAGACAACGAAAGCCACTATTTCTCGAATGGGAATGACACAAGGAAATGCAACATATTTTGCACGACTACACAAGAACTTACTCACACTCAAAATCGGAGTCCACGTCCAGATCCTCGTCAGGCGCTTCGGGCTCCTCCAGAAGTCCCTCTGTGGATGGGGCAGAAGTAGTGCCCGACTCAAGCTGACAAAGCTCGCTTGAGAAGAACTCCGTATCAGCTTCCATGCCGAAGAAGTGCCTTCCGGCGCTCTTGCAAGCATGAAAACATGCTCCTGCAAATCCAAGAAGAACGAGAAATAAAAACAGGGTTTCCCTAAGGTCACTGCCCATATGTCAAACACAATGTGAAGGGCCCCACCTGTGCCCATAGACAAGTCAACCACTCGTCCACCATGACGGCTGCATGTCTCCACCAAAGTCTACATGAAAGCTGGAGATTTCTCCCGTGCACCTCTCTAAGGGACACCAATCGACCTTTTCATAGTCCGACCCGAGTCGACGTAATTGAAGATAACATCATCCTCCACAGGCTCGCAGGTGGGGTCAATGTGAGCTGCAAGGTCCCTCAACTGAAACTCAGCAACACCAGCAGGAAGAGTGTCTTTCCGCCTCACCAGGCACAAAGCTTCGAACACCCGTGTTTGTCAATAATCACGAAGAGAGCATGAGACAGAAGACATAACCCACCATTTTGATTGACCGAAAAACCACGAAACATCAATTGAAAGGAACCAACTCACTTTCTGCCCCGGGAACTCGCCCTTCGTAAGAGGCAGAGTATTGATGCATGTCCAAGTTTTGATGACACGAAACCCGGAAGCTTTCATGTAGCTGAAAAGAGTTCTTCGAGCCGACATGTCCTTTGACTGCATGAGACGAAGAGCCCCCGAGTCCGAAAGGAACTTGTTGCTGAACGAGAAAGCCCACTGCCAGTAACGAGAATCCGATTTGTTCCAAGTCGGGGTCGAATTGGAAGGAAACACATCAGGGACAGGAAAACCGTCAGGAATGTCCAGCACCACAAGGTCAGTCGCGTATGCCTGCTGAACTCCATTCACCCATTCCGGACTTTTTGTGACCTACAGCCAAAAACATGAGACAGTGTAAGAAGCCCAATCCAAATCTAACAGGAGATCAATCCCCTGGACAAGCCACAACAAGCTGCCAAAACACAATTATTCATACAACAGTTTAGACATAAGTGTTCACCTGAGTGAGGAATGAAACAAGCATGTCCCATGATTTCGAGGGCACCCCTTTGAATGTGGACTTCCTGGACTCCATCATTGCAAGAAAACTTTCATTCAGCACCTTACGATTGAACTGGCCCAAAACCCTGGAGGGATGTTCTCTCGCCTCGAAAACTTGCTCCCTTGACTTTGATGTTCTCTTATCCCTCCTTGCGGGAGAAGGCTGTCTTTCAGGAACCTCTGACGGTCCTTGTCCTTGTGGAGCTGCACTTTTCCCCTTCCCCTTCGGATCCCCGACAATCTTCCCCTTTCGTTTTGGAGTAGCAGTTTCTCGGGCTCTTTTGTAGCCAGAGCCGAAATGATTCTGTCTTGGATGTCTTTGTCAGCCAATGGGGCAATCGCTGCGGCATTGTCGTTTAGGTTTCTCAAAACAACTTCATCGAATGGAGTGTCCTGTTTTGGCAGGTCGAGGTACCACCCACAGTCTCGGAAGTGCGCCCTGCTCCAGTCTTTGGCAATACCAGCCGTGTACATTGTCTTGTCATTGGAGGGGTCAGCCCATGAATAGATGAAGTCTGGGTCATCGCTAAGGTACTTTCCCGGTATGAGGATATGATACATATACCTGAATCACACACAAAAAACCTAGACAGTCATTCGATCAGAAAACGAAAAAGAACGCACATCCGAAAAAAGATATTGAAATGCAGGAAGGCAACACTGAGAAATCTACTTTTGAAATCCCGAATCAACCTTGCGTTGACGCAATGTTCATTCGAGCAGAAATGGGGAACACCAAATGATAATGTTATATTGATAGAGACAACGACTGAGAAGCGCAATTCAACATTGCTTCAACGCAAGGTTGTTTTCATTCAGAGCAGAAATGGAAAACACTACCTAAAAACTACCATCTGACTATGTACTGGTGCGGATATTCAACATTGCGTTGGCGCAATGTTGAAATCCTCTGTTGAAACACATGTCAATGCTATCTGATAATGATAAGTTTCCTACAATTGTATGGAAATTGGGGGATGGATGCGGGAAATTTCCAGCAATCCATACCGCCAAACAACCTTGCGTCAACGCAAGTCTGTTTGTTGGTACAGTGAAAGTTGTAAATAGCATTTCAAATCGACTCCAAACAGTCTTATGTTCATCTTGGCAGCATTGGAACTGGATTTGAACTACCCAAAACCACAGGAAAAGCTACATAGCCTGCCACTTCATCAACCTTGCGTTGACGCAAGGCTGATTTTCCTGTCAGTTTATCCCCTTTCACATTCAGAAAAAACGGCATTATGGGATACCCAGGTATAGGTAAGTGAAACCAGGACAATGGGAAACAACGTTGTCCCTTCCCGGTTTGTACTGGATATCCACGTCGAACACCGCCAAAGTATCTTGCCACCTAAGTTGTTTTGGGGACAACTTAGGCTGTATGTGAAATAATCCCCTCCAAAAATTTGATATGAACTGTGGTCCTCGATCAGATACGATGTCCTTCGGAAGTCCATGAATGCGGTAGATATTATTGAGGAAGAGTCTTGCAGTTTCCTCGCCAGTAACCGTCTTATTACATGGAATGAAATGTGTCATCTTCGTAACGATCCACAATAACAAGGATTGAGTCGGTGGTCTTAGAAATTGGAAGGTCCATAATAAAGTCCATAGACAAGGGCGACCATGGACCCTTGGGAATGGGTAATGGTTGAAGAAGGCCGTAAGGTCGATGTCGTGGTCCCTTTGCCCTAGCACGGGTGTCACAAGATTTTACAAATTCTTTCACGAGTTTCCACACTTGCGGCCACCAATAGTCCCTGGATATCAATTCCATTGTTTTGTTGAAGCCGAAATGTCCTGTAGCCGGAAGATCATGACATGTTTGAAGAATTTGAAGTTGTGTAGGTCTTGGAGGTACATAGAGAAATCCCTTGAAACAAAGTAAGTCATCTTTAAATTCGAAGTCGTTTGTAACATGTGGGTTGTCTCGAGGTCGATTTAGTTGACTTCGTAGTGTCGTGGGTCAAGATGATGGATTTCTGTTGATCAAAAGCTGCATCCCCTTCTTTTGGCGCAAGATACGATCGTCGAGAAAGAGTATCTAGTTTTCCTTGAAGATGTCCGGGACGGTAGGTAATAACAAAATCAAACCTTGCTAGTGACATACTCCGTCTCGCTTGACGTCGATTCAAAACACGAGCACTCATAAAATACTCGCGGTTTTTGTGATCGGTATAGACAGTGACCTGATGTTTAGCTCTCTCCAATAGATGATGCCACTCCTCAAAAACATCAATAATCGCTAAAAGTTCTTTGTCATGGATTGCATAATTGATCTCCGCAGCGGAAAATTTGCGAGAACGAAAACTAATAAGGTGAAGTCGGCCATCTGTACCGTATTGAGAGAGTACCGCACCAAGTGCAAAGTCCGATACATCTGCTTCCAAAAAGAATGGTTTAGATGGGTCTGCATGTACCAGTATTGGAGCCGTTGTAAATGCCTGCTTCAGCCTTTCAAATGCTTGGTCCCATACAAATTTGTCCTTCCCTATGAGTCATGTCAATGGTGCAGCAATTTTGGAGTAGTCCTTGATGAAGATTCTATAGAAATTTGCAAATCCTAGAAAACATTGTACCTCTCGGACTGAAGTTGGTTTAATCCACTCGATGATGGTTTGTATTTTCTTCTGATCCATAAAGACTCATTTGTCGGAAATAATGTAGCCCGAAAATTCGACTTCAGATTGGTGGAAAAGACATTTTTCCAACTTGGCATATAGTTTTTTTTCCCTCAATTTATCTAGGACAAGGCGTACATGGCGACCATGTTCTTCTTCATTCTGTGAAAATATCAAAATGTCGTCCAAATAAATGACTACAAAGTCATCTAAAAATTCTCGAAAGATGTCATTCATCATGTGTTGAAAAATTGCTGGAGCATTTGTAAGACCGAAATGCATAACACTGTATTCGAAATGTCCGTACTTTGTGCGAAAAACAGTCTTCCATTTGTCTCCTTCTTTTATTCGTACAAGGTTGTAAGCTCATCTCAAGTCGATCTTTGTGAAAAAATTTGCTCGTCTAAGTTGTTCGAGGAGTCCAGAAATCAGCGGTAGTGGGTAACGATTTTTTATAGTGACTTTGTTGAGCCCACGATAGTCCACACACATGCGTAACGATCTGTCCTTCTTCCTCACAAATAAGATAGGTGCTCTCGCGGGTGATTTCGAATGTCGAATGAAATTCTTTGACAAATTTTCATCAATGTATTCGCGTCAAGCAGCCAGCTCCGTCTGAGATAAATTGTAGATCGGGCCGAATGGTGGTTGAGCTCTTTCTTGCAACTCAATTGCACAATCATAAGGTCGATGTTCTGGCAACATGTCTGCATTTTTCTTCTCGAAGACATCCTTGAAATCTTGATATTGAGTGGGTAACGTCGAAGTACCTTGGTCTGTTGTGGTTTTGATCGGAGTCGCATAAAGTGCAAATGTCGCGTCTTTCTTCGTAGCTCTCACGAAGGCTCTAGCTCCAAGAAACAGGGGTTGAATACCTTTGGTACTTTTACATTTTTGTGAGCATATGTGCAGATGGCACCCCTCTCGTGGGAAGAGTTCCCCATCTGGAAGGCGAAGAGAGATTCGGGTCTTGCAAACGGAAATTGGACACCCCTCCGGGATCGGATGCAGATTCCCATAGGGCGGACAGGGTGAACTTCTCGACGCCACGTGTTCCCTTGGATCAGAGATGGAATTGCGGAACATCCACAGGTGAGGGCTACTCTGCCCCAGACCGGACCCCTGCATCAAGCATTGTCACTGCAATGGTTGAAGACCAGAACGTGGTGCCGCATATAATCGAGTCCATGGGCTTGGACGAGGTTTGGCATATAGAACGCACAAGTGCTGGATCTCGTGTGAAATGCGCGGCGATCAGGGCCACCAATCATGAAAAATGTACATCATTAATCTCCAGAGGGAAAGAACGCACTGTAGCTCCTACATTCACGGGTTTGTTTCTCCCTTACGGACAAGGCGAGGCAAAGAACCACAAGTTCTGGTTCTGCGCTGACGATTGTGGGAGATGTGTGCATGGACAGTGAGGCCTTCCGTGGTAAGGAAGCCTACTCCACCAACCGTGTGGCTTGTGAAGATGGGCACAGGTCTCACTCACCGAGAGATCGCAATGCTGGAAGAGGCGGGTTTCTCCCTAGCCAGACATTCCATTGCACGTGAAGGTGCTTCAAGTGGAAGCGGTTCACGGGTACCTCCGCCTGACGCTCACTTGTGGCCAACCAGACGGAATGGGAAGCTGGTTCGATGATTCCCTCCAACCGCAGAACACTACGGTAAAATTGAGTCCGCCAGAATGCTTCACGCTCGTGTTGCGGGAACAATGGAAGTGCCTGATCCAGGGTATGGTCGGGTCTTCACCATGATCTCATCCGCATCTGCGCTGCAGGACAGGACGTACGAAATCATTGTTTCCAATTTTCCCAATTGTACATGTCCTGATTTTGTTGGTATGCTTTCAAGTAGTTTGGGAAAGAGAGGGAAGTTCATACCGTGCAAACACCTTTACTTCGTCTTCTTGAGAAGGATGGTTTGTGATCCAAAGCGCGACTTCTTCATCCACCAAGCCACTATGAGTTTCAACGAAGTCAACACATTTCTACAGCGGGATACAAGCCCATAAAAATCTGTGTTTTCCTTGACTACAAGTTGTAATGGAATGACTGTTCAAGTCCAGTGACTCTCAATGTATGTCGTCTAACATCTTTGCTATGCGTGGGTCAATGCATTTGTCGCATTGGTTTGTCATTCTCTTTTCATTAGCAAACACAAGAAACTACCTTCAGATAGACAGATGATCAAATCAACCTCGTCTCAACACGAGGTTTACTTGAAGTTCTCCAAATCCTCCTTGTGTTGACACAAGGATGATTTTAGTTCTCAGAAAACAACATCGTGTCAACATGAAGTTCATTTTTGTTCCAGGAAAACAACCTCGTGTTAACACGAGGTTTTGTTGAAGTTCTCCAAATCCCCCTTGTGTCAACACGAGGTTCATTTCAGTTCTACGAAATGAAGCTCCTGTTAACAGAAGGTTGAACTCCAGGAAAGCCCAAAACCCTTCATCCGTTTCACCTTCATGTGGTGAAATCAGCAGTTGGGGGCTCCACGGTTATAGGCCCACCTTCTTTGTGGTGACGTGGCATGACCTGGACCAGGCTCACGCCACGTCAGCATCAGCGCCTTGTCAGCAGCGTGAGCGTAGGCTCACGACACGTCATCATTGTGTGAGCGTACGCTCACACGCTCACGCGCCAGGCTCACGCGGTAGCGTCGTTGGGTCTCCTCAGCCCATATCCCAATCTGCATGCTCAAGAAACTGCAAAGTAGGTGAGGGTCCTCACCTAGTCCCATCACAAGCCCCCACAAAAACCAACAGGTTAGTGAGGATTGTGGAGCCCCAGGTGAATCACAGACCCTCACACTTGTCATCGATGTCAACTAAGAAATTCAAAAGCAAGATAAAGAGATAAGAACATGAGAATCCCTAAACTCCAAAGGCACCTTAAGCAATTGGGGAAGAGGGTTATGCGCCATCACCACCCGCAACAAGCCGCCTCCACAAAGCAAATAAGCAATGAAGCAAAGTAGGCACAATCGCAAGGCACTAGAAAGGAGGGAGAGAACTTCCCATCATAAGCATCCTTGCTAAGCACAGAAAAAACCAGAGGAGGGAAGATGCCACTACATTCATAGCAGTGTTTCCCGCTGCAAGAGAGACAAGGCGCCGCCTTCGCGCCCCCCCAGGCGCGCTCGTCCAGCATGGGTACGACACCACAAACGGGGCAGCCACCGAAGCACGTCCGCCATAACACTCTCCTCGCAAGCTCAGAAGCACATCGCATGCTTCTGACAGCGGGAGAGACGACATAGGGTTGTCCCCCGATTATTCATCCGTGGATGAAAAACAATAGGACGCATCCGTATACCCTGACGGATTTCATCCGTAGCAAGGTAAAAAATAGGTTTTGGGGTAGGGGTTAGGGTTTCCACCATAATTAATCATAATTAGGGGTAGTAAAGATCAGTTCCGGGTCATAATCACATCATCCATAGACAGATCACTTGTGTTAGGATGAAAAAGTAGGGAATATCGTCCGTGGTAGCGCCTTACCTCCATCTAGGTAACTCTATCATTCCTCACCAGACCATCCGGTATGGATAAAAAGAGTCAATAAAAGAGGAATGAAAAATTATCACCCTGGTAGTTTTTCATCCGGTACGGATGGAAAAACAGGATGTTGTTGGCAACCTCCATAGAGGTAATTTTTTTCTTCTATGGTGACTCATCCGGTATGGATGAGAGTCAATAAAGGAGGAATGACAAAGCCAAAAGAACCATCCTAGAGGTAATTCAGTGTCCATCCTGGTGGCTCAACCGGTATGGATGAAAAAACCTGATAGAGGATGAGAAAACAAGAAGTCAACACTGATAGTAAGCTGCCAATTCCCAGTAGAGAGGGAGAGAGAGGGAGATACGGAGAGATGAGGGAAAGAAAAAAAAAAAAAGGGGGGGGGGGGACTTAGCAGCAACAGCTGTTGAGCTGCTGCTGCTCAGTCACTCCCCCCCCCTCCACCTGTTTTTTTTTTTGTTTTTTCCTCATCACTCCCTCTCTCTCTCTCTCTCTCCACATCCTGATGGGACAAAGGGAGAGATGCGGGAAAAGAGGGAGAGAGAGGGACAGAAGGAGAGAGGGACAGAGAGAGCGAAGGAGAGAGATGGACTGTTGAGGGGGAAAAAAGAAAAACAAAAGGTGGGGCGGTGGGGAGTAACTGAGCAGAGAGAGAGAGGGAGCAGCTGCTCAGTCACCCCCCCCCCCCCCCCCCCCCCCCCCCCCCCACCATTTTATTATTATTTTTCCCCCTAAACAGTCCCTCTCTCTCCCTCTCTCTCCACATCTTCATGGGACAGAGGGAGAGATGAGGGAAAAGAGGGAGAGAGAGGGACAGAGGGAGATGAAAAAAGAAGAAGATGAAAAACAAAAAAAAGATGGTGGGGGGGGGGAGGGGGGGGGGGGGGGGGGGGGGGTGGTGAGAGAGCGAGAGACGGAGAGAGAAGGAGAGATGAGGGAAAAATAAATAAAAAATGGTGGGGAGTGACTGAGCAGCTGCTCCCTCTCTCTCTCTCTCCCCCTCTCTCTCCACACCGTGATGGGACAGAGGGAGAGATGAGGGACAAGAGGGAGAGAGAGGGACTGTTGAGGGGGAAAAAAAACAAAAAAGTGGGGGGGGGGGGGGGCAGCTGCTCCAGTCACTTCCCCACCCCCCGACCATTTTTATTTTTTTTCCCCCCTCAACAGTCCCTCTCTCTCCACATCCTGATGGGACAGAAGGAGACAGAGGGACAGAGGGACAAAGAGGAAGAGATGAGGGAAAAGAGGGAGAGAGGGAGAGAGTGGGAGAGATGAGGGAAGAAAAATAAAAAAGAAGGTTGGGGGGGGGGGAGTGACTCAGCAGCTGCTGCTGCTCAGTCACTCCCCCCCCCACCTTTTCGTTTTTTGTTTTTGGAATGGTGGGGGGTGCTGAGAGCAGCTTGCTGCTGCTGGTCTTAGCCCCCCCCCCCGACCTTTCATTTTTTGGTTTTGGCAATGGTGGGGGGCGCTGAGAGCTGCAACAGCAAGTACTTGCTGCTGCTGCTCTCTGTCCCCCCCACCTTTTTTTTTTTCTTTTTGGAATGGTGGGGGGCTGACAGCAGTAGCAAGTGCTGGTGCTCTCAGCACCCACCCCCCCCCCCCCCCCCCTCTTTTCATTTTTTGCTTATCAGCAGAGAGAGAAGAGGGGGAGATGGAGAAGGACATAAAGATAGAGGGAGATGGAGAGAGGGGAAGGGGGAGGGTCAGGCCTTGTTTGTTTTTGGCATGTGAAATCACACGGTAGTAGTGTTGTGGGTGCAGGGATAAGCTAGTAGTATGGCGAAGGACAAGGAGAAGGTAGGGAAGCCTGTAGGGAAGCCTGACAACGCTCCCGTCATTGACGGCCGTGTGACACGGTCCACTTGGTCCAAACTCACCAGCCCTATAGGCGGCTATGTGAGAGGACCAAGCCGTAAGGCTGTCGAGGCCTCCACGCCCTCGAAGGTTGAGGCTGGGGATGCCTCCACTTGAGGGTGGTGCACCCAATGTTCAGGCTGGGATGCCACCCCACGGGCTGATGGAGGGCCCTGACTTTTACGCGGGGAAGCGCATTCTCAGATCTGCCGCCAGGTATGGGCAACTTGATCTTAGCCCCACCGCTTATGCCTTTTCCCCTTCTTCTGCAGCCAAGAGGGCTTATAAGGGGGGGGGGGGGGGGGGTCAGAAGGGGGTGGGTTCCTCCTCACCTTGGGAGAAGAGGGAGGCTTCAAAGGAGGCCGCAATGAGGTGGAAGGAGGAGGAAAGGAAGAGGGAGGAAGACAAGAAGAGGGAAGAGGGAAATAAAGGGGCACGAGAAAGGGAGGGGGAAGAGGAGAGGGTGACATTGGCTATGGAGGGCCCCTTGCGAAGTCCGTTGCCTAAACGGTCAATGAAGAAGACCCTGGACTTTGCGGCGCCGCCTGCGAGCCTATTGGGTGCATGGGATAGGCTTTCACCCTTATTCCGAGAGGGCGTTATGGGGGGTGCACCACAAGCGGGGACCGAGGGCAACATTGAGGTCATGGACGCAAAGGTGAGCCTCTTTCCTTCACCTTTTTTTCTTTCCTTTGCCTTTCATTTTGTTTCTGGTTTATTTCTAATTTTGTGGGTTTTGTGTTCAGGAGCTTGGCGCATTCGTGGCTAAGCTTGTGGCAAGCAGTGGGATTGCCACCGACAAAGCAGGGACAGTGGTGGTGCCTACCCGTGGGGACGGTAAGAGGAAGAGGAAAATATGTCGTGTCCCCGAAGGAGGGTAGGGAAGTAGTGGAGGGGAAGGGGAAAGGACAGGCCCAGGAGAGGGAGCGTAAGAGAAAGAGGCGTAGAAGGAGAGAGGTGCAGCCGAGGGAGGGCACTAGTGGGGGAACAAAAGACAAGGGGGAGCTAGTTCAGATGAGCGTGCAACCGGTGGAGGGCATTACCGGGGCAACAAAAGACAAAGGAGAGGTAGTTCAGAAGAGCGTGGACGAGGTAAAGACCTCGGGTCCCCACAACCTTGATTTGCCAAAGATGAAGGTGCCCCCCTTAGAGACCAATAAGGTCGATGACCCCATTGTGAGTATTGGGAGGCCATGAAAAAAGTAGCCTTCGACTTAGCGGCGAGGTGGTTCCCTTGGCATATTGATTGGCCACGCCAATCACATCGCCATAGGCGAGCATTCGTGCAAGCACTTGAGGGCACATTTTCGGGTGAGTGGAATGAGGGGAAGCTCTTGGAGCTGGTGGGAAAGAACCTCAAGGACAAGAGGTACCATGCGCGACAAACCATTCGCAAGGCACTCAAGGCGGGGGTCGAACCAACGACCATGCCACATGGAATAACCAAGGTAAGAGTGCATGTTCATTGCGGTATGGAGTTCATTAACATTTATAGTGTCTTTGTTGGGGCTGGACAGGAATCTTGGGAGGCTCTCATCGTAGGGGAGAGGGAAGAGCTGAAGGCGGAGATCTTCGCAAGGGGACGTGCGGCAACTGCAGCCCGCCTCGAGAAGTGTGCGGCATCAACACACAAGTGGGGCCCCGGCAGAAGCAAGAGTTTTGTCACCTGATTTGTAAGTGTTCTTTCTCTTGTCATACCCATTCTTCTTTTTTAGCTTCTTCTTTCCATTATGAATTCTGACCTGTCATTGCATTTGTATGTCATGTGCAGAAAAAGAAGTTTCAGAGGCCTCCCTCCGCCATCGAGCACAACTTTTGCAAGACTCAGGGGTGGAAGGCCCTTGTAGCCTCAATGGCCAAGACGCCACAATTGACGGAGGATAGTGCATCTGTAGGGGTGGGGATGGGTAGTTCAGTGGCTCGGCCGGATGGGGGAGAGCCAGTAGTAGGGGTGGTTCGAAGGATGATGTAATCTCGGACTTGGCCTCATCATCCGCCAAATTGGAGGCCCATCGTAGCTTGCATTCCTCGGACGAGTACATCTATGACTCAGGTGATGAGGAGTGAGGGATGGTTCCCAGTTAGAGACATGTAAAGGTAGTACTCGCTTTATGTATATATATTTTCAGTTGCCATTTCGATCCTCATTCTAACCTTAATGGACATGTGGATTTGGTGTGTCGACCTATATATTAGAATGCATGCAATTCATGCAAGCATGAGGCACACCCCAACCCCAAGAAACCCCTCCTCCTCCCCCCCAAACAAAAAAAAAACCCCAAAACCCCACCCCAAGGATGTAGTGTGCAAACCCCGATGTCGCAGAACAAAATAGAGCCAAAAATAAAATCATTACGCCCCTCAAAACCGCAATCCTATATTTTCTAAAGGCAAATATTCATTTTAAATTCATTTAAATTCGATTTAATTCAAAATTGGTTCAAGGGTGAGTGCGTCGTTGGGGAGGCAAATGTTTTTTTTTTTTTGGCTGGATCTTTGCACACGTATTGCACGCATATTTAAGCACATGTGGGAAAAAGTGAAGCTCGAGCCACATCCGTTTGATGGGTGCAATGGCATGAGAGGATTTTCTTTCACATTAATAAACAAAAATTGGTTGATCGGGTGAACGCGTCCTTGGGGGGGCAAATGATTTTGTTTGGGTTTGAAACTTTGCATGCGTGACGTTGCGCACATACATGTAATTAGTGAATGACATATTTGATGCATGCACACATTGAAGGTTGTTGTTTGCATTTCGCTTATAATAAGTTGTATGGTTGTAAGGACACATTATAATATATGCCCGTATGTTCATTTGTTCGTATCAGGACTTTGTCCATCCCTTCCCGATGCTTTCTTGGGGGACCCCATCCAAAAACAACCCAAGTACATTAGGTGGGAGCCGTGGGCGAGACGCCGCCCCCACCGTTTATCAAGTACCGAACGATGATGATGACGATAGTGACATTGATAGCAGCAGTGAGGATGGAATTAACCAGGAGGATGTGCAAGCTATGGAGGATCTCTTAATGCATCATATAGGGTTTGATGCAACCCATGGAGAAGAAACCAAGCCAATCGCTGATCCTGAAATGGGCCCCTCAAATGACATGGAGAGGGAGACGAGAACTCCCTTGTACGAAGGGGCGAAAGTGAGTCGACTTTCAACAATCTTACTATTGCTCAATCTTCAAGTTCAATTTGGCATAAATAATGTTGGGATGTCTGCCATAATGAGAACTATTGCGAACTATATCCTTGCTCCACACTTGAAACCCAAGATGCCACGGTCGCGGAAAGAGGCGCGCGAAGTGTTGGACTCCGTGGGGATGGGCTATAAGATTTTTCATGCATGTCCATGTGATAAAACCCTATACTACGGAGAGGATTCGCGTCTCACCAAGTGCCCAAAGCGCAAAGAAGACCGATATTGGGATGATGTCCAAAGGAAAAAAAGTACCACGCAAGGTATAAGCGCCATTCCCCCTCGCATGAAAATTTTCTTCTTTAATCTTGTCAATGCATGTCAAGTATATTCCACAAAGTTTGGGGTTTAGAGAGTAGTACTCATGCAAGATCTGATTGTGGCTTTGGAAGGAGTGAGTAATACTAGCGACGTTCGGTTTTGACCATTCACGCCCAAATGAGGGAGAGGCTGACATGAGGGTGTTGTATTATGTGTCCTAATGGGGTATTCCATCCTAGAAAATGCATTACTTTCTATTCATCCCGCGATTGAAGGCACACTACCGAAGCCCGGAGTTGGCAACACTGATGAGATGGCACGCCTCGCATCGGAGCCCCCTGGGAAAGGTGTGCGGGCCACAAGATTCACAAGCATGGAGGCATACTGAAGAGATGTGGCCTTTTCTCTTGGAGGACCCACGACATGTCCGCCTCGGCTTCTCCTCGGATGGGATCAACCCATACTCTGTCCAATCATGTAGTCATTCCACTTGGCCGGTGACCTTGGTGAATTACAACATCCCTCCGTATCTTTCAATAAAAAAAGGCCATATCATGTTGGCTGCCATTGTACCAGGTGAGTGTTCCCATTTCATGCTTATTATTCCCTTGGACTTTACATTAATCTTATGATCTTTGGCGCAATTTGGATGCAAGATTGATGAGTGACATAATCATGGAGTTAGACGTGTAATTCATTATGTAGTATAATTTGCATAATGGTGGAGCATTGAAACAATGATGTGATTGTCTCATAGGGAAAAAACAAGTGGCAAACATGGACACGTACTTGCGACCTCTAGTTGATGAACTTAAGGAGCTATGGAGGGGGGTCCCGGCATTGGATGCTTCACTTGACCCTATGGCCGGACAATCTTTTCAGAGGAGAGGCATATTGTTTTGGACAATGCATGATTATCCAGGTATATTATGTTCTCCATGAAGAACCCGCGTACATTTACTTGTCAAGGCCGGATAGTCTTGTCAAGGTGACAGTCTTGTGCACCGTAATGGGGTAGATGACACTATGGGCCATGCACATGAGAGCTTCTTGTCTTGGCTAATGTGGCGGGATGTGTACAAGACTAACTGTTTGTTCGGGGCTAAGCACCAAAGGGTACCATGCGTGCTTGCATTGTGGCGATGATCTTGATGCACATAGCTCCCGCCATCTTCGCAAGATGGTGTATCCCAACTACCGCAAGTTTCTTTCTATGAGCCATCGATGGAGAAGAAGAGAGAAACACTTGTTTGATGGCAAAGAGGAGGTACCCCCCCCCGTGACACCATCCGGGCAGTTTTGGGAAGACCGATGGAAGAAGGTCCATGCGGGCACGGTCGGTGAAGTGGACGTGCCCGGCATGAAGCGACTTTCAATCTTCTATGAGTTGCCATATTGGGCGGTACGTATTCCACAAAAACACCGTCAATATCCCTATACATGCATGTGATATTGCACATTTGGTATGCGTTGCATTGTCACTTTCACGTCAAAATTTTTGTGTAAGTATTTGTGGGTGAGGATATATATAGGACCTGAAGATTCGCCATCTTCTAGATCCCATGCATGTTGAGAAGAATGTCTGCTCGTCCTTTTTTCGGGTTCTTCATGGTACATCGACAAAGAAGGGAGTGGCTGCAAAAGGAGATTCTCTCGGTGTTAGGAACTTGAGGAGCAGGGTCGCATGCGCCATCTATGGGCCGAACAAAATGGTGTGGACCCAAAGGGTGTTGTACGGTGGAAGTATAGGCGCGCACCTTGGCAATGGACAAAGGAGGAATACAATAATGTGATAGCCACCATAGGTGCTGTCCGAACACCAACTGGTTATGGGTCATCCCTCCGTATGAAGTTCAACAAAGACGGGGTCCATGGTTTGAAGTTTCATGACTACCACAATATTTTGCAAGACATCTTGCCCATTGCAGTACGTGGGACATTGACTCCCGAGGTTCGCGAGACAATCTACAGATGGGGAGGCTTGTTCCGGAGGATTTGCTCCAAAGAGTTGGAGGAAACGGATTTTCCACGCATGAAGAAGGAGGCGGCGTGTCGCGCACCTCACTTCGGTAAGCTCCCCTTCAAGTCATAGTTACTCGCTTTGATGCGCGCGCCTGACTCCCAACCTGGCCGCCCGGGCCAACTTGGAGCTTTGGCTGCTCATCGGGACATAACGGTCCCCCTTTGCTTCCCTCTAAACCCTCCACCTATTTGGGACTAGGAGAATTCCCTTTGGTAGATGGCAGTCCGGAACAGCTCCCCTCTCTTTGGTCGCTTTCCGGCTCGTTCGCTTACTCACTAGTTTTTGGTCACCAACGGGCTTGCACCGTTCTCGGGGTTACTACTCCCTATATATACTTCTGTAGCTGTCCGCGGGGGTTTCATAACCAGCCATGCCATTTTATGGCGAACCACCACGAAAACCCTCGACTCCCGGTGATGAGTCGCGGTGAGTCTTGGCCCACTCATCACGGCCCCTATGGACCGTGATGAGTCCCAAGACTCCCCACGACTCCCACCACGAGGTCTCCGCCCCCATGGTGAGTCCTATGCCACCCCCACTAAGTCCCGCTAAGCTACCACCACCCCTTGTGGAGCCACCCCCACCGCAACCCGGTGTGCGGGGCTCCACCTAGTGAGCGCCTCCGCCTCCTTGAGTGCCTTGGGCACTCAAGGTTGCTTCAGCCCCCATACCTATCGCTGCCGATGCCCCCACTACAGGGGCAGCCCCTCATGTGTCCCGACCCCCTGCCCTCAAGGCAAAGGGCCGCGACACACCCCTACCAACAGGGAGTCGATGTCCTCATCAACTTGTCCATTTTGTAGAAACGAACATCCAAGCTGTGGCGTCCCACATCAAGGAGTTTGTTTCCGCACCATGGCGTCCCATGGCAAAGAACCAAACCCCACACTTGACTCTACTCTCCACTAGCTAGTTCGGCCGACTTCCTCCAAGTCCCGGCCAAGGGTGGAGCCTCTCGAGCTCCTCCTAGTGCACTCTTCTTGGCCTACTTCAAGGCCAAGGAACGATCCTCCCCGAGGATCGAATCGCCTTACTGCAACAACATTGCTTGCGATCGCTCATGATGCCGCTTTTGGCATCACCTTGAGCAAGGGTTCCCTGGAACCCTCTTTGACTAGGAAGATAACCTTGAACCAACCGTGCGCCCCAATCACTACAATTGGGTCCGCCTTGGAATGCTGGCCTGAGGTATGGGAACACGCCGAAGCCGCACTACGACTTCGTCCCGAGGCTACACGATTATAGTACGTGAACGGAAGCACGTAGCTTCCGCGTTAGCCCGCACTACAAGGCAACTCCCTCGGTAGCGCAGTTATAGTACGCGCACGCGCCAGGTGCGCACTAGCACGTGAACTCCCAAAGAAGTCGCAAGTTTCCTTGCCCCTTGGATGGGGGTCACCCGATTTCGGCACTACGCAAACACACGATTAACCCAATTTACCTCTCCCACTTTTATAAGCTAGCATGCATTCTACACACTAGCCAACCATACCATGCATCACCATTCCAAACAAAATAGGACGCACACATTTGGAACCCATTTCCTTTATAACAAATTTTTGTACAATACAAGTTTTTGTAATCGGATTCCTAAGCTAGCTAAGCCGGGCTAAGCATGCATTTCCTCCCCCACGCTCCAAGGTTGATGTCCCCATCAACGTTTCTTCCGCTTTTGAGGTCGCCCTTCGAAAGCTGCAACCGCCTCGGATGCGTTTCCCATTTCTGAGGCACGCACCCAAGATGCCTCCACATGATGATAGCCCTTCCATTTGACGAGATACTCCGTTTCTCGGTTCTTGAACCTCCTTGACTTAAGTATTGCCTCCACCTCGTACTCAGGTTCATTTTCATGATCCAACAGCATAGGTGGCGGACGCAACACTTGATGCCGATTCGGACGCACTTCATCTTTGAAGTAAGGCTTCAAAAGGGAGACATGGAATACTGGGTGCACCTTGCTGTTTGCCGGCAGCTCCAATTCATACACATCCTCATTCATAACCTTCCGAATGCGAAAGGGTCCCGCATACGGAGGTACGAACTTCGGACTCACTTCCGGAGGTAGTCGGAAATTCTTGATGTTCAACCAGACCTCTGTGCCTGCCTCAAACTTCACTTCCCTCCGCTTCCGATTCGCCTGCCTTTCATACCGTTTCCTGGCTTTGGCAATGTTGTACTTTGCGAGCTTCAACAAACGCTCGCGTTCTTCCAGTACCGCCGCTACTGCCGGTTCCTCAACGTCCTGGGCGGCCCAACTTGTCGGCACCAGAGGTGCTTTTCCATAGACCAATACGAAAGGGGAAACTCCCGTTGCGGAGTGTTCTGTGTTATTATAACAGAACTCTGCCGCGTCTAAGTGTTCCACCCAGTCTGTTTGGTCTGCCGACACGTAATTCCGCAAGATCTGCTTCACTACGGAATTCACTCTTTCTGTTTGGCCGTCGGTCGTAGGTCGGAAGGCGGTGCTCATCTTCAGCCTCGTCCCCATCTTCTTCCAAAGTGTCCTCCAAAATTTACTCGTAAACTTTGGATCGCGATTCCGAGACAATATCCTTCGGGACTCCATGATGCTTTAAGACGTGGGCGAAGTAAAGTCGCCCTGTCTCCTGCGCCGTTGCCGTCTCCTTGGTGGGGATGAAATGGCCCATTTTACTGAACCTATCCACCACCACCATGATTGCATCGAATCCTTTTGACAGCGGCATAGCAGTCATGAAATCCATCGAGACGCTTTCCCAAGTCCCCTCTGGAATCGGCAAGGGTTGTAACAGCCCCGCTTGCTTTTTGTACTCGCTCCGGTTTTGTTGGCATGTGGTGCATGTCTTGACATACTCCTCTGCCTCCTCCCTCAGTTTGGGCCAGAAATACTCTTTCTTCAAGAGTGCCGTAGTGCGCTTGGCTCCGCCGTGGCCCGCAAGCGGGCTATCATGGCATTCTCTCAAGAGGCTATCTCTGATCCCTCCCTTTGGCACGTAGAGACGTTTTTGCTTATACCGGAGCAGTCCATTTTGCAAGTGGAACTGCGATTTAACCCCCATCCTCAAGTCCTGCATCACGGACTTCGCCAGCTCATCCTTCCGGCAAGCCGTTTCGGATCTTCCTTTGGAGCGCCGTCTCGCCCTTGTACACCAACAAGAGCTGCTGCTTTCTACTTAAAGCATCGGCCACCACGTTGTCTCGTCCCGGTTTGTACTGGATATCCACGTCGAACACCGCCAAAGTATCTTGCCACCTAAGTTGTTTTGGGGACAACTTGGGCTGCGTGGCAAAATACTTCACCGTGACATTGTCCGTGAACACCTTCACTGGGTTGGAACCAACATAATGGCGCCAAAGCTCAAGGCAATGCACCACCGCCTTCATCTCTTTTTCGTGCGTAGGCCACCGTCGCTCCACTTCATTCAGTTTCTTACTTTCGTAAGCCACTGGACGTCCATCTTGCATAAGTACACCCCAATCGCGAAGTCCGACGCATCTGTATGAATCTCAAATGGACGATCGAACTCCGGGATTTTCAAGACTGGAGCTTCCGCCATCCGCTGCTTCAATTCAGCAAAAGCTTGGCCACAAAATGTGTTCCATACCAGACTTTGGATTTACACAGAAGGTCCGACAGCGGCCCCGCGATCTTGGCGAAATTTCTCACATACTTCCGGTAATAGGAGGCGAGTCCTAGGAAGGATCGCACTCCCGGGACCGAAGTCGGAGGCTCCCAGTCCAAGATCGCCCTCACCTTTCTGTCATCCATTTTGATCCCATCCTGTGTAATCACATGCCCCAAGAACTCCACTTTCGTGACCCCGAATTCGCACTTTGAAGCTTTGGCGTACAGCTTCCCTTCCCGCAACTTTTGGAACACCCTTTTGAGGTGCTCCAGGTGCTCCTCCTTTGTTTTTGAGTACACCAAGATGTCGTCGATGTACACGATCACAAAGTCATCCAACCACTCCTGAAAAAGGCTGTTCATCAGCGTGCTAAAGGTCGCTGGTGCATTGGTGAGCCCAAAAGGCATCACCAAGAACTCATATGAACCATACCTTGTCCTGCACGCGGTCTTCTCCTCATCTCCTTCCGCCACCCGAATTTGATGATAGCCGGAGCGCAAGTCGATCCGGCTGAAATACTTCGCTCCTGCCAACCAATCGAAGAGGTCGTCGATCCTTGGCAAAGGGTACCGGTTTTTGATAGTCACCTTATTCAGAGCCCTGTAATCGACACACATCCGCAGCGTCCCATCCTTCTTGTCTGAATAGCACCGGGGCTCCGTAAGGTGACTTACTCGGCCGGATGTACCCCTTTGACATTAGATCCTTGAGCTGAGTCTTCAGCTCGACCAACTCTCTGTGGCTCAACCGGTAGGGCGCCTTGGCAGGCGGTTCCGATCCCGGTATCACCTCAATCTTGTGGTCAACTCCTCTTCGCGGTGGCAAGCCGCTTGGTAAATCCTCCGGCATCACATCCTGGTATTTCTCCAAAATCCCCTTGATCCAATCTTCGGCTCCCCATCGCCTTCTCCCTTCACTTCTCTAATGTAAAGCAAAAACTGGGGTTCGTGTGCCTCCTCCACGGCCCACTCCCTTGCTGACAGAAGGTTTATTCGCCCTCCCACGGATTTGGGCATTTCCGACACTCGTAAGACCTCGCCACCATTCCCACATGGCAGCGTGACTACTCTCTTGCGGCCATCTATGACCGCTCCGGATTTACTCAGAAAGGTCATCCCCAAAATGAGATCTACTCCATCGATCTCGCAGATGGTGAAGTTCTCACGTCCCTGCCAACTCCCCAGTTGAAGAGGAACATTAAACGCCAACCTTGTCGCCAACTGTGGTTCTCCTTTGGCAGAACGCACCTCAATAGAGGCCCCCACGTCACTTGTCGGGAGTCCCAGCTTTTGTGCCGCCGCCGGTGTCATGAAGGAGTGCGACGCTCCTGTGTCCACCAACAACGACACATTAGTTCCGGATATTATCCCATCCACGAACAATAACTGACTCCCTTTACGCAGGGCACCAGTTTCCTGATACAACTCACAAGAATGGTTGCCTACCTTGCAAGTCCTGGCGACCACCACTTCCACCAAGCGACTGATGGTATCTTCCGACAGCTCCGTGGTCGCCCGAGTCATGTTCAATTGCCGGGGCTTCGTGCACTTCTTGGCCATGTGCCCGGGCTCCCCGCAATTGAAACACACTCCATCAAAGGTCGCCTTCTGTCCGCCATAAGCCGCTCCACCCGCTTTTCCTTTCGAAGCACCGGGTGCCGCCTTGACGTGTGAAGGCCCTCCCTTCGATTTCCACGTGCCATTATCGACGCGTGGCCTATCCCACTTCTTTTCCGGTCGGGAGGGGTCACCTTCCCGCCGGGTCTTCTTGTCGTTCAGCTCCGTACGGCCTTGTCTCTCACCCCTAGGGACATCCGAGAAACATTCAGCCCTCTCAATTGCCTCGTTCAAAGTCTTGGGTGGCTTCTCCTCCAACTTCCGCCTGGCCCATGAGGCTAGTCCCGCCACAAAGTTGAAGACCATTTCTGGTTCTGCCATGTCCGCGACTTCGAGCAACAGCACATTGAAAGCCTGGACATACCCCCGAATGTCATCTGTTTGCTTCAAATTCCTCATCTTGTCCCGGGCAAGCCAGGACGCGTTGAGGGCACAAACTGTCTCTTCATCAATTCCTTGAACCCACTCCAGTTCAAGGTTTCCGGGCTTGGGCCTCGGTCGTGAAGGCGTTTCTGCCACCATTGTTGAGCATAGCCCCTCATATAGGTGGGAGCCACTTCCACCCGATCCTCGTCACTCAACTTGGCCGCCCGGAAGTACTGCTCTAGCTCCAGGAGCCAGGTGTTGAGTGCCTTCCGATTTTGAACGCCCTCGAAGGTGCCGGGTTCCTTAGGCTTCACCTTAAACTTTGCCTTAGTGGAAGTGGCATTAGCCGCCTTCAACACGTCTTTCAACGTCCCGCCAAACTGCGCCAACAACCCTTTCCAAAAGGCTGCCGGCATGGGAGGCATCTCTTGGTTTGTCGGAGCTCTCAAGGATTCCTCGGGCTCCGACTCCTTGGATTCCTCCCGCTCTTGAGCGGCCTCGTTTTCGGAAACATTCATCACTTCCTCAAACGGCCGCCTCGGTGACACGTCGCCCCCATCGGGCTCACCAGGATCATCATCTTTTGGGCCGTCCCGCTTTCGCTTTGGCTTGCCCGACCCCATGATGAGGCCAATCCCAAGAACGATCGCGTACTGAACTCTAAGCTCTGATACCAAGTGTCGCGCACCTCACTTCGGTAAGCTCCCCTTCAAGTCATAGTTACTCGCTTTGATGCGCGCGCCTGACTCCCAACCTGGCCGCCCGGGCCAACTTGGAGCTTTGGCTGCTCACCGGGACATAACGGTCCCCCTTTGCTTCCCTCTAAACCCTCCACCTATTTGGGACTAGGAGAATTCCCTTTGGTAGATGGCAGTCCGGAACAGCTCCCCTCTCTTTGGTCGCTTTCCGGCTCGTTCGCTTACTCACTAGTTTTTGGTCACCAACGGGCTTGCACCGTTCTCGGGGTTACTACTCCCTATATATACTTCTGTAGCTGTCCGCGGGGTTTCATAACCAGCCATGCCATTTTATGGCGAACCACCACGAAAACCCTCGACTCCCGGTGATGAGTCGCGGTGAGTCTTGGCCCACTCATCACGGCCCCTATGGACCGTGATGAGTCCCAAGACTCCCCACGACTCCCACCACGAGGTCTCCGCCCCCATGGTGAGTCCTATGCCACCCCCACTAAGTCCCGCTAAGCTACCACCACCCCTTGTGGAGCCACCCCCACCGCAACCCGGTGTGCGGGGCTCCACCTAGTGAGCGCCTCCGCCTCCTTGAGTGCCTTGGGCACTCAAGGGTGCTTCAGCCCCCCATACCTATCGCTGCCGATGCCCCCACTACAGGGGCAGCTCCTCATGTGTCCTGACCCCCTGCCCTCAAGGCAAAGGGCCGCGACACGGCGGAGGTAATGTGTATGTTGGAGATGAACCTTCCTCCCTCCTTCTTTGATATCCAAGTGCACTTAGTGGAAGAGGCTTTGATTGCCGGCCCCGTTTATTCTCAGTGGATGTACTTCCTTGAGTGTTACATGAAGACTTTGAAAGCATTTGTAAGACAAATGGCGCACCTAGAGGGTAGCATGGCGGAGGGGTATACATTTCTAGAAGCTATGTTCTATTGCATGGAGTGCATGACAAGGGTGGATGAGGAAGCCCCTCAGACGTGGAAGGAAGAGGAGGATGTACGAACCAATGACATCGTTTTGCCCAAAAAATCGAAGAGGGTAAAATTGCCGACCTTGGTTATTGAGCAAGCGCATGACTTCATACTGAAGAACACCCCATCCATACATGAGTGGGAGGGAGGCAAGATACAATAACCTTGTTCAACAACGAGAGAAGGAGATGCTTGCATGGAGGCGGAACCATCCAAGGCCGGTTACTAGACGCCGTCGACGAGGAGCGGGCCGCCGGAATGTTCCTTCATTTATGACGCCAATTCAGATATGGTGCAAGACCTTGCAAGGGGCCCCTCTCAATTTGCGACCTCCTACTCCGCGGTTAGGGATCACAGTCGTCATTTTCGCATTCGTGCTCTTGACATGAAACGCAAAATAATGTTTGATTCTGGCTTGTGTGCCACATATTGACAAGACTCCGTGTGGGGTAAGGGAGATACATGACCTGCTATGAACAAACTTGAATACATTGGAGAGCTTGAGAGCATATTCCAACTTCAGTACACAAGGTACCGACCTCTTCTCTTCAAGGGAAGGTGGTTCCAGAAAAATCTTGTGGGGCCCTCCGCAACACTAGTACGAGATGATTGTGGTTTCATACGCGTCAATGCAAATAGGCTCAACCCTACTCATCGTCCCTCCGATGAGCCTTTTGCATTTCCTTCAGACATGGAGCAAGTTTTCTTCTCTGATGACAAAACAAGAGGGGGAAATTGGAAGGTGGTTGTGCATGCTCAGCCAAGAGGAAGATGTATCTATCATGGTCTCGGATTTGCACGGGGTGAGGCAATTACGGTGGAGGGACGGACTGGTCATAATGATGCTGATGATGGAGGTTGGGTAGAGGGGGTAAAAGAGGATGATGACGCCCCAGAGAATGCATCCCGGACCCTATATGATGAAGCTCCAGAAGATACGGATGTTGGACAAGGAGATGAAGACACGGCCATTGACAACAAGGTGGAGGATGATTCGGAGGTGCATTTTGAGGGCCGGGTCATTTATGACGATGAATCCGATGACCAAGAAGACTTGCAGCTTGATGAGGATGAAGAAGCTTCGGATAATGATGTTCAAGTTGATTAGACACATAATCAAAGCTACATAATAATTCTCGCACCGAACTGTACCCATCCCTTCGATTGATTGTACATGTACATGCATATTGTAGCTTATTTTTATGATTCATCAATGGTCTTGCAATCATCTCTCTCTCTCTCTCTCTCTCTCTCTCTCTCTCTCTCTCTGCAAACAAATCTATTAACAACCAAGAGAGAGAGGGAGAGAGGGGGGGCAAAGAAAGAAAAATAGAGAGGTGGGCTCCCCTCCCTAGAGTCCCATCCCCCATCCCCACCCCCTCTCCCTGCCCCTTAACTCAAAGTAAAAGACCGCCCCCCCTTGCCACCCCCCACCGTGGCAAGCCAAAAAAAACCCATCGCAATACCCCCTTGCCACGCCCGGCCGTCGCAAAGGCCTTTTCCCCTTCAAGCCACCTTGCCACGCCCGAGCGTGGCAAGTGGGGCTGCCCCCCTTTGCGACGGCCAGACGTGGCAAGAAAGGGCTACCTCTTGCCCTTGAGGCCACCTTGCCACGTCCCGGCGTCGCAGGATGATCCCGACGTTGGGGGGCTACACCTGGGCGCTGGGTTGCCACACGGCGGCGTCACAAGCAGTGCCGGGGCGCCGCCGTGCCACGTCGTATGCTCCGGTGTCGTATGCTCAGCGCTGCGCGGGGCGTGGGGGCGCGGCTGCCGTCACTAACCCCCCTTTTTGCAGTAGTGGAAGGAACTTCCTGAACAACTTTATAAAGAATAGAAACTCCAGGGTAACAGTTTCTTCAAATCCATTGCCCTGCATTATAACTTTCAGGTCTATGGCATCTGTTCTGCCTTTGACCTCTAGTTTTCCACTCTGTGAAGGAGCTACAGATGTTCTAAGCCATGCTAGGTAGTAATATAAAGAATGTACTTCCTGCACAACTTAAAACTGTGTAGAAACTCCAGGGTAACAGTTTCCTTCAAGCCAATGCAATGAGAAAACATCTTTGAGGGAGGTGGTATCCCAAAATAGGTCAGGGTATGTCAAAGATGTATTCATCTTTATCACCTTGCAGGTCTGAGGAAGCTGAGTCATCGCTTCCTTGCTCTTGAAAGATCTAGGGCTGCATTTGAACCCAACATTTCCAAGGTTGTGAAACCTGCAGGTCAAAAGATCTTGTGTACAAAGGGAGGGAGAGGGTAGTTCCTCCATATCCCCAAATGATGGCAGTGAAGGTAACGATACAAGTTGCTTTACCAGGAACTTCTCATGCACGTAGCCCTGTCACAGAAATGATTGAACTAGAATTGAGAGGCTGAACAGAGCACTGAGAAGAATACTTCTCTTGAGAACTCCTTCGTGACTCCTCTAATTCCTGAAACCGGGAGGTAGTTGGCAGCCTATTTGCTTCATTTTTACCACAGCCACAACCGAATAGAATTCTACCCTGCGACGTGTCTTCAACTGAATTGAGTGACTCCTCCGTTCTCCATGATTGAGAAACAGAAAAAATGTTCAAAATCAGATACCCATGGGGCCTTTCGTAGAATTCTCAGAGCCTCTCTTCAGGGTCGTGCAACAGAAAGGCACTCATAACTGATTACGCAGGAAGAAAATGGCATATCTTGTCACAATTATGATTGTATCTCTGTTTAGTTAGAGTGTTAAATTTTTTTCCACGACACTCTGTGTATCAATATATGCGTAGCGCCACATTAGGCTGTTACGTCATATCATACCTTATAGTTTAGTTAACCCTGATTAGGGATAGTAAACCATATGCAATAGGTCCTTAAAATGTTTTAAGGAAAGCTTGTCACCTTATTGACATAAACCTGATTTTTACAGGTGTCAAGGGAGTGTATAAATAAAACCACTGTCGAACAGTTTAAAGGGTAGTAAAGGAGCATAGGAATTAAAAAACATATAGTCTGCCAAGGAATAAAGAGAGAGAGAGAGAGAGAGAGAGAGAGAGCTGAAGAGTGAGGGAGAGGGAGAGAGAGGGTGTAGTGTGAATGCAGGGGAGTGACATTGAATTTTTTTGTGTTGTTGCTCGCTGAGATACTGCATTTCTACAAGGAAGAGCTCTGGTACCAGTGTGAGAATGGTTGAGTCATCCATGCGAATTATTTCATCCATGCTGTAGACAATAGTTCATCTTTGCCTACCAGATTATTTCATTAGCTGAGGAGAGTGGATTTTTCATCCGGAGAATGAACGAAGTTCATCCATGCTTGCTAGGTTATACCATGGGAACGATGGGGGAATTCTTGGCCAGGATGAAAAGATTTAAGTTACCTACGATTTATTTCATCCATTGGAAGGACGGATTTCATCCCTATAATCTAGGTTACTCTATGGGCGCGATGAAGGTCCGTGGCCTGGATGAAAGTTGATCAAGTCATCAATTATCTAGTTTTTTCATCCCAAAGATGAACGGAGTTCATATATGCAGGAAGTGCGATGGCGGAGCAGTAGTAGAACGGGCAAGAGTGTGTGTAGCAGGGAACTTGGCGCGTATGCATTGAGGTATCTCGAAAGGAAAGGTGGACGCGTTGCCGAAGCAAGCGTAACTTATGGTGTCACTTGATCCCATAGGGCTACTGCCTTCCGGTGGGAAGGTGGACACCGTAATGACTTCCAACAGGTGGATTGAACAGAGGTATCTCGATTAAACAAGCAGTGAGGGGTTGAAGGAGATGCAGCGAGGGACGGTGTGGTGTGTGTGCGGCTGACAGATCGCGGGAAGCGGTGACACCAATTACTTTTGTGATTATTGCTTGGAAATAGCTTGCGGGGGAAGCAGCTCGGTATCATGGTGCAGTTCCCAACTGAGGGGCAGCGGTGCCGCCGTTGCCTTCATGAATACGATCACGGAAGGACGAGCTTACAAGGGAAGCGGCTTGCTGCCAGAGAACAGGAAGGTGAGGTTGTTGGCACAATGAATGATGACTTAGGGTGATTTGGAAGATGAGTTGCTGGAGGATAAGCTTCAAAGCAGGCAGCTTGGTGTCTTGTGCAACCGCCAGATGAGGGGAACGGAGCCGTCGTTGTGTTTATGATTGCCTCTTGCCAATTACTGAAAGTATCTTGTGCAACCGCCAGATAAGGGAAGCGGTGACCACCAATTGCTTTGTGATTACTGCTTGGGACGAAAGAAGAGCAGCTGGGTGTGTCGTCCAGCGGCCAGATGACAGGAAGGGATGAGGGCACTGGCTTGGCAGATGGTGACTCAGGTTATCTGTAAATAAGGAGGTAGAGGGTGTGAATGTACAGAGCATGAAGCTTTTAGTCGCTGAATGTCTTCTTGTATAGATCATATCTGATCTTAGGGTAGATTTGCAGAGATGGTGGGATAGGCTAGTTTGTTAGCAAGCGGCAGGGGTGCTGCCGGAGGCTGAAGCAGAGCCGTCGGGACTTAATGGACTCTTAAATCGTTGAATATCTGGAGGATGGAGTGGCAAGGCGGTGACATGATGTGACGTGCATAATCTCTGTTTTTAGAACGCCGTTGCATTCAGACGACAAGAGGAGTTAGGGTAGCTGCTGGCAGAGATGGTGAGGTGCCATTTTGGGCAGGCAAACCCACCGCTTCACTTGGAGTATAAAATAGATAAGTTCGTGGATACTTGGCTTCGTTTTTTTTTGGGACTTAGGATAGTTGTTGACATTTTGGTGAAAGGCTCTCTAGTGAGAATGATGTAGGAGATATGATTTTGAAAAATGGAATAGGGTGTGATCTGAACTTCAAAAAAGGGAGGTTGTAGAGAGAATGAGAGGAAATGTATGTATCCATTGGAATGGTGATAGAGGGCAGAGGCAACCCACCAACAGTCACTGAGTGTATAATGTTTATTTTGCTCTTGATATTCTGGTTCCAGTATCATGAATCTGGACCCACTGCTGCACTGGGGTAAAATTCCAAGATGGACTCACTGGAACCGGCTGGGCGGTCTACATCTGCAGTAGATAGGCTGATTGTTGGATAATCAGAGCCGGGGGTACTTGTATCTGAAAGGGGAGAGAAAAGGTTTGGGAAGGGAGAGAGCTGCACAGTAAAAATGGGTAATGATGGGATGGTCAACTGGGAGATAGAGGAAAAACCATGAGATTGCAGAGAATCATTAGGCCTGTACATCATGGCAGATATGAGTTGCCTTCCATTTATCAATGATTTCATTACAAAGGGGGTTCGGCATGTGCTGCTCGTGAGTGATGTCCACATAGGCTGACATTAGCTCTGACATAGGGCTGGTTGTATCACTGAAAACATCACAGCAGCACCATTGGGGCTGCAATTGTATTAAAATTGTGCAAAATCATGACAAGAAGATTATCCCCATCCATGTTTTCTCATCCGCTGCGGCGTGGATGAGGACTGATGAACTCTGATCATGAACAGTAAAAAGGAAATCTATAACTGTGTGCCAGTGGTAGATTGCTAAGTTGATCTTTTACTAGAAGAAACAAAGTTAGAATTACACAGAAGGGGATTTATGCCCCTTCTTTTCACACTCCAAGGGAGTGAGGGAGAGAGAGGGATAGAGGGAGAGAAGGGGAAATAGATTAAAAAGACGGTGGGGGAGGGCGGGGGGGGGGGGTTTTGACTGAGCAGCAGCAACTGCCCCCCCACATTTTGACTTTTACTTTGTAGGGGGGAGCTGAGAGCAGCACAGCAGTTGCTGCTCTCAGCCCCCAACATGCGTTGGTGTTTTGTTGGGGATCTGGAATCTAGAGGTTGTTTCCACGCAGGCCTAATGTCTCCATTGCAAGGTGCCAGGAGTCTGGGGAAGAGAAAGAAGTCCCCTGCCCCAAAGAAAGCCGCGGTGAACCCGGTTATTATCCCGAGAGTGTGACGCGGGCTGGCACCTCACGGGTTACCAGCACAATCGACTGCCGTGTCGTCCGGGTCCGCCCGCAACCTGAGGCCACCCCCCCCTCCCCCCCCACCCCCCCTCCCATTGTCCCCGTCTTGGATGCGCCAGGGGCCGGCTCAGCCAGCTCTCTTATTCGGGAGGTTGTTGCTGAGCCGGGATAATGTTCCCGTGGCTTAGTTTGAGCACACCCCCGGCCACCCAAGCCTCCTGAAATGTACCTTGGCAAGCGCATCACCCGTTCGGCGACCCGTATGGGAATCTCAGCTCTGTAGCGACCCCTTCCTCCGTAGCGAAGGCTGCACTTGCCAAGGCCCAAGGTCAGGTTCGAAGGCCTCGGAAGTGTTGGTTCCTAGCCCGCTATTTCAGATGAGGAGGAGGGAGGCCGATAAGAGGGTTGAGTTGGAGGCGCACCTCGTCGTAGCCAAGAGTTTTGTGGGGGGGGGGGGCGGCTAGGGGCTGGTGGGAGCCTAGCCGGTCAGCGACGTCACCGGAGAGCCTGAGCGGTCAGCAAAGAAGGGCCTGGACTACGGGGCGCCGCCGGGGGCTTAGTTGTTGTGGAATTTACTTCCACAGTCGCTCGGGGAGGGGGGGAGAGAGAGGGACAGAGAGAGGGAGAGAGGGGGCAACAAACCAAAAAAAAAAAGGTGGGGGGGGAGTGATTGAGCAGCAGCAGCTGCTGAGCATTGTTCTTTGGAGAGTAGATAAAGTATACTCATCTATCAATCCCCCGCCCCCTTGTACTCTTTCCAACACAAATACTCAATGCACCCCTACCCATCCTCAGTTAATCCCCAGCACCCCAGGTTACCAGTAACCCCCCCCCCCCACTTTACACCCTATTAAGCCAACCCCGATAACCCGAATGCATTCGCCATTGAAGCTATCCTCAAAGTTAAAACTCCGACATCAAAAGACTCATTTGGGGCCACTTGTGTAGACACATACTACTACTGCAAATGGGTTGGCTTCCAATCGGATGACAACATGACAAATTGAAGACGATCTTTTTGGACCCAATGACAACTGCGATCCTGCAAATGGGTTGGCTTCCAATCGGATGACAACATGACAAATGAAGACGATCTTTGGACCCAATGACAACTGCGATCCTACCGGCCATAACCTCGCCTTCACATACACCAACAACATGTCTCCGTGCAAACCCAACCTGAGGACGACTGATACATACACACCCGTTGGAGGTTGCCCCAAATGTGCACATATGCATCACAGAATGTAACCCAGATAAAGATATTAGACGTGACTCCCCCGTCATAAGTAAAGTCTTCATATGTCCAACATATACGCCATTAACAGCAGCTACCTCGGCCTAATCCCCAACAACAGACTATCATGGCTTTGGTATAAATATTCTACCTCAACTCCACTCACACCCCACCTACAACCAACCAGACAAGACTTTGCTACAGAGATCAGCTGGCTCCCTCCAAAAACCCACGAACTACTAATAGACAAGCTAAGAGGAAGTTTAGTAACTACAGGGGAAGAAGACAGAAGTCCATTTTCAATTAACTTCCGCCCTTCAGGAAAATGCTCATCCTATGCCATTGAATTTAGGGTGGAAAAAAGACATTCTCTTTTGAGTGTACAGGCTGGAGTGGGAGGTGGGCGATGAGGTAGGAGGGCCCAAAGGGGCTCCCTGGGCTGCTTTGTATGGAATAGCTTCTCTGACCCCTGTCTACATCCCTCCTATTCCCGTCCCCCTTCCCTTCCTATTCCAGTCCCCCCTCCCTATTCCGTGCCAGTGACGGTCTTGGAGTGCCCAGGGACCCCTGTCCCTTTCTCTATCCCTTCCACCCTCATGGCCCCGGCTCCCTCCATTAACACTGGGTCCAAACCCCCCATAAGTGCTAGATTGAGGGGGCAATCCCCCTAATATCCTGGTCCAAACCCCCCTACTTTCCGACCCCTCCGAACTCCCAGGCCTTGCCTCCCATTCTGGGCGGTCTGGAGCAATATACAAGCCACCATGGCCACCAGTCTCATCATCTCCCCCATCTTCTCTCTGACGGCGTTTCCAGGCTTCTGTCGCTCCCCTCGAAGCCTCCCCACCAGCTGCGTCTGATGAGCTTTGAGGCCGCTTTCTACTGGAGTTAGCTTCTTGGTTATAGTAAATGTGATCCTCTCTACTACTGGGGCCAGCAGCGGCGCTATGGTTTGCATCTTGCAAAGCTGCTCCTAGACAAGGCTGGGCCTCCTGTTTCAGCTTCTTGTAAATTTCTGATAGGCGTCCTCCTGACAAGTTTGAAAATGTCGCCACATAATTCCAAAGCCTGGTTGCCATTCCTGTATCCAGAATCATTACACTCAGATCCGGACCTAAAGTGGCTAATTAACCAGAAGGTCAAGAGTGTTGCATCAAGGCAGGGGCTTGCACAAGAACAATATTCACGAGAGAGAGTTCAAGGTAAGACTTACTATCTGGATTGGCAGCAACTGCATTCTCAGCTAAGATGTAATCAATCTTCCAACCCAGTGTCTGGAGGTACGCTTTCACCCTAACAAGAACCTGCAACAACCGGCCACAAACTCCAAAGTGACGACCACATCCACTTGCCACTGGTGATAAAATGTTTGAACAGAAAAGACAACCATGCTCTCAATACATTGGAACTCAAAATACTAGATAAAAAATTTTAACTTCAATCATTCCCTCAGACACACCTCCACTTGTTGGAATGGCCTAATTGTACTCCAGAGCCAAAATCCTCACGATCCAATCCATCACTGACCTCTTCCTTAGGAAGATCAAAATCTGTCTGAAGTTTCTGTAGGCGATCAAGCGTTCTTGTTTGATCGAGCATCATTTCAGCACACCACTCCTGCCACTTCTCTTCTTTTGACTCTCTGTCAAAAGTGTCCCTGGGCCTTCCCCGACTCCGCAGTTGCTCCTGGAACCCCCAACCCTCTGTGTCGGAGATCTCTCCTTCCTCCTTTACTCTTGGTTCATCCTTGAGGCGCTGGGCAGCTCCGTCTTTAGCTGTCCCTTTCTGTGGTCCTGGCCCGCCTGCCGACCAACTTGTGTAACCTGTACTGTGTTTTGCAGTCCGATCCTTAGGGGTATCTTCGATCCTCTCACACTTTGGTCCAGCTCTCTCTTTGTGTGGCCTTTCTATCGCAGCATAGCCATTGGCCTCACCAGCAACCTCAAGTTCCTGATATCAAACAAATGTCACCATGTCTTCTCCTGCTGTGGAACCTTCCAACTCGGTCACGCATGACAAAACAATGGCTGGCTTTGATATTACTGCCCCTTGTATATTTTTCTTTCATGAACTAGCAACAAGGTCTCATGCAGGACAAGGAGGCCGAGGGCTTGCACTTTGGGGACAAAAGATGGATACGTTACATTGTACGGAGGTCGACTATGAAGTGGCGCAACTACATAATACATGCACCTTGGTTTCTGGTTTGTTGTTGGGCCCCCTTGTGCCTCACTTAGCTACCCCAGTGAGCCGTGGTGGTTTGTTTAAATCGACCTCGCCACAGAGGGAACCATCTCTGTCAAAGTTTTACTTCCCATCCTTGTAAGTGATATGGACTTTGCACACCTTGCCCATTTCATTTCCAACTGCTGTGCTGGTCCGGCTTTCGTCTCGTTATTCTTTCATGTGTGGCTGGCTTCCACTTGGAAGACGGCATCAGACACTAAACCCAGCGCTGTTTGGGGGCTATTGATGTGAAGGTGACGGCCTCTGCCAACCATGGGGAATATCTAAAGTAGTATATGCCCCTGATCTTATAGTATATAGCACAGGTGAAAAAGAAAGGATATACTCAGTTTCCCATTCTTGGGTGGTACACAGTGGGTAAATCCTAGCCTCAGAGGCTGTGCTAGAAAAGAGAAAGAAGAATCAAACCCCAAATGAGAGAGATAGAGAGCCCACCTTCTGTAGCAGTGCATTGACTCGAGCATCCAAGTGGGTAGACCGGGGCAAGGAGGTCTCCGCTGCGGATATGCCTGCTGGAGCTATCTTGTCCGTGAGTAGAAGACGTTTGTCAGTCCTTACCCTTTCCCAGTTGCCGAGTCCATGATAGTGGACACCCAACAGCAGTCTTGCATCATCAACTGTCACAAATGCACTCACACCTTCAGTGAGCTGGCAGATTCATGAAGAACCTACAGTTCAATGGACCTTCCTTCGCTACGTCTTGACACGAGACACGAGAATGAGGCTCTCTTCTACAATGTAAGAGATACAACTCATTTGCAGGTTGTGAAGGGCACTCTCTCAAACTGTGATATCAACACCCATTCATCCCCTTCATACATGTTCTCTGTAAAGAACAAGGTCCATACAGTACCCAGCATAATTGCAATCTACATCATCCAGTATGCTCTACACAGTGAGACAGTCCTAAGAGACCAGACTTCAATGCAGGTTATGAAAACCGCTTCATAAACCTCCTGAGAATGCTTAAACGGAAGGCTAAATATTCAAGTAAGTGCATAATACACTACAGATTTATGTTGTGCACTTACCAAATAGAAAAGAAAAAGGAGACCATATCCAACACAAAAATTGCCAACAAATCAGAAAACTGAAAGAAAAACTATCAACAGACACTACAACAGAAACAGGAACATAACAAAGAACCACAACTGCAGTCTTGTATCTTAGTCACAGAGTACAAGACAATTCGACCATTTCTTGAATAGCAGTGACTAGCTGCCAAGACTTCCCACTGACTTAATCAGCCCCCACAGTCGATATAGACGTATGGAGTTTATGGTTGACCAGGAAAGCTTATCAATGGCTCATAGTCTTTTTCACACCAAAGCACCATTTAAAACAAAGATAGCTCAGCAATCCATTACAGACAAGACTGCTGGCAAGATGTGAGCCTTCTGCTATCATTAGGCGGCAATACATGCTTCCTGCAGAGTGACCCATAAGGAATCACAGGAACTACTACCACAACTCACAACATCTTTGCAGAGCAATTTTGCAATTTTTGAGCAGGAAGCAAACTGGCCATACATGGCATGGAAGGCACAGCAGTGATCGGGATGGACATACCGCAATCACAGTAAGGTAATTGACACCAAATGCCGGGAGAAATGACAATGATGACAAAATCACTCGTTAACAAAAGTTTGTTTAGAACTGCTAATTGTAAGTGCCGCTCAAAATTAGAAGAAGCAATGTCTCACCTTGAGTCCACCCACATGATTTTGACCATGTGGGATTTCTGGGATGGGACTTCAACCGAAATTGTGTAACTGGGTCATGGAAGCGCTTCACACGCTTTCCTAGGAGTGTCAGCTCCTTCACTCGCCCTAGCACTTCCTGTGCCTTCACAGGCACCCCAAAAAAGTCCAACACTGCTGCCTGTATTACAATGCCAACATTCAGGTCTCCGCAGAACCTCATAACAGATGCAATTTCTGAATGACTGCTACCTGACTTCTTTTGACATGAAGAGGGAAGAGCATTTGTGCCCCACCTTTCTGCTTTGACATGCAGCTACAAGTGCAAGGTCCATAAAAGAAAGAGAATCACCTTGTTATCAGCCCCTGCTCTGCGAACAGCATCCTTGCAACCGTGCACAAGAGCACTCCATAGTTGTGACTGGGCACTACCCGTGGAGCAAACTACGGCACCGCCTGCCTCCTTTGCTATCAACTTAATTCGACTGCTATCACCGAACTTTTTAACCTGCCACAGCACTCAACTTCATAAGCAGTTCAGGTGATACTATTTAACTGTCAATCTTTGTATTGGTGCCATCGATTTAGTATGGCATTATCAGCCCCTCTCCCTCAGAAAAGCTCACCTGTCCCCCAATTCCAGGCAAGCCCCAGAGTCACAGGCAACCAGTAACTCATACCAGCAAAGATCAGAAAAGGTCACACAAAGCAGGGGCAAGTAACTGTGCCTGGTGAGTGGCTTAAATTAGTACAAAAGGATGAAAGGTAAAAAGATAGGGTCATTGCCCACGCATACCGCTCGAACAAATGCATTGGCATCTTTCTTCAAGAGTCCTCCTCCACGCCACACAACAACACGAGCAGCCGCACCGTCCAATGGCAAAGAAGAAGGAAAAGATGTGTCTATGGCTTTGGAAGCCCGCTTCAGTGCCCGCTCTTTGCCGTCCCCTCGCCGCCTTTTGGCATCCCTTCCTGACCTGGTATCTTCTGCATAGGTCCGCACATTCCTGGCAGCCCTTGGGGCCAATGCTTCCTGCACAAGTTTAGCTGGAAGATCAGAGCATTGAACTATTTACAGTAGCAACTGGTCCAACTCCAAACAGTGGACACTTTCAAAACTACATGGAGTAGGAGGCTTCCAATGAGTGGAAAGGCAGCAGATGTGACATAAGTTCACGTTGTAGCCCCAAGTCAAAAGACAATTGAGGTAGGATACACAAGACAAGCTCAGTAGAGCAAAAAAAGGGGTAAAACGGCAGGGCAAAAATGCAGGGTGCGGGTCCAGGTCATACTTCTGCCTGAGAGACAGCTTCAGGTGGTATCAACCGGCTCCAAAATGTGGTGTCATCTTCGGTATTGCTGAAGTTTGCAACCTACAACGCAACATGGAATTTATAAACAAACAACGACAAGGGCAAATGGCAAGAGACTGAAGTGAGGCCCACTTCCCTCATGCTTGACACGAAAGAGAGAAGGAAGATAAAAACACTGAAAGGAATTAGCACAGAAGTCCAAAGGCATGATGAAACAGTTATCTCTGATCACTATGAACTGGCTTTTTAGAACTGGGATTTGTACTGGTCCTATGATTGGTGTATCTCATTTGAGATCCTCTCTGTCCGGTTTTCTGGGGATGACATCTTTGGATGGATCAAATGGTTGCATGCCATATGAGGAAGAGCCTGAAAATAAATGAAAATGGACCTTTATAATGTCCGCGTGTGAAGGTCAAAAGAAAGAAAGGAATTTTATAATGTATTACGAGGGTCCCCATGGGACAAAGTAAAAGATTTTCAGAACATAACAACAATGCCCGTAAAATGTGTTGCATTATGCAGGTAAGCTGCCAGACACTTCAGGTACTCACAGCTGAAGGCCTCTGGCAACGACTGACATCTAAAGGGGTGGAAGGAAGGGGTATGATGAAGATGAGGAGATGAAATGGTACTTGATAATGTTCGCAGGAAGCTCAAAGAGAAATGAAATGAAATTAAATGGTGCTTTATAACGTCCGCGGAAAGCTCGTAGAGCTTATGGGACAAAGTGGAAGAAAACATGAGAGAGGAGACAAAATCAGAGCCAGAAATAAAAAACTAATGTTCCAGTGATTGTCTAAGGGTGAGGGCCTCGTGCAGGTAAGCTGCCAAGCATTTCTGATCCTCATAGTTGAAGACTTCAGTGAGAGATTGGGTTCCGCGGAATAGACAGTGGAATCTCCCACGGATATCATAGTATAGAGGGCAATAGAAGAAGAAGTGTTCTTCAGTTTCAATTTCCCCTGTGCAAGCTGGACATATGCGGTCCTCCCGTTGCAGGTTTTCCCATCTGCCAGTCTCTATCCGTAGGTTGTGGGAGCCCACCCTGAACCGCCCCAATGCCCTCAGGAGAGAGATGCCGAAAGGTAATTGGGCCGCAAGATTCTATCCTCTCGGAGAACCAAGAATGTCTCTCGTTAGAAATGGAGCTTTGTCATGAGATTGGGTAGCTTCCAAGTTCTCCTGACATGTAGTTCCATAAGCTCCCTTCTAATGAGTCTGTTGCGGTCTTGCTTGGATGTGATGTCCGCCCCTTCTGGATTCACTGGTAATAGTGAAGCAAGAGAGAGTCCATTGCGCTAAAAAAAACTGGCCACTCGAGCATACCAGGAGTGCTTGAAACCTGCAGTTGTGAGCCTAATAGATGTTGTGAGGGCTCTTGCCACGAGCCCCTTGGGGGGAGGGGCTTGTAACCTATGAAGAAAAATTGTAAGCCAGAAGAGGGCCCCAGTTTGCAGTGGCACGCATGCGAACTCTGCACCTAGGATGTGCAGAGGGTCAGGAGGGAAAAATAGAACAACCCAAGAACTACCTCAGAATACATCAAAGGTCGCCCAAAGATGAAGTGCCTCAACAGGTAGGCCTCGAAGTACTTGGGATCTTCAAAGGGAGAGAGGGGAGGGAAATTTAGTACATCCACTGGAGGGCTTATGAGACCAAAGAAAGTTCGACAGAAGATTACCAACAAAAGAAAAAGACTCCAACAGAAGAGATGAGAAAAGATGGAAAGAGTTGTAGTAGGAAGGCCTGCTCTGCACTCTGAGTATATTCCCTGGCTAGTTATAGGGTCCAGTCCTTGATTCCTATGCCTATTGGTTGCTAGCTGGTCATCTCCCTGTTGTCTGAATTTTGCATGGACTTAATCCAGAGCACACTTTGCGGACTAGGTACTGGTCTTCTGTAACATCTGCCCATCCCCTCACTGGCTATCTTCTCCTTGGAAAGTACCATGCTGAACCACTCTCCCCTAGTTACACTGCAGTTGGTCTGTTTCTCTGATGGCTTGTCAGGGTTGGCATCACTTTGCTTGCCAAGCTTGTAATTGAGGTTTTCGGCTTGACACATTTGTTCTAGGCTGTTCCACTTTTCATTGTCCAAACTATGTCTGTTTAAAAATGTTTCAAAAGTAGCTCTTGGTACCAAGACCATGCAAGACCTCAAAGAATGTACTCATAAGACGTTGTTTGCCGTAGCCTTGTGGCCATTGACCCCGCGCCCAGTTTGAGCGGAAACCAAAGGGACAGAACCTACCTCTGTCAGGGGCTGACGTTGGTAGTAAGACTTACCTTGATACATAGAATTGATCCGGGTTTTCCAGATCTCCTCTAGAAATCCCTTCACACAAGTATCAATCTGCTGTGTGTGATTTGCCCAAAAACTAGGCCTCAGGAGGGCCTGGGCTTTTGGCTCAGCCTCGAGACTTTCAAAGTTGGTAAACAGAGGTACAGGCACAATTCCCTTGATGGATTTGAAGAGAGGGTCTCTTTGGTGAGAGAACCCCGGACAGTGTATCAGAAAATGATTACTGTCTTCAGGTTGCCCACACAACGGGCAATTGCACTCTCCCTTTCCTCTCTGCTTCTGTTTGCTGTTCAAAGGTAGGCTTCCTGCCCTGAGTTTAAATTTCAGTCTAGTGCCGAGAGTGGGTAGACCCTTGAGGTCATCCAAGATGTCCTCCCCCATGTCACAGACTGGAAACAAGTTCAGGGAAGTTTTCTGCCTAACTTCATTTTCAGACAATTTCATGGCAAGAAACATGGCTTTGGACACTACAGCCTCTAAGTCAGATTTATCCAGCAGGGTCAAGACTTGCAGATCCAGATCCAGGTCCTTGAGAATCTCTTCTACTCTCTTCTGCCAGGACTTAGCCTGTTTGACAGGGCGGTCCTGTTTCCAAGATATAGAGTCGATTAACTTAGGATATCTGGTGTTGGGCATATGTTGCAGCTGACCCCACCATCTGACCTTGAATTCATCTCGTCGGGAGCTTAAGGACGGAATGCCAAACTCACCCCGAACAGCCACATTGGCTGTTTTGGAGCATGCTGACAGACATTCCTTAAGCACCCCCACTTGAATGGATTCTAGCGACTTAGCCTGGTTGGAGTTATCAACCCATATTGCAGATCCGTACTCCAAGGCAGGTCTAATAACGCGACAAAGCATGGTTTTCTTAACCTCGGGGTCGACCCCTCTGCAGTGGAAAAATTTAGTGAGCCCCAGAGGTTTGCCCTTGCCAGTTTGAACAACTTTCCGGATATGTGCATCCCAATTACAATTGGAGGAAAACTCAACGCCCAGGTAAGTGTAGGAAGGGAGGACCGGGATCTCTTGGCTACCCCACTGCCACTTAAGATCACTTCCTCCCTCTCCTCTGTCGTTGAATGCTACCACTGCACATTTGCTGACGTTAGCCTCTAGCCCCCAAAGATCAAAGTATCTCTTCGCGCAATCAATCAACTCCTGGAGATTGGTTGGAGTCTCCCCTATGCCTGCGAAGTCATCCGCAAACATAAGGGCTGGTATGGTGGTATCACCCACCCTTAACCCAAATCCCTCACTTTCCACATCCTCGAGGAGTTGATTGATGAAAACATTGAAGAGCAGGAGAGATTGTACTCATAAGACGTTGTTTGCCGTAGCCTTGTGGCCATTGACCCCGCGCCCAGTTTGAACGGGAACAGAAGGGACAGAACCTACCTCTGTCAGGGGCTGACGTTGGTAGTAAGACTTACCTCCGAAGAGCAGGAGAGAGTACATCCTTGAGCTACACCTTGGTCTATGTCAAAGAAGTTGGACTTCTGTCCATTAACAGTGACACAGCTTAGCCCCTGTTTCGCCGAAAGCCAGCTTGGCCTTCGTGGAAACAACCTCTAGATTCCAGATCAACCTCGAGACGAGTACTTATAACTCTGCAAAATGTCTTGCCAACAGCATTGAGGAGCGTGATGCCACGTTAGTTCCCCGGTTCTTCTCTGTCACCCTTCTTGTATAGATTGACAATGACCCCCTGTCGCCAGCGAAAGGGGATCATTTCAGTCTTCCAGATAAGGTTAAAGAGGAGAACTAGGGCCTCTATCATGGGATTGCCACCGTGCTTGATAAGCTCGTTGACTATGCCATCAGGTCCACCAGCTTTATATCCGTTTAAATGTTCAATTGCTTCCACAATCTTAGAAGTATTAATGGGAGCGTTATAAGCCATTGAAATATACTCCAGTTCATCAAGGCTGTTTTGAATCATAGGAACAGTTTTTCCAACTATGTCCCTCCATTCATCAGAGGACCCCTCACTGTTAGACCTAGAAGTTCTGCCAAGGATACTGTAGTGAGTTTCCAAGGTTTTGACAATGTCAACCGATGAAGTCACCACTGCACCTTTAGTAGTCTTCAGCGCTTGTACTTGCTGACCGCTTTTCGGCTTGTACAATCGTTGAAGGGCCAACCAGAATCTCTTGTCATTACCACCATGGTGGTTTGAGTTTATTTCACTGTATAACTTGTCCCAGTATAATTTCTTCTGAGACCTTACAAGCTGATTGATATCTTTACGGAGCTGGTAGTACCTCGCCCACAATTCTCTGTTGGTTTTCAAATTGCAGCACTCTTTATAGAGGGCTTGTCTCTCAGCTATCTTGAGTTTAATCTCATTGGTCCACCAATTAACAGCTCTACCGCAGACAATTAGTTTCCTCCCAATGATCTTGTCAGCCACAGAGGAGACGAAACTCTCCCAAGAGTCCACTGCTCTTTCGACTTCATTTCTTGCGTTGTCAGACCTCAAAGACCTCAAGACCTCAAAGAGTGCGGTACCTTGAAAGCACTGAGAAGCTCATTGCCCTCTGCATCCACATCAGCTGCCTTGGTCTCTACTTTCTCAGCCCGAGCCAGTATTTCATCAATCTCCATATTCTCCAGCTTAGTCTTCACATCCTCATCGTTCTTATCCTCCTTGAATAACTCCTCTGCCCCAAACCGCAATATAGCAGCCAGCTCTTTCTGCATTGTCACAACATGATACTGTAAGTGTTCTAAGGTTTTATGAGCTTGACATATAATTCAAGAGTATACAAGTGTAGGGAGTAAGGCACTAATCAAGCACAATTGGTGTAGTGATCAGTTAGACTGGAACACAACTACTGGGGACAGTGAATGTGAAGCCTCCTTAACCTAACTAACCAACCAAACAAGAGAAATGCACATGCCCCTTACCTTGTCAAACATGGCAGTGCCTTTCTTTGTCTCCTTTTTCTCGAGTCTCCCCTGTGCATTTAGCTTTTGAATGACCAAGTGATCCAAAACCTGTCGAAACCCAAAACAAACAACCTCAGTCCATTGAAACTCCAGTCATTTCAATTGTCAGCCAGGTAGTTCTTTGGTCTTCGGCCTTCATCAGTCCACTGTACGCTTCTCTGATCCTCTCTCACAGAAAGCACAATCTTCCTCCCTGAAAGAAACTGATCCGTGTTTGTGTGTGTGTACGACAGTTGCACTTCTCTGAGTCCACAAAAATCGATGAATTCACATTGGTGGGGAAAAAAGCCATTACAAGGAGCCATCAACAAATGCAAACAGAGATCCAGAAACAAAGACACTCCAAACCAGTGTTGCTCACCATCTTTTTCTTTGCCCGTTCAAGAATGTCTTCTTCCACACTTCTACTAGTGACAAAGCGATATATGTTCACAACATCTTGCTGTCCTATTCGATGGGCTCTGCTCATTGCCTGTAGCAAGAAAGATGTTTCCATCAACCACAACATGACATGGCAGTCTCCAGCTACTACAATGTAGCTATAGATCATACATTGAGTCTATCTGGAGATGTAATGACACAATCATCCATCTACAAAAGTGTGACAGCAATGCACCATACCTCTTGTACCGTGGGTCTTTCAAAACAATGATACCCACAAAAGCTGAATAATCCTTACTAGACCCTGTGGGAGTCTCAAAGTTTGTGTTCATTCTAGGAGTAGGTTAGGGGTATTGGTAAAAAAAAAACGCACAGTTTTTGCTACAAAGTCCTGACCTGGAGATCATTTTGAGGATTCCAATCAGAGTCAAAGATTATGACAGTGTCTGCAGTGGCTAAATTAATGCCCAATCCTCCTGCACGTGTGGAGAGCAGGAAACAAAAGTCCTCGCTGCCAGGGGCATTGAAGTGCTCCATGGCTTGCTGCCGCAGATCTGCTCGGGTGCTGCCATCAAGACGCTGGAACTGGAATCCTCGGAAGCTTAGATAGTCTGCCAAAATATCCAGCATCCGTACCATCTGCCCACAATGCATGCTACACTTCAATAGACAGCAAAGACGTTTAATATCAAGCTGTCCAACTTACAAGAAAACCTGCTAGGACACAACTACTCCAAATCTCTTAACTGAGAGCCCCAACGTAGAATGTGCCACCAACCAGTATTCCAACTACGAGAGTTCTTGAAAAACAGGATTATGGAGTGCATGATTTTGTAGACTTCAAAATCTATAATCCCATATACCCAAGAGTGTACATGAAAAACAATGGACGGAATTCAAGTGCACCTGGGAGAAAATGAGAACTCGGTGCTTGGTTTCTCGAAGGCGTATCAAAAGCTTGTCAAGAATGACAAGTTTCCCACTGCTCAACACAATGCGCTGCACTTTGTTGTTGTCATTCATGTTAGAATCGCCACCATAGCCATGGTCGGCACTCTCAAACAGAAATGGGTGGTTACAGCACTTCTTCAGCTCCACCACTATATTCAGGAGGGAAACCTGCATGGCAGGCAATCCCATTTCATATCTCATTCATCTTAAGCCTTTCTGATCAACCCTAACCTTTGTCATGTCTACGGTGTCAAACGCTTACTTCATTTCCACTAGTTCTTATCCGCAGACAGATAGGACATGTACCAGTAACAACATACTAGGATAGTTGGTTGTATTGCTGGTGTCCTAGCTTACTTTGCAGTCACTTCAGAAGCGTGAAAAAGCAACACAATCGTGCTTGCCAAGTGTTAAGATCTTCATCAGAGGCACAACAGTATAAGAGCAAAGATATTGTTGCTCAGCTATTATCATGAGACTCCCAAGCGACAACAAATGGACCATACTCTGCTCAGTAAAAGTAAGAACCAAAAACTGTTACAAACTAATGAAGCTTTCTTATGGTACCCCCCTAGAGGTTTTCACTTTAGGCGACCTTGCAGAAGGTAAAGAGCCTACACTTCTGACGTTTTCCACACCCATACTGCAACAGCAAGATTGGTAATACCAACCTGGTTATTGCTGCGAACACCCTTGTTAAGATCATGAAAGTTTCGCTCCAATATCCACTTGTAGTACCTTCCACAAGAATCCACGACAGATGCAAGGCCAACCTTCAGCACATCCTTTACTCCTCTCCCAAAATATTTGGTAGATTTGTTTCTATCAGACACCACATATTCAACAAGACTCCAGATGCCACCCTCTCTCTTCTAATTTGGTAGTGGGGTGTTCTTCTCTCTTATCATAACTTCCTACCTCTCTGGTGAGCTCTCATCGCTCAAGAGAGCTTCGAGCTTCGGGCTTCGAGCTTCAAAGCTGGTTTCAACCGTATGCAGATAGAGAGGAAAATGGAATAAGCTACTTCATGAGGGTGGGATCGTTAGTAGGATAGGATCTGTCCAATTCATGTCACCCACAAAGTGGCAACAGACTATCATTTGTTTCTGCACGTGCACAACCTACTACAACATCCCAAAAAGATACTGGTACTGTTTTAGAAACCTGACAAAACTGCCAGTTTACGACGAACCAGAGAATGGAGGCACTCTGCAAGGGTTAGTGTTTGAATTTGGCTTTGGTTTCAGTTTGCTGTGTTGCTCACTATGTCGCCTGCACCCCTGGGCCTCCTGTGGAGGTTCTAGGTTTCTTCTTCCTTTGTCCTTCCTAATTTCAAGAAAGTACAAGATCAGGGACTAGACGAGTGTATCCATTTCCAGCTATAAGGACCTGAGTGCTGAGTAACTTATCTCCAGCAACGATTCAGGTTCCTTGACATGTTCCCTCTGACTCTCCTGGGGAAGTAAACATAATTTTTTCTCCTCCTTTTGCGACATGGACAAGTCTATGCTTGCTCAATGTGTATAAGGACCTGAGTGCTGAGCAAGTTATCTCCAGCAACGATTCAGGTTCCTTGACATGTTCCCTCTGACTCTCCTGGGGAAGTAAACATAATTTTTTCTCCTCCTTTTGCGACATGGACAAGTCTATGCTTGCTCAATGTGTATAAGGACCTGAGTGCTGAGCATGTTATCTCCAGCAACGATTCAGGTTCCTTGACATGTTCCCTCTGACTCTCCTGGGGAAGTAAACATATTTCTTCTCCTCCTTTTGCGAGATGCACAAGTCTATGCTTGCTCAATGTGTATGAGACCATGAGACAACATTGCAAGATACTCATAGCACTCTTCACTAGAATTTTGTAGCACTCACTGTCTCTGCAGAGGGGACATTTCCACTCGCAAAATACGCTCAATCTTGGGTGGTAGTGACTTTTCCACATCCTTGATTACCCTCCGCAATAAATGAGGCCGAAGCTCTGTGTGCAGATTTGCAAGCTGAACATGAAACAAGTATTCCATTTAGTTGATATGATCCTCAGTCATCCTGCATCCGGTTTTAGGATTCAGTATGCACCTTGGAATCACATATCTAGACATTACAGAAGACCAGACAACATACATGTATGAGAGACTCCAACTCACACCCAATACTTCTATTCTTGCCCTTTCCAGACAAAAATTCACATGTCCTGTTTCAAGCTACCAAAATATACAATGTCACCTGTCAATGCAGAGGACTACGGGATTTGGCATTGACAGCAAAAGAAACCAAGCTGGATGTATCATAAAATAATCCAGTGAACAGTGTTAAGGCAAGACAACCATAAAGAGTTAGGGATGGAGGAGCGGACCTCCTTCTCATCAAACGAGCTAAGGTTCTTGTATCTCTCTGTAAAGTCATCCTTACTTTTGAACTTTTCCGGATCAAGAAAGTGCAGAAGAGCCCTGTGTAGTATGCATAACAGAAATGGTAATCGGTCAGAATATTGAGGGCATGAAGTAGACGTTCTAGACCGTTCCATTGATGTGCCAATATAGGAGTCGCACAGTAAACAGAAATAAAGAGACACTACAGTGTCACAGACCATCATTGGGATGATATGCATTTGGAAAGAAAAACTGTATAATGTCCACAGCGGACCCTGAGTGCTGTAGAACAAAACAGGGACAGAGGCAGACACAGGAAGGGTGGGGATTTACCAAAGTTCCTCAACACTGTTTTGCAAGGGTGTGCCTGTTATCAGCACTTTGTTCTTTGCACTGAACTCCTGTAGAGTAGCAAGCACAGTCATCAACCAAGAGAAGAGTAAGCAGAAACTATTTCTCAGTGTGAAATGGATTGCTGCAATAAATAGATGTCTAATATACAGGCGAAGTGTCTTATACAATGACCGAATATGGATATGAAATAAATCTAAAATTATGGCTTACTGTGAGTGTGGTGTAGAGGGAGGCCTCGCTGTTTTTCAGCCTGTGAGCTTCATCCACCATGAGGTAGCTCCATCTGAGTTTTGACAGGACTGTCTTGTCTTTCAGCACAACTTCGTATGTAGTTAGAAGTGTATTGAACTTGTTTGTGCGCCCTGTCTTTCGCCCAGTGTTAAACTCATACTTCTGACAAACCTGCTCAGCCACCATGCCCCACTGAGCTGAAGCAGAGAGCTACGGGGCGGCTGGCCCCTGACAGTAAAAAGCCATACATCCGTCCATACTGGCAGATGAATGTCAAAACATATAGCGAGAGATCGGAAATATGAGAACAAACAAAATTTATTTGTAGGTGGTTGCAAACACTCTCTTTCAAGGGTGTTACCTGGGCGTTGAGTTGGGATGCACATATCCGGAAAGTTGTTCAAACTGGCAAGGGCAAAGCTCTGGGGCTCACTAAATTTTTCCACTGCAGAGGGGTCAACTCTGAGGTTAAGAAAACCATGCTTTGTCGCGTTATTAGACCTGCCTTGGAGTACGGATCTGCTATATGGGTTGATAACTCCAACCAGGCTAAGTCTCTAGAATCCATTCAAGTGGGGGTGCTCAAGGAGTGTATGTCATCATGCTCCAAAACAGCCAATGTGGCTGTTTGGGGTGAGTTTGGCATTCCGTCCTTAAGCTCCCGACGAGATGAATTCAAGGTCAGATGGTGGGGTCAGCTGCAACATATGCCCAACACCAGATATCCTAAGTTAATCGACTCTATATCTTGGAAACAGGACCGCCCTGTCAAACAGGCTAAGTCCTGGCAGAAGAGAGTAGAAGAGATCCTCAAGGACCTGGACCTGGATCTGCAAGTCTTGACCCTGCTGGATAAATCTGACTTAGAGGCTGTAGTGTCCTCAGCCATGTCTGTTGCCATGAGATTGTCTGATGAAAATGAAGTTAGGCAGAAAACTTCCCTGAACTTGTTTCCAGTCTGTGACACGGGGGAGGACATCTTGGATGACCTCAAGGGTCTACCCACTCTCGGCACTAGACTGAAATTTAAACTCAGGGCAGGAAGCCTACCTTTGAACAGCAAACAGAAGCAGAGAGGAAAGGGAGAGTGAAATTGCCCGTTGTGTGGGCAATCTGAAGACAGTATTCATTTTCTGATACACTGCCCGGGGTTCTCTCACCAAAGAGACGCTCTCTTCAAATCTATTAAGGGAATTGTGCCTGTACCCCTGTTTACCAACTTTGAAAGTCTCGAGGCCGAGCCAAAAGCCCAGGCCCTCCTGAGGCCTAGTTTTTGGGCAAATCACACACAGCAGATTGATGCTTGTGTGAAGGGATTTCTAGAGGATATCTGGAAAACCCGGATTAATTCTTTATATGGAGGTAAGTCTTACTACCAACGTCAGCCCCCTGACAGAGGTAGGTTCTGTCCCTTTTGTTCCCGCTCAAACTGGGCGCGGGGTCAATGGCCACAAGGCTACGGCAAACAACGTCTTATGAGTACAATCTTTCAATTGTGTTCATCCATGACAGTTCATGAAGATCAAAAATGCTTTGCTGCTGAACTTCATGGGAAACTGTCTTTGAGCAGCGATTTAGGCATGGGGTTCTTTCATGTTGTGTGTTCCTATGGATATTGTAAAGTGTCTTTATTTCTCTCTTTCTACCGTTATAAAGCACCATTTCATTTCATTTCATTTCTACCTACAGAAAAAAACATCTTATGAGTACATTCTTTGTGTCTCTGTTATATTTTGTGGACCCCTCAGGGACCCACACGGGCATTAGGAAAAAAATTCTTCTTCTTTCTCCCCAGAAAACTAATCACATGTCATCACAGAGTACAGTTTATACCATTGAACCCTGCCCAAATGTTGAGCCATGCAACATTATATGGAAAGAAGGAAAGCTTATTTAATTCCCGCAAACATGAGACTCACCTCACGGCTAGCACGGTTGCCCACATACACAACTATATTCATGTCTGGCAACCACTTCCGGAACTCCTTAGCCCAATTGGTGATGGTCGAAAGTGGGACAACTACCAGGAAGGGACCATGGACTTGCTGAGCATTCTGCAGAAAAAGCCATAGTACAAATATGAAGAGCATCAGAGGATCGTGAGACCAACAAAAACTGCAGAATTCTTGAGGCACAAAGGTGTCCTTCGTTAGGTTTAAACCTGCCAGCTCTCTTGACTAGTGAGCTATGGGTGTGCCCCGAAAGAAAGAAAGAAAGACTTAGGGCCATGAGGCAAAAGAAAAGGAAAGAATGCTTACAATTTCGATCTGGTGCTTATATCTTTCCTCACAAAAGAACAGAGGCAAAACAAAGGAGAGAAAAGCAAGAAAACAAATGGATCTAACTGCTATTGAATCTTGAAGAGGATTTGGCGCATTACTGGAGAACTGAAATCCCCTTTAATCCTCACTCAAGAGAAAAACTTGTCAACACTGTAGCACAGTTCCTTAACAACAGTATGGAGCTAAGAATCACAAATGAATGTGAACATGCGCAACATACAAAGGTGAAAAGCTTTAAGCTTTTAGATGTACCATCTGACAGAATCTGAATCATCCCAAACATGCAATATTAGCAAGGCTGCATCCGTAACCCTCCCTCCTAATCTCAAAGTTTCCCCGCTTTCTACTTTTGGAATTTCCAAACAATTTCTCCAGAGAAACTCGGTCTAGAAAGATCAGACAGCTGCTTGGAGGCACCTGTAAGAAGCCAAGCATGGATACAGATTGAACAGTCTTCCCCAGGCCCATTTCATCCGCAAGAATGACATTTGTGTCATTCCTCCAGCTTCACCAACCCCAAGCCAATCAGCCATTTACTAAAACATCTGCAGCACGGTAGGATATTTGCAAACTCACCCCCGGCCAGCAACAATTTTCGTAGACTTACCCACTACAGTAGGGGGTTCCACCATGGAGTGCTCAACAATAATATTATCAAACACTCTACATCAGTAAAACTCTTAAGGGGGTATCCAAAATTTGAATGCAGCAATCTGTTGCAAGTATTGAACAAAAAACTTGCATCTGCACTAATTATGGTTCACTTCATGCACTGTATGAACAGGAAATGTTTATGTACGATACCCTGCACCTACCAGATGGAGAAGATCACATTGCTACCAACCTGTTCACTAGAAAATTTAAACCTTCAAGCTGATAGTCACGCAGCGTTCCTCCCTTCAGCCACTCCGGCTGCTCTTCCAACTTACGTAAACTCACTGCGGTGGATGGGCAAGAGTTGATCAACTCCTAATCCTACTCCCAAAATCTAGAAATGTATCTAGATTCTTGCGAAAGCTAAAGGAGTTTCTCCAACTGTACAAACTCCAAGAGGGTTGTACGCTTATACTAAACAAGACAAGATCCAATAATACTAACCTCTCCTCTTTCCTTTGTAAAGTTGATAGAACCTTAACAGATTGGATTGTGAAGCGGACCCTTTCCCTGGCATTGATGTAGCAGCAGTAAAATTGACCAGCAGCAAAGGGGGGGGGAAGAGAGCAGCAGCCGGTGCCAGGGGCAGGAGCTCTTAGCAAAGGGTTTCAGCTCAATTATGTCATCTCTGAAAATGATAAATTACCTTTGCCTTTCTGTCTTTGAGCATCCACAAGCTTTCCTTGGACTGTCATGGCAGCCTCACGGGCCTGGCAAACAGAATGAAGGAATGGAGATGAGGACAGGAACGGTATTCATCAAATGACACAGTGTGCATCGGGATACCACGAGACGACTTCCTACGACTTTGTTGCTGTCTCCAACTTGCTATATAGTGAAGCATTAACATACTACTTCTGTTCTGAAAAAAGAACCTGATGTTTAAACTAGCAGGAAGGTTAGGAACCTGTCCTGTCTTTAAAAGGTGCATTTCTACAGATTTTACTAGGCCACACGAGTTCCTGGGCTTATTAAGTGCCTGAATTCCGCCCATCAGGCACCCAACTCAACCCTCCCATCACATGAGAGAAATGAAATGAAATGAAACGGTGCTTTATAACATGGTGCTTTATGAGAGAGAGAGAGAGAGAGAGAGAGAGAGAGAGAATGTACTCATAAGACGTTGTTTGCCCTAGCCTTGTGGCCATTGACACCGCGCCCAGTTTGAGCGGAACACAAAGGGAACCTACCTTTGTCAGGGGCTGACGCTGGTAGCATGACAATAAAGAATTGATCCGGGTTTTCCAGATATCCTCTAGAAATCCCTTCACACAAGCATCAATCTGCTGTGTGTGGTTGGCCCAATAACTAGGCCCCAAAAGGGCCTGGGCTTTTGGCTCAGCCTCGAGACTTTCAAAGTTGGTAAACAGAGGTACAAGCACAATTCCCTTGATAGATTTGAGGAGAGTGTCTCTCTGGTGAGAGAACCCCGGACAGTGAATCAGAAATGGAATATTGTCTTCAGGTTGCCCACACAACGGGCAATTGCACTCTCCCTTTCCTCTCTGCTTCTGTTTGCTGTTCAAAGGTAGGCTTCCTGCCCTGAGTTTAAATTTCAGTCTAGTGCCGAGAGTGGGTAGACCCTTGAGGTCATCCAAGATGTCCTCCCCCATGTCACAGACTGGAAACAAGTTCAGGGAAGTTTTCTGCCTAACTTCATTTTCATCAGACAATTTCCTGGCAACAGACATGGCTTTGGACACTACAGCCTCTAAGTCAGATTTCTCCAGCAGGGTCAAGACTTGCGGATTAAGAGTCAGATCCTTGAGAATCTGTTCTACTCTCTTCTGCCAGAACTTAGCCTGTTTGACAGGGCGATCCTGTTTCCAAGATATAGAGTCGATTAACTTAGGATATCTGATGTTGGACATATGTTGCAGCTGACCCCACCATCTGACCTTGAATTCATCTTGTCGGGAGCTTAAGGAAGGGATGCCAAACTCACCCCGAACAGCCACATTGGCTGTTTTGGAGCATGCTGACATGCACTCCTTAAGCACCCCCACTTGAATGGATTCTAGAGACTTAGCCTGGTTGGAGTTATCAACCCATATTGCAGATGCGTACTCCAAGGCAGGTCTAATAACGCGACAAAGCATGGTTTTTTGAGATCCCTCTGCCATGGAAAAATTTAGTGAGACCCAGCGCTTTAAGCTTGCCAGTTTCAGAGAGAGAATGTACTCATAAGACGTTGTTTGAGTTTGAGAGAGAGAGAGAGATTGTACTCATAAGACGTTGTTTGCCGTAGCCTTGTGGCCATTGACCCCGCGCCCAGTTTGAGCGGGAACCAAAGGGACAGAACCTACCTCTGTCAGGGGCTGACGTTGGTAGTAAGACTTACCTTCATATATAGAATTAATCCGGGTTTTCCAGATATCCTCTAGAAATCCCTTCACACAAGCATCAATCTGCTGCGTGTGATTTGCCCAAAAACTAGGCCTCAGGAGGGCCTGGGCTTTTGGCTCAGCCTCGAGACTTTCAAAGTTGGTAAACAGGGGTACAGGCACAATTCCCTTGATAGATTTGAAGAGAGCGTCTCTTTGGTGAGAGAACCCCGGACAGTGTATCAGAAAATGAATACTGTCTTCAGATTGCCCACACAACGGGCAATTGCACTCTCCCTTTCCTCTCTGCTTCTGTTTGCTGTTCAAAGGTAGGCTTCCTGCCCTGAGTTTAAATTTCAGTCTAGTGCCGAGAGTGGGTAGACCCTTGAGGTCATCCAAGATGTCCTCCCCCGTGTCACAGACTGGAAACAAGTTCAGGGAAGTTTTCTGCCTAACTTCATTTTCATCAGACAATCTCATGGCAACAGACATGGCTGAGGACACTACAGCCTCTAAGTCAGATTTATCCAGCAGGGTCAAGACTTGCGGATCCAGGTCCAGGTCCTTGAGGATCTCTTCTACTCTCTTCTGCCAGGACTTAGCCTGTTTGACAGGGCGGTCCTGTTTCCAAGATATAGAGTCGATTAACTTAGGATATCTGGTGTTGGGCATATGTTGCAGCTGACCCCACCATCTGACCTTGAATTCATCTCGTCGGGAGCTTAGGGACGGAATGCCAAACTCACCCCGAACAGCCACATTGGCTGTTTTGGAGCATGCTGACATACACTCCTTAAGCACCCCCACTTGAATGGATTCTAGAGACTTAGCCTGGTTGGAGTTATCAACCCATATAGCAGATCCGTACTCCAAGGCAGGTCTAATAACGCGACAAAGCATGGTTTTCTTAACCTCAGAGTTGACCCCTCTGCAGTGGAAAAATTTAGTGAGCCCCAGAGGTTTGCCCTTGCCAGTTTGAACAACTTTCCGGATATGTGCATCCCAATTACAATTGGAGGAGAACTCAACGCCCAGGTAAGTGTAGGAAGGGAGGACCGGGATCTCTTGGCTACCGCACTGCCACTTAAGATCACTTCCTCCCTCTCCTCTGTCGTTGAATGCTACCACTGCACATTTGCTGACATTAGCCTCTAGCCCCCAAAGATCAAAGTATCTCTTCACGCAATCAATCAACTCCTGGAGATTGGTTGGAGTCTCCCCTATGCCTGCGAAGTCATCCGCAAACATAAGGGCTGGTATGGTGGTATCACCCACCCTTAACCCAAATCCCTCACTTTCCACATCCTCGAGGAGTTGATTGATGAAAACATTGAAGAGCTTCCTAGAGGACAGGGAGAAAGAGAGGCACTACGCTACCAAAAGCTCGTTAAAGAGAGAGAGAGAGAGAGAGAGAGAGAGAGAGAGAGAGAGACGTCGAGGACCAAAGTCAGCATAGATAAGAACCTCCTCCCCTAGTGGTTATTGCCCCCCTTTTCACAGTGGGACCCATCATATGAAGTAATTACAATGAGAATTTAAAAACTCACTGATTGGCCCTTATGTTCCAGCGATAGGTCCTAAAATGTCCAAACCCATCAAAGTAGCTGAACAAATAGCATCAAGAACATCTTGGCTATCTGCACGGAGACTGGCTATTCTCTCTCAACTAACCTTATACTCATCAATGGCGTCTTGCGCAAATGCAATATCTGTATCCATCTCCCTGCAAAACAGATTTCCTTGCACCTCAGAGGACATCTGGATCTTGTGAATTTTAGCATAAACATGTATGCCTAGCCTTGACTACACTATACCGTGCAAAGACTTCGTACAATTGCCCTGCATCATCCTCCAGGACTTACATGTTGGATGAAAGAAATGTAAAGAAGCTCCACATAAACAGCTCAACCATCCTTAAGACAATCTTTGCGCTCCCTTTATCAATTCAACTCCAAGTTCCCTCATGCATCCACTGCACTCATGTCCTACGTCAACCACTGCATGGTGTTTCAGACCCATGGAATTGGCCTTTGAAAATGACAGGTGATCGGACAGACCATGTTGATTCAGAATAAGACAGTCCTTTCCACTTGACAAGATATTCTTGTATCTCCTCATCATTTTCTGTCCGATTTCTGTCTGCAAAAACCCTTTCCACCTGTACAGCAGCAACGCATCTGAGTCTTTAACTACCACCCATTTCCCTCCCTGGTGTGGCTCTCGCATCTGTGTTTCTAATGTTTATTAATTATAAAAAGAAAGGGGCAGATCCTATTTCAAACTAAATTAGAAACTGTGTTTCCGGAACACCCCGGCAATGCCAACTAAAGCCCCATAGGGCAAGAAACCAGAAGTACAACAAAATAGGCCAAGGCCGTTGGAAACAAGAACCCCTAACTTCCAGAATCTTCAATAGATCAATGTTCAATGCCCTGCAATCAGATTGTCATCAGCTGCGTGAGCACTATGTACTCTTTGGCCAGCAGTGCTGAGTCTAAAAAACTCGGGAGGACTGAAACACCTCAACCAGCTCCAGGAGGGTGGGAATTGTGCATCTATTCATGATGCACTTGACGGATCAGTGATAGCACAGGGAACAGTCAAGAAGTGTATCTCCCTGAGACTCCAACCAACACAACCCCACATGCCAACGCAAGGAATGTGAAGCACAAGTTTTCTCAGCGTTGAGAGGATGGCATGGGAATAGAATGTACTCATAAGACATTGTTTACAATGAGAATGTACTCATAAGACGTTGTTTGCCATAGCCTTGTTTACAATGAGAACAGATTAGAAAGGAACCTGAAGATACTGCTTAAGGAGGTCCAGCTCCATCTCCTTGCTTACATCATGCAGCTCTGCCTGCAAACCAGGGAGTCCAGAACTTACTGACAGCACCTGCCTTGCCAGTTTGCTTAAACATTGATAATGTGAAACATTCCGAGCCTAAATCCACAATAAATTTATGACCATACTTTCTATAATAACAAATTTACAACCCCTGCAGACTCATGTTCACCAGTATAAATAAAGAACCACAAGAGTATTAAAACAAGCCTTAAACTTGTGAAAACAAGAAATGTGTTTGCAATAGCCTTGTCATGGTAGACCATGGGTATTGGAGTAGGTGCACACACACAAACAGGGGCTTCGGTTTGGAAACACGCACAACTCATAAATGATCTTACCTCTTCCGGAGACAGCATCTGTCGCACTTGCCTATCATCCTCAATCTTTTTCATGTAATTGAGAACTTTCTTGTAACCACTCAGCTGCACAGGCAGCCCCACGGTACCGAGTGACAACTCTCCAACCATTAAGATCTAGTCAATCGTATGATATTCAGATCTTTTTCCCTAATTGAGAAAAGTATTTGCAAATAGAAAACTGACTAGCACTGAACGAAAGCCACATTGATTTAACAATCCATATGAGTAGAGCCATCATATGAACTGTATGTAATCAAGTGCTTCCAACAACACAAAAGCTTGTACAGCTCTACAACCCACTACAATCTTGTATAGGCTATAAATGTAAGATCTGAACCCCTCTGAACCCCAAACATATATAGGTCAACTTGGGCCACCACAGATCCTAACCTGTGAGAGATCGGAGAGAGGCTGCCACTGACAGTGGAGATATGATTGGCCTTTCCACTTTAAATAGAACTCCTGGGCCTCCCAAATAAGCTCTGCATGTGGGTCAGTATCCAGGACAAAGGGTTCTGCATGCCTTCCCTCCTCAGCTTCTGCATCAGCTATGCCTTTTGGCTGGTGCCACAAAACTTTCTCAATTGTGTCTCCATCTTCCTCTTCAATATCTGCCTCTGCTGCAACCTGTGGTTGCCCCACCAACTCTGTGAATCAGAACATGAAAGGAAGAAAAAGGCCATACCAGAATATTTGGTCTTCACAACAAACAAACAAGAGGAGAAAGTTAATTTTCTTGGCCAGATGGGGAAACGGACAGTTTGGGTGAGAGGAGGTTGACAAGAGCACTAGAGAAGTTCATGAAAATGTTTTAGCAGATTGAACAGTACATAAAGGGTATACCAAAATGCACAAAAAGCCCTTGTGGGTATTGGGGCCCAGAATTGCAAGAACCCAACAGAACAACAAAACCACAGCAAGTACATATCCACACATTGCATAGACTGTACAAAGCACTCAGTCAATGTTACAGTTTTGCCAAAAGATTACACACCACCATAATATGCCTGCCATCTAGACTCCTGCAAGTATCCCCCAACGTAAGTTTCAAACAAATTTACTTGTGAGCAACACAGTAGCTACAATAAGGGCAAAGAGGAAAAGCTCCAGACCTTGGCACGCTTCTTAGCCTGTTGGTCTTCCTCATCCTCGCTCTCATCCAGCTCTGCATATGATTTTCTAGGAAGAGATCGACTTGAAGTACGGGTCTCCCTCGCTGGTGCCTCTCTCTTCTTTCCCCCAATGTCCGAAGAACGGGGGAATGCCAACACAGCTTTGCGCTTCTTGCGACCTGTAGACCCAGTAGTCCTCTTCTGTTCGTAGCCATAGCTCTCATCTTGATCGGTCTCATCCTCATCAGTATCCTTCGCCGAGGACTCCTCATCATCGGACAAAGACCCTTGAGCCCCAAGCTTACGGGTGCGGATGACCTGCCTTCGACTAGCAGCTTCTTGGCGCGGTTGAGAGATACAGGCCATTTTGCGAGACCGTGGGCCGCCTCGCCTCCCATAAACATCCTCATCTGAAAGCTCCAAGCTTTCATTGTCATCTTCATCTTCATTGATATTGCCCTCACTCTCATCGTAGTTGTTGCTGACCTGTCAAACCAGGGGATTGCCAACACAGGTGAAAACCCTAGTGAGAATGCATCTTCACAAACTAGTTGGATCATTGTGTACAACAAGAGAAGTGGTGGGATTGTATCCAACCCCAACACCAGAAGTGGCAACACATATCGGTGTCTGCCCACTGTCATTAAATTCTAATATATTGACACCCTATGAGAAATGATCATACCAAGCCACAAGCCCTTCCACTGAGCTGCTTGCCCAACCTTCACAAGGATCCCATGAGACAAATGAAGAGATGCTTTCCTTCCCCAACAACTGGCCACTACCATCAGTCGCCATATCTCAGGCATCAGTGACCTTCTCATGAACTTGACAATTTACTCTACACAGCTACATCAACAGCAGAGAAGTTTTCAGTATTCCGATAAAGGTGACAATTGCTTGATGCATAACATATAGAGTTCAAGCACACCTAATGGTCCAGCTGACTCAAAATTGGGCCATTCTAGGACCTGTACAGGGATGTCTGCCCGGGGTCCAGGCACAAATTCTGAACAAGATATAAATGGTGTCCAAGCCACCTATGACCCACCAAAGACTACAGAGCAGCATACTTGTAAGCATATACAGGTTACCATCACCCTAGGATGTGCTTTCCCCCTAACAAACACCCTAAAACCAAAATGCACTCAATGTGTTGTGGTTTGAATTGGGGAAAGATAGGCCACAGTAACACAGTGATTTCCTTTCGAAGAAGTAAGACTGCGGACGATCTACAACTACAATCTTCCACAGTGGATGTCCTCATTCAACTTTGCTTCCAATGCCCTAGTGGTCATAGACATTAAGGCGAGTTGGACCAAACAGAAGGGAGGAGGAAATCTTCTCCACAATGCACTTGACCATGGCATCAATCTGGTGCATTGCTCACTCAGATCCAGGGAGGCCCACAGTTTTCTGCATTGTCTCAAGCCTCTTGAACTAAGCAAAACGAGGTGAACACTCTGTGATGCTTTCAAAGAGGGCCTCTCGTCAGAGCACACCCATTACAATGCATCAGAATATCCTCCACATCATGCCCATAGATTGCACATATGGTGTTCCTTTTTCCAAAAGGTTTCCAAAAGGTAGGTAACCTTCAGATTGGAGGTGGAGATCCTTTAGGTAGTCCTTCAGTCCCCATGGAGAATCTCAGAATAGAATTTAGCTGGGCTCCAGCTTGATTGGCTTTTGTGCAGCACTTTCTCACTGGCCATGCTAATCTTGGCCCTCCCGCGTCCTCCACAGTTTACAAAGAGGGGGAGAGAAAAGGTAGAAAAAAATAGATTACAGATAGAGAAAGAAAGAAAATAAAGTCAACACGAAGCTTGATACAAAGAAAGGACAGGGAAAGTGAAAGGGAGAGCAAGATGAAGTACTCATCAGACATTGTTTGCCAGAGCCTTGTGGCTAGAGGGAAGGAAACAGAAATGAAGTAGCCACGGCTTTTAAGGACTTTACTTGCCGACCACCTTGATTGGTGGCTCCATCTAAAGGATCGAAATCAGCATCATGGGGATCATCAGCTGCACAGAAAACCCCCCACAACAACCACACAAGTACCACCACCCTCAAAACGTGAAAATATTGAAGTGAGAAGATTTGTTCAACAGGCAGAAAACCCTAAAGCACACTACCATACCAGTACCCCGGGGCAAAAAATTCCTAAGCACAGACATGTATACGTCTTCACAACACTGTTTAGTCAATACTGAAATACCCAGGCATCAGCTCAACATTGGAAAAGGCTTCTCCACAAAGCCCTTACCATGACACCACAATAGCAGCAGGAACTAGTCTCCGCGAGCTGAGTTCAGCTCGCCCTGTTGCTAAAGGGTGTCACTACGTTGTGACCACAACCTTCCCAACTGACCATTCCCATATAGAGCCCACCAACGTCGGGATGGCGTGGATAAGTAGGCTGCCAGACAGCCCATCACCAGCAAATAAATGGTTTACATGGCCTACAGTACATCAGACAATTCAGTCGGGCCTTAACCATGTAACTGAGCATGTAAAATCGAGGACGGTCCTGGAGGAGAAGCATCACCTCTAAACTACAAGCGAGGTAGAACACAGTCCAATAGCTTAAGTCATGCCAATGGTGGCTGTGGCTTAACCCTGACAGAGAATAAAGGGCTAGGGTAGCAGAAAAGGCATCCCCAAAAGCCTACCATAGAAGGACTATAATGCCTAGTCAGCTCTAATGATGTATAGACAAGGGTGCTACTCACGATCTTCATTGTCCTCGTCCTCATCCTCATCCAATTCTTCCTCTGGAGACTCCTCATATATGACTGGCTTCACCGGCCTTCGAGAAATTGATTCTACGTTGGTTCTCACTCGCCCTAGATGCAGACCTCCATTCCGTGAAGGAGGTTCCTTTGAGTAGACCACGTCTAGCTCATCTTCCTCTTCCTCAAACTCGTCTTCCCCTTCCTCCTGCACCTACATGCATAGGAGGTGAACACTTCTGTTTTGAATCACAGATGTACTAATCCATAACCTATAAAAATAGGCCATTCAGCTGTTTGGAGAGTGTGTCAACTGCTACCGCCATAGCCTGGTTTGCTTGAACCCTGTAGCATTGTGAGTAGAAACATAACTGATTTGCTTCACCTCTTTTGCCTGATTTGCGTGAATAAAGACCTAATAAACGGATTTTTTTTTTGATTTTATTACGGCGGGCATTGCCATAAGAGCTCCAAACCTCATTACAGGCATGGGCAGCTGGCACAGCCTGTGATATGTGGTTACCTCATAGTCATCATCTGAGTCCTTCTCCTCAGCCTCTGCCTCGCTCACATCTTTCACCCCATCTGCTTCCACTTCTTTCCCCCCTAAATCTCCCTCCTCTTCCATCACCTCATTCTGTTCTCCTTCCTCCATTTCTTTCTGGAGTGACCCTTCATATTCCCCTTGATCCGACTGGCTTTCCCCTTCACTAAAGTCTTCCTGTCGGTTGGTCGCCAATTCAACTCCATCATCATAGTCTGAACCTCCTGACCCATCGCCAGACACTTCCCCGCTCTCCTCCTTGGGATCCGTCGATCCCAGTAAGCTGGAGTTCTTCCGGGCAGCAACAGCTGGTTCAGCTTCACTGGCCTGTATGCTAGCAATTTCATGTCCGTCCCCACCACCACCACCACGGTAATCCCTCTCCTCTTCACCCACCACACTGTGGTCACTCTCATCCCCTCTCTCACTCCTACTCTGGCACCTACCATCTAGTTCCCCGGCACCACAGTATCTCAATTCCTCTTCCTCACTGTCACTCTCAGCTGGCGCATCCCTTTCACCCTCAATCCTTTCCAGTTCTGCCCCCACAGCACTTGCACCTCTTTCATCACCTCGCTCACTTGTTTCGTCCTCACCCCCACCATTAGCTAAACTGACCTTGCCTCCGTAGCCTTCACTTGAGCCACTCTCATCTTTTTCGTAATCTGACATCCCGCCCCACCTCCTCAAAGCTTCCAACCCGTGGCCCGTTGTCTAGGTGCGGGTACAGAGTTCCCTTAGTGGAGTCCCTGCAGACCTAAACATGAATATGATTTTTGCCCACATAGTGAAATTAGAGCTACCAAGTCACTGAGCAATCTGAAAGAGCATGGGAGAGAGGAAAATGAAACCTGAAAACCCTCTTATGCAAAGAATATTAAGTCCTGATTTCGCCGATGCATGAACGGGGTAACACTAGAAGTAGAGAGTGCAGCATTCAGTTGGTAGGATTACAATTTAGAGCCTACTTCATGCGAACATTAATCATAATAAAGTGAGCAAAATGCTTCACCTGATTCGAGGAAGCCTTAGAATCTAGATCAACTCATAAGAATGTCCCTTAAACCCTTCAATTAACAGACGTCTAAAAAGGTGGTTGCCCTGAGTTGGAGGAGCTATCTGGTGTTGAGAAAGTATCCATCATGCAATTGCGTATACAGGGTTGACCCACAAACATATCTGACAAACCTACTGGTGAAATTTACAAGTTATCACCACCTGATTGTACCTTCCCCTCACAACATTCAGATCTCTGCTTAATCGATCTATACGTCCCGCAAGACCAACCTCACCATGTGATCAGACAGAGCCCGATGTGCAGACTTGACGAAATCCACCGGATCCCACCAGACTCGGGCTTAAGATTACTCCCCAAGCTCTAGGCAGTTGTTGCCAACTCCTCTCAGTTTGAAGTGATTTTACCACCATTTTTCACGCTACAAACCCGTGACGACAGGGCACACCTGCAAGCAACTACCATGATGCAGCGCAGCCATACGGCAATCATCCTACGAATTGCAACAAATTTCTGGCAAGACGGAGGGCACGCGAGAGATAAAAGAGGAGAAGGGAACCATGGCTATCCATGTAGGGGTACCCCTTAACCAATGCTGGGTTAGCCTGCACCAGGGTTTTCTCCCCGCACCGGCGGGCCCAATCACCAGCCGGCAGAATCAAATTTCGCGAAACAAATTGGCTAGACTCACAATTGAAATGGCTAAACTCGCCTGTTTTAATTGTTTACTCCATGTTATTGGCTAATCTCGGGCTCAATTTGAACGTGATACTCTTTCGGTTTTTGTCAAGAAAACCCTCGGTGCTCGCGACGAAGCAGCGGCCAACGATGGCCTCCGTCCCTCTGTGATCTCTGCGGGGTTTTCGCGTAGCTCTTTCTACTGCAGCCATGACGACCCCGCTGCATCTCTCCTGCTACTACGACCTGAGGTACATGTGCTGGTCCCTCTTACCCTCTGACCATCTGAGTTCAAAAGCCTTCTTGTTGGATGTAATTTTCCTCTCAATGTTTAGACTTGGGTAAGGAGCATGGCTTCAGCATTACGTAGAAGGAAGAAATACGCCGTCTCGAGCTACCATAAATCGGTGTCTCCTCCCGCATGGACTACTATCTCCGATTGGATCTTTCTATCACTGACAGTGTCACGTTTGAATGCGATGCCGCATTCTGCATTTACAGACTGGAAGTCGTGGCCACCTTGAATTTCGAATTGATAGACAGTGAGAAAAATTGAAGTGGTGGGCGTATCTGAAGGGTTTTGCATCAATCTGGGTAGGTTTCAAGTTTATGATGATGTTATCATTTTCCGCAATTTTGTGTCTAGGGCATGGGCAAAGAAACACCGGCAAACCCTACTAGTCGCAGCTGGCATAGCAGGAGCTGGAGCATGCGCGTTCTATGGGTTCCGATTGTTGAGTGTGAAGTCCAAGGCACGGAAAGAGAGAGACTCGGCTCACATGACCCTCCTGCAAAGGGAAGCAGAGGATCGCGCTGAAGCCCAGTATGTCCAACGCTTAGGATCTTTCTGAGCTTTGTCTGCGTGGTTATCTATAAGTAGATATTTGATGTGCTATTGTCAGGACATTAACTTCAATCAGATAGATTGTGTCGATAGTTTTTTGGTCATCTATGGTTGAACAACTGGAAATATGCCCTAGTACCCATGGGAAAAGTTGGGCATTTGTTGACTCTTTTGATGTTCTCTGTCACATAGGTTCAGCATGGCTTCTGATTTCCAAATTATGCTTGCTAGCAAATTATCGATGTGACTGTGGATTTTGACTGTGGACCCTGTGGTTGCAGGTTGCAAAGCCACTTCGAGAGTATCCAGAGGATATCTGACTCTACAACTCTTCCCTCTGTGTTACCACACTTGAAAGGACGACTTTTTGCACAGGTTGATCTCTCAGGGCTGACAGAGAAGCTGATGTTAGGCAAGGAGGACCCTCAGGCGCTCAGCTCTCGCGATAAGATGCAGCTTTGGCAAGAGCTTAAAACTCTAAGTATGTTTCTGCTCTAGCTCTTTGTTGAAGTCTTTGTATCACCTGCTCCATGCTGGGCCACTTTTCCCCTTTTCCCCTTCAGACCTATTGAATAGATTCTTCTGTACTAAGGTGTGGCAAGAAAGTTGTAAACCTGTGGTGGCAATTTCGCAAAATTCAATTCCTGTTGAGAAGACCTCGTCGCCTCCTCCTTTCCTTCTTCCCTCTCTCTGATTATTAAGTCAAACATAGGTGGTTGGATGGATCTGAGCAGGTTTCACACGAACTGTGTGCGCAATGTGGGCAGTCAGTTTGCTGGATCTGTTCATCCGCACCCAGCTGAACATCCTGGGAAGGCATGTGTATATTGACACTGCACGGGATTCGTCAGTGATAAAGTCAGGGGTTAGTTACTTCTTGCTGGTCTTTTATTTGTCATGGTCAATGCCTGACTCCTTTTCAATGTTTCTCTCTTTGTGCAAAACTGTTGTGCTATTTCTTATATACTTGATTATTCCTTGCAAATGCTGTATCTGTGAAAAACACAAGGCTTGTGGGTCTCTCGTAGTGGCTGACCATAAAAGGCTAGATATAAGTTCTACAAATCATTGGGTTTGGACGATTTTGTGCAGTAATGCATTCAGGAATGTTGGTTCTCAATGAGAAATGCCGTGAGAATATGTGCTTAATAACCTGGGCTAAGACAATTCTTAATCTCTCCATCCTACCAGCCTATTGGCATGCCTATAATCTCTGCAAAAACCCTCCTCCACTTGGGGATTTCTAGGCAAATTGCAAATGACATTTTGACAAAAAAATCACCACATTGGAGTTCAACCACTGCTTTCTTCCTACATCTTTAACACTCCAAAGCTTTTTAAGTGTTAAGGTCAATGCAATAGACAGGTCCAATCATATGATCCATAAAGTTCTAATTCATCAGAGCATAATCACACACGGTCAATGACAGGCAAGCCATGAAATGTCCTGGTTACATTTGTAGGCCTAATCCTTTCAAGGGATAGAACACCTTTCTGAAAGTTTTCCAACAGGCACATTTCTTGTGGGTCATGGCAGGAGCAGCATAGGCCTCTTCCGATGAGCTGCCAACATAAATTTATTGCTTTTGCTGATTACTTACCTTACAAGGGCTTAGATGCCCTAATTGGAGACACACACAAGGCGGTTGAGAGTGTACTTAAAGGGTATGTAGCTTTTTGACTCAAAATGTTGATCACTTTTGCTGGGCACTTCTGGAGTCATTTGACACAGCTCATGTCTCAGTTTCAGCAGCAAGCTTTCTGGTGTGAGTAAGTTAAGATTCACATTCTCGCATATGGCATAAGCTAAGAGTTCCATGAAGTGCAAAGCATCTGAAGGGACTGCTTACTATTGGTATGTGGGTTGATCTTTTTCAGCAAGCCTCTCAAAGAGCCTTATACAATTGACGATCTACGGGATGTATTCATGAGAATACGAGCTAGCTTGGAGAGTACACGAGTGGATTGGGTCCAATATGTTCTACCAGAAGACAATATGTTGCCTACTGACCTTGAGGCCGCCTCGTCAGCAGCCTCATCAGCTGCTAATGCCTCGCAGAGCTTGGCCTGTGAGCTATCGTCCCTTGACGATAGAGAGAAACTTGAGCAGCTACTGGTTGAGACCCGAGCAGTTCTGGCCAGGCAAGGATCTATGAACGATGCTGGACATTTTTTCTTACTGCTACCATAGACTTGAATCCACTCAAATGCTGTCCTGCTATTCTGCATCAGGAAGTCCCCTGGAAGCCTTGCACTCATTAGACACTTGTTAGACAAGTGTCAATATCATCTACGAAGGTGCTATGCTATCTAATATGGAGGACCATGGGTCTGTGATTGCAGCAATGAGTTCCAGGAGGTGTTAGCTGTGTCCTTGGATGCTATGTTGGATGGAGTTATGGAAGAGCTTTACACCATTTACAGAGGGGCTCCAGATAATGGAATTCCACTGGCGAAGCTGCTACCACCAGTAGCAAGTGTAGGGTCCACCCTTCTGGAGCATCCTGATGAGAATCGTTTTATTCGGATTCTGGCTGATTTGCCTCAGGTGCAATCTCTTTGTGCTATGGTTTATACAAGCTCCCAAGAGGTCTAGGAATGGCCCCTTTTCTTATACTTTCCCAGGATCATGGAGCGCGTGCTTACTGGCAAAAACCACAGCCTTCTCACAGCACAGCAAGGTCTATGCTCATACAAGGACTCTGAGGCCTACTGAGCAGTTTCCAGCAACTTCAGAACGTTTCCACAATATTCTGATCCTGTCTGGTTGAGGCCACACAGAGAATGTACATTAGCACTTCTTGTTGCGGTCAGGAAGGGTATCTGTGCATACAATGCATATGTGTTCTTTAGCATGTGCTGGGGAGGTGAATGTAAGGTCTTTTTACCTTCTCTGTTCAGATACAAAAGTTACACTACATTGCTCTCATCTTCTGCTGCAACTACACATTCACTTTATAGTTGTAACTTGGGGTATCAGATTTTGAGTACCCCTAAAGCATTGGGTGGTTGGATATATTACCTCCCTTTTGCACTAGGTGACAGTTTCTTTTGTTGTTCGACTAATATTGCTCATGGACAGCCATAGCTAGAATATGAAATTTCTCAGCTTTGACAATCTTCTGGCCAGGCTACTATTCTGCCATTAGTGTAGAGGGATAGAATTGAAGAGCCTGGTCCAGGGATAGATGGTGTAGTGACTTCTTACTGGCATGTTGTACATGCTTAGGCAGGGGAACCACGTGTGCAGATCTCCATGAATAAAGTGAAGAGGTGCTCTCTAGGGTCCTTTTAGTCTATTGCTTCACCTTGCATTTGTGAAATGAATCCGGTTGTTCAGTTCTTTGGTTACTTTTGGAATAGGTCTCGCATGTTTTGGGGAATGTATGTTATCTGCTCTTAGCAAATGCCAGTGTATCAAGTAAGGCCCTAGTTGTCAAGGTGCTGTCTTTCTGTACACTGTCCAGGTTGGTTGAATTTTTTGTGTTGGGACAGGTTGCACATTAGTACGAGTGTCCATTAGAAGGGACTTGAGAGACCGTGACAAAGACCACTGTGTAAACCTGTAAAGCCCTACAAAAGACCAAAAGCGAGGGCCTTTGGTTATTCCTAATCTGAAAAGACTACGCCTACCCAGCGAGTTTATTTCCAGCGTGCGAAGCTGACAGCACGGCCGCCCGTATGCTGGCCTGGGTCGAGCTTACTGTAATATCCAAAAGTCTCATGTGTTGGTTATTTCACCAATGAGACATTGGGGAAAAATGGCAAGAGGTCTTGAAGTGGTCGCTCATCTCACCAAAGTACGCTACATCTTTGAACGACCCGTACTCCCCTCCTTCTTGGCTCCCCTCTTAGCGGACTTCCCCGGTTGTTTGGCCTTGCATGCTTCCCTCGTACCGGACCGCTCCCGTTGTCGACCACCGTTCCCTTATTCGCCAGCCATCTTCTACACATTTACACCATGAGGCACACACACCGTTGTCAGTGAATACACGAACCTTGCTACTCTATTCAAAGTAAATGTGACCTTGCTACTCTTAAGCAGAGTAAATGCGAACCTTGCTACTCTAAGGAGAGTAAATACTGAGGCACCGGCCGATGGCCATACGCAGAGAAAGTGTGAAGGGGCCTGAGGAGTCCCCCTAAAGAGTACAGAAGACACGAGTGACTCTTGATAAGAAGTAATCATTAACGGAAGTGTAGTCTCGATGGCCTAGAGGCCTGCTTGACGTGTTTCCAGTTCACATCTCTATCAAATTCCGGCGAGGCGGTGGACTGTACCATTGTGGTTGCTCCAGCTGGGAGGAGGCTGCCTATTCCATTCGCAGAGTTCAGTGGAGGAGCTGTGGCAAATGACTCCTTGATGAGACCAGGTGAATGTAAAGATGGAGTGGAATTGTCCTGCATTGCGAGGGGATTTTTAATGTCAGCACTGAGCTTGATCCATGTTTTTTTTAATTCTGTGACGAGATCTTTATAGATGGAAGCGAGGAGAGTAGTTCCAGAGAATGTTCTGAAACATCTGGCCCTCCATATGTGCCAGAGGGTAGAGCTTCTAAGGTAGTTATAGACCGGGCAGTTAAAAGGCTTTCTGTTTGGCGGTTTGATCGTACTTGAGCAGTAGTGAGAGCGAGGTTATTGTCTGATGATTCCATGAATGGTAAAAAGCTCGAATATGAGGCCAAATTGCAGAGGGAGCATGGCAGTGTAGTAGGCAGTGCTCCTGAGATTCAATGATTGCTGATGAACAACGGCTGCAAAGGATTGCCTCATTGAATCCCAACCATTCCCCTACAACCCTGTTAGCAATCTGTCATAAGAACGCCGAGATTTTCGCTGGTTTTGTCTTGGTCCAAATGATGTTCCATATTAGGTTACAGTTTTCGTTTTGGAACTGGAAGTGACTCCATTTGTCATTCCATTTGGAATGAAGGGGTTGGGGATCTGCTAGGCCCGAGTAGCCCTTTTGGGTTGTGTAGGTGAAGAAGTGAAGAAGGGAGCGGGGGAGCGCCCAATGGTCCATGTCCATTCTTTGGGGTCGAATTGGAGTTCTGCTAGAGGTCTGCCCAAGACCCATAGAAAGCGCTGGGAAGAGAGCCAAGTGAGCAGTGGTTGGTTGAGCGGTGGGAGGGGTCCATGTTATTGTCATGAGAGGACCAACAACAGATCCTTACTGGTGTGTGGGGAAGTCTTGGGAAGGTCTGGAGTGTGTGGTCTTGAATGATGAGGGTTAGGGTGCATGAGTCTATATGGAAGGAATATCCTTTAAGGTGTAGATCTGTAGTGTCCGGCACAAACAATATAGTGAGTGTGTTGGTTAGGATAACGAGGGTCCAGAAGCTACTTGTTGGCCTGATGGGTCCATTCCGAAGCAGATTGGTCCATTGGGGTGGAATGGATTGGATAATGGTATCATATCCGTGATTCATTCTGTTTCTGCCAACTTTGGCCGAGATGGAGTCCTTAGGAATGAGGGAGCCATTCGTCCATACGTCTTTAATTTAGCTAATGTCTTTGTAGTCCTAGGCTGACCAACTTTTGGACAGATTCCTTTGGGCTTGTGTGGCTGAACTGGAGTTGAGGAAGAGTGGTTGTGGCAATCCAGCGAAGGGAAGGTTGTCAGTGTGCAGTTTTCAGAGGGGAGGCCATGGCGATATTGGCTGCCACGGCCAAAAATTTCCACCCTCCTACAGGTCCTAGGAATCTGGGAATCCACTTGCCTAACAGTGCCGTGATCTGTGTGTCTGGGTCGATGACTCCGAGCCCTCATTTCTTCTTGGGGAGGCATATTTGTTTCCACGAGACTTGTGGCCTTTCTTTTCATTGTGGTTGCTGGCCCCCCATATGAAATTCCTGAGAATTTTCTTGACTTCGTGGATTTGGGGTGATGCTGGTCTCCATGAAGAGGCAAAGTACCAAAGGCCTGCCGACAGGATCTAATTGGTGGCCAGGGCCTTACCGGAGATGGATAGATGTTGGGATCCCTAATATGCTAGTTTAGTTTTGAGTCTAGCAATCGTTGGCTCAAAGCGTTGTTGGTCTGTTAGGTTGATGCTGAACGTGTACCCCAACAAGGTTGTAGTTTCCCCTGGCCGAAGCCATCTAAGGCCTTTTTCTGCCCCCAAGGTGGGTTGTGTTCCAAGGAGGGATCTTGAGGTGTCTCCTACAAGCGGAGCACATGTTTTTCCCCAGTTTATCTTGAAGTTTGAGGCTCGGTAGAATGTTTCCAATGTGTTTGTGGCATTGTCAAGGTTTGTGGGATTTGCCTGGAGTGCCAGGAAGGTATCATCGACGAATATGGATTCTCTAATTTGGGTTGGTTGGTGGGTAATATGGTTGGTGATGTGTAGTCCATAGGGCTTTGTAGAATTCAACGGGTATGCCATCCAAGCCTGCTGACTTGCCGTTGTGTAATTTGGAGAGAGCGTCTCCCAGCTCCATGTTTGTGAGAAGACCATCCAGGGATGAGGCCACATTGGGAGAGAGAGGAGTCGAGGTGTGGGAAGTTGGTTGGAGGGGAGGGCTGTTGGTTACTGTGGAAGAGAGATTGGAAATGGGAAAAGGCCAGGCCAATCATACCTTTAGGGGAGGAGGTTGAGATGCCTGAGTTCTGGTCAGTGAATTCAGTGATGTTTTGAGCTGCTCTTTTCTGTCTGGTTTTGTCAAAGAAGTACTTGGTCATTTTCCCCCCCTTTGTCGAGCAGTTGACTGCAGCCTGCATTTCAAGTTTATCATCTTTGATGCTCTGGAAGAATTCCATGTTTTGTCTTCACTACAAGGAATAGGTGCTTTTCGCACCCGACTCGTGGTTGCGATTCTGTCCGAAACGACTGCACTTGGGACTCCAGGTTCTGAATGACGACTTGCCAGTCGTCGCAGGCAAATTGGGGCCACGGTGGCATGGCGGATGAGGGTCAGAAGTCGCCGAAACCACTGCGGGTTTGGCGCCGATTTATACGTCCATTTCCAAAAAATAGGAAAATATATATTTTTAACATTATGATAAATTGGAGTTAACGACTGCGGGTTGGACCCCGGGGGACATTTTTATTAATTATAACCTATATGGTATTATTTCTTAAATATAATGACACGCGGCGATTTTTTATAGAGTAAAGGAGACTATGCTTGGTAAGTCGCGGTCAGGGGGTGAGGGGGTTGAGGACTTAGCGAAGATGCTTTGTGAGGTAGGCAGACTGAAAGAGGCTCTACATACTTTAAACCAAGGAGCATTTCAGCAGATTCAGATATGTATGTGGTACCATGCTTTGGATGAGCGACTGATGCACGAAGGGAGTGAAGCCGAACCACATCACGATTGTTTGTGTTTGCAATGTGTGTGCAAGCCTGGGAGCCTTGGAAAAGGGGAAAGAGGTCCATGGTGACATCTTCAAATCTAGAAATGTACCAGATGTCATTCTGAAGACAGCCCTGGTGGACATGTATGCCAAATATGGGTGCATTGAGGATGCAAAGGGAGTTTTCAACACTATGGCTGAACGAGATGTGGTGTGGTGTGGTGAACTCAATACCCTCATCAACATGTATGCCAAGTGCGGGAATGTGGTGTATGCACATGGAGCGTTTGACAAAATGCCTGAACAAGATATTTCTACTTGGAATACAATGATGGCAGGATTTGCCAAGGATGGGTGTGGTAGGGAGGCTTTTGGGGCCTATGAGCAAATGAGACAGGCAGGGATGATGCCAAACTGGGTCACCTTTATCTGTGTGCTGAAGGCTTCTGCCAGCCTTGCAGCCCTGGAAACGGGCATGGTGGTCCATACTAACATCGTCATTTCCGGAATCGTTTCAGATATCACTCAAGAGAATACCCTTGTGGACATGTATGCCAAATGCGGGAGCCTTACTGGCGCTCCTCAAGTGCTCGACAACATGGCTAAGTGGGATGTGGTCTCATGGAGTGCGATGATCGGAGGATATGCTCTGCATGGGAATGGCAGGGAGGCTTTTGAGACCTATAAGCAAATGAAAGAGGAAGCGGTAATTTCCCTGCTCAAAGCTTGTGCCAGCCCTGCAGCCCTGGGAAAGAGTGAGGACATCCATGCTGACATTATCAAAGCTGGAATTGCCCCAGATGTCGTCCTGGAGACTGCCCTTGCATATATGTACACCAAATGTGGGAGCATGAAGGATGCACGTCAGGTTTCTGACAATATGGCTGAACGAAATGTGATCTCCTGGAGTGCTATGATCGCAGGATATGCTCGGGGTGTCTTGGGGAGGCCCTGCAACTATTTGAACTGATGCAACAAAAAGGCTTAAAGCCAAATGCGCTTGAGACCTATGAGCAAATGATTGAGCAAGGGTAATTGCCCAACAAAGTCACGTTCATTTGCGTTCTCAATGCATGTGCAAGCCTGGCAGCCCTGGAAAAGGGCAAAGAGGTCCATGCTGCGATCGATGTTGGAACAGAGTCATATTTGAATCTGGAGAATACTCTCGTTGATATGTATGCCAAGTGTGGGGCTGCAGCTGGCAGGTGGGGTGATCCCACAGAAGAGCAATGATGAAGGACAAAGGTGTCAGAAAGGAGGCAGGGCACAGCTGCATTGAGGTTGACAATCGGGTGCATAAGTTTACTGTGAATCGAGTGAATCTGATGCAAAGAGAAGGTGTGAAGGCAGATTTTCTTGTGCATCTTGAATGCATGTTCCAGCCCATCGTTGATAGAGCAAGGCAAGCAGCTCCATGAGGGCATCATTAGAGCTGGATTTCAGTCAAATGTCAGTATGGGGAACGCCCTCGTCAGCATGTATTGCAAATGCGGGGGTGTGGAAGATGCACGGGAAGTGTTTGCAAAATTGCCCAAGCGCGATGTGATCTCATGGAATGGGATGATGGCTGGATTAGCTCAGCCAGGTCACGCACGAGAGGCACTTGAACTATTGACAGTGCAGCAAAAGGATTCTACTGAGAAAATTCGCCCTTTAGATACCAGAGTGGCTGAGCCTGAACAGGAACTACAAACCCTACATGTGATGATAGTTGGACTCGGCAATACTGCCAAGGCTGCTGAGGAGAGGGCAGCTCCTCATGTGGGTAGTGCAACGGTAGTTAATGCCAAATACCCTGGTGGACATGTTTGCAAAATGTGGGTGCATCTAGGATGCAAAGGGAGTGTTCGACACTATGGCTGAACGAGATGTGGTGTCGTGGAGTGCGATGCTTGCAGGGTATGCACAACAGGGACGTGGGATGGAGGCTTTGGAGACCTATGAGCAAATGATGGGGGAAGCACATCATGTTTGTGTGCATTTGCAATGCTTGTGTAAGGCTGGCAGCCAGAAGGGCAAAGAGGTGCATGGGGATATCATCAAAGCTGGAATTGTACCAAATGTCAATCTAAACACTGCCCTGGCAGCTCTGGAAAAGGGGAAAGAGGGGCATGGCGACATCTTCAGAGCTGGAATTGTACCAGATGTCATTCTGAACAAGACCCTGGTGGACATGTTTGCGAAATGTGGGTGCATCGAGGATGCAAAGGGAGTGTTCAACACTATGGCTGAACGAGATGTGGTGTCGTGGAGTGCGATGCTTGCAGGGTATGCACGGCAGGGACATGGGATGGAGGCTTTGGAGACCTATGAGCAAATGATGTGCGACGGGGTGAAGCCCGACCACATCAAGTTTGTGTGCGTGTGCAAGCATGGCAGCCCTGGAAAAGGGCAAAGAAGTGCATGGCGACATCATCAGAGCTGAAATTGTACCAGATGTGATCCTGAACACCGCCCTGGTAGACATGTATGCCAAATGTGGGTGCATAGAGGATGCAAAGGGAATATTCGACAATATGGCTGAACGAGATGTGGTGTCGTGGAATGCGATGATCGCAGGAATGCACAGCATGGTTGTCATAGGGAGGTCGTGCAACTATTTAAAGGAATGCAAAAGAACGGCTTGAAGCCGAGCAATATCACCTTTATGTGTGTTCGCTCTGCATGCAGCCTCGCTGGCCTACTGAATGAAGGAAGACGCTACTTTGATTCCCTGAGTCAAGATCATGGTGTCACTCCGACAGTAAAGCACTTTGGCTGCATGGTGAACCTTCTTGGACGTGCGGGACAACCGGATGAGGCAGTGGACCTGATTAATAAAATGCCCATAAATCCAGGTGATGTGGTGTGGATGGCCTGCTTGGTGCCTGCAGAATCCATGGCAGCCAGGTCGCTGCTGCATTGAGGTTGGCAACAGGGTGCACACCTTCGTTGTAGATGACAAGCTGCATCCCAGAATTAAGGAAATCCATGCTGAGTTGAGAAGATTGTCTGGGGCGGGGTATGTGCCTGACAGGCGCTTTGGATTGCATGATGTGGGGGAGGAGGAAAAGGAATTTTCTCTTTGCCACCACAGTGAGAAGCTGGCCATTGGTTTTGGCATATCCACGGGAAATGATAGTGGGGTCTACCCAGCATAGGTGGGAAGTCAGCCCATAATTGCACTTGACTGAAGGGGTGATATTGGACTGACTTTGGTGACAGTAGATGGAATCAGAGTGCTGTCCTAATTCTGGGTTTGGGTGGTATGGCTGAACGAGATGTGGTGTCGTGTTTGCTGCATGAATTCTAGGCTGTCATTGTCAGTTGCTAGCAACAAGGCAAGGATGTATGCATGATTTGTGCAGAGGCATGGATAGCTGAAGGAGTAGGGATGGAGTGTGGGTCCAGATTCATCCAAGAGGGCCGGATTTCAAGCTTCAAATCACCTATGACTCCCTGTGGAAGGATAGCTACAATAAACCTGCATGGGTAGATGGTCAACTGGAAGCCGCAACAACATCGGACGATTGATAAAATCAGGCACAGCTCATGAAGGCACCTTCTTCAACATGTTTCACCCTGTTTTTCCCTCTTACCAGAATCGGCCCTAAATGTTGAATTTTGCAAGTTAGCTGGTTGAATGAACCTTAAATAGTTTGGAGTGACTTGGACATGATACTGCCAATGTGACAACATGATAAGTATCCAGAAACAGGTAACAGAGACGAGGAGAAGCTGTGGAATGAATACTTTTCTGACCCCGTCAACAGTGGGACAATCGAGCAAAAAGGTGAATGCCTGTTGGATTACAAAGAGTAGCAGATGCAATTGAGCATAGGAACTAGAGTGAGAAGTTGAGTTGGGTGTTTCCTAGAACAGATGTAGGCTGTCATTGTCAGCTGCTAGCAGCAAGGGAATGATGTATGCATGATTTGTGCAGAGGCATGGATAGCTGAAGGAGCAGGGATAGAGTGTGGGTCCAGATTCATCCAAGAGGGCCGCATTTCAAGCTCCACATTACCTACGATTCCTTGTGGAAGGAAAGCTACAAGACCTGCATGGGTAGATGGTCAACTGGAAGCCACAGCAGCGGCGGCGCCACACTTGATAAATCAGACACTGCTAATGATGGCACCTTCTTCAACATATTTCACCCTATTTTTTCCTCTTATCAAGGACAATGTGGTGAGGGCACCTTCTTCTTCGACCTATTTCAGCCTGTTTTGCCCTCTCATCAGACTCGGCCCTGAGATGCATATTGAATTCTGTAAGTTAGCTCGTTGGGTGGATCTGTGGTGGTTTGGGGTGACTTTGACAAGTAGGGTTGGGTTGTTTGCTGGAAGAACTTCACGCCGTCAGTGTCAGCTGCTAGCAGCAAGGCTGAGGATGTATTCATGATTGTACACAGGCAGGGATAGCTGAAGGACCAGGGATAGAGGTCCAGATTCATCCAAGAGGGCCGGATTTCAAACAAGTTTAGGGTCTGATTCCCTGTGGATCAGTAGCTACAAGTGGGTAGATGGTCGACTGGAAACAGCAGTGGCAGCAGCACAATTGGTAGAACAAGGCACTACTAATGAAGGTACATTCTTCAACACATCTCCCCCTGTTTTTCCCTGCTATCAGAGTCGTCCCTACATTTTCATGTTGAATTCTACAAGTTAGCTCGTTGGTGGATCTATGGTGGGAGAGTTAGCTTGGTCTTAGCAGGCCATGATTCAATCTCTGCCTGTTTTGCCGCAGCAGCATCGGCACAATTGATAAAATCAGGCACTGCTCTTCTTCTTACCTTTGGTGGTCGGGTCCTTCACGAACACCACGTGCCCTTTCTCATTGGCAGCCTCACTGGGCTGCGAAGGCACCTTCTTCAACACATTTCACCCTGTTTTTCCCTCTTATCAGAATCGGCCCTAAATTTTCATGTTGAATTCTGCAAGTTAGTTGGTTGAGTGAACCTTAAATAGTTTGGAGTGACTTTGACATGATACTGCCAATGTGACAACAGGAAAGTATCCAGAAACAGGTAACAGAGATGATGAGAAGTTGTGGAATGAGTACTTTTCTGACCCCAGTCAATGTTGGGACAACCGAGGCAAAAAGGTGAATGCCTGTATAATTACAGAGAGTAGCAGACGCAATTCAGCATAGGAATGAGTGTGATAAGCTGAGTTGGGTGTTTCCTAGAACAAATGTAGGCTGACATTGTCAGCTGCTAGCAGCAAGGCAACGTTGAATGCATGATTTGTGCAGAGCCATGGATAGCTGAAGGAGCAGGGATAGAGCGTGGATCCATATTCATCCAAGAGGGCCAGATTTACCTTGCACAAGATTACCTATGATTCTCTGTGGATCAATACCTGGGAGTGCCATGATTGCAAGTTATGGGCGACATGGGGATTGGATCTATGAGCAAATGTTGCAGGAAGGGGTGAAGCCCAACCACATCACATTCGTTTGCATTTGTGCAAATGCATGTACAAGCCTGGCAGCCCTGCAAAATGGCAAGAGGTCTATGGTGACATCATCAAAGCTGGAATTGTACCAGATGTCATTTGGAAGGAAGGAGGCAGTTCAGCAGCTCTTATGTCTCTCTCTTGCAATGCATGTGCAAGCTTGGCATACGTGGGAAAAGGAAAAGAGCTCCATGGTGACATCGTCAAAGTTGGAATCATTCCACATGTCATTTTGAACTGATGAAAATGTGTGCCAAACATGGGAGCATTGAGGATGCAAAGGGGTGTTTGAGAATATGGCTAACGAGATGATGGGGTGTTATGGAACTCGATGATTGCAGGATATGCCTCTCATGGGTGAAAAGCTAAATGGATTCTAAAGTCTTGGCATGGTTGGAGCTCGAGTCGTCATCCCATATGACAAATGCGTATAGTCAGGTAGGCCTAACAATATTGCTAAGCATGGTCCTTTTGACTTCAGTTTTCTAATCCCTTTATAGTGGACTAATTTTGTTTGTCTAACTGTCTGTGGGTGAGACACAGGTAGCTGCTGTGAGAGCAGAGTCTGGTTATAGTTCTAAGTCCATGTACGCTAGGGAGTTCCAGGCAGGGACACAACAGGTTGATACAGTTAATTCCCATGTCACAGACGGTGATTTCCTTCTCAAAATGTAGCAAGAAGCATGTCCTCTGAAGGAGACTTCTCTTTTTTATGTGTGGAGGTTTGTATGGAAGTTCTGAATCATGCAAAATGGTAGGGTTGAATCATAGTTTGTTGGACTTCAGACTGGTGGAAGGGGGTATCATTTTTAACATTAAACATGCATGCCAAATGTGGGAGCATAACATATGCTCATATGTTGACCTGCAGTATGCCTAAACAGATGTGGTCTTGGAGGAACACTCATATGCTCGTTGTGGGTGTATACAGAAGTATGTTGAGGCCAAATATCGGAAGGGTGATTCTAAACATGTTTTCGTCATATGTCTTTTGAATGCAGATTGTGCCAGCCTAGGAAAGAGGTGAAGACATCATGCAAGCTAGGGTTGCATTATGTATAATCTGGAGAATAGCAAGTTAGGTGCAGAACCATATGCGACAGCATGGTCGTTACGGACTCATGAGTTTGTGCAAAGTATGGGACGGTTTTGAGGTATTGTCTTAATACAATGTCACGTGTTCTTTATCATGTTTATTTCTTTTCGTGCTTTGATGGGATGTCCTGTATGTTCTCCAGTCTCAATCACATCCGCAATGGGATGATCAGTGGCTGTTGGGGATTGTGTTGTGTTGTTATTCGGAGACAGTAGAAATAGTATTGCACTTGCACGTGTATGAACCACAAGCCGCAGCCCCCAAGTCACTGCAACCACTAGGAGTGCCTGTTTCCCAACCCACAGTCGATGTATATCACTAGTGAAGGAGTGCATTTCAAACCCCAGTTGCATCTATCACTTAAACACTCTAGTTGTCGACTCCACTTGCAAGTCGTAAAGGCAACCAGCAAACAACTTATTGTGCCACGCGGTGTGGCCTCAAGCCTGCACGTGGCCACATCTATGATAGAGAACACGTGGCATTTTGTCGCATAGCCACGTGGCTGTATTTCCAGCGTCGTCGCGGGTCAAAAGTCCACTTGGTCAAGGTCCAAGATTCAGTCAACGCCGCGCACGACGCTGCCATGTGGCCCCCCTACAAAAATTAAGCAGCAGTCGGCGGAATGACTGACCAAAACCACTCCGACCATGTCATGACTGAAACGACTGGGCTGTCCGAAGATACTAGTGTGTTGGCACTTCGAGTTGCCCAGTCGTTTTTGGTCTGCAAAGACTCACTTTGCTGTCGTTTCGCCAGTCGTTAAATCAACGATTCCTTGTAGTGCTTGCTTCCAGGTAAGTCTGAAAGGTGGCTTCATCACAGCGTGGGGATTCCAGAGAGAAGACTCCAGGCCCGGGCTTGTTTGTTGGCTTCGCGAGTGAGGATGGTTAGTAAATTACGTATTGGTCGGGATTTAGGTGGGCTTGGAATTGGGTGTATTAGCCAGAATGGGTGGGTATGTGCGATGTGAATGGGGTCGTCCGTGGGATCTTCTGGGGGTTTGGAAGCGCCTTCCTGACTGAGGAGCTCGGCTTCTTCATTGCTGCGTATACCGGTATGCGAGCGTACTTTGATAAAGTGGACGGGGTGGTCTATGGAGATGGCAAGTTTTACAATGGTTGTTATGAGGTTTCGGTCTGGGTGGTGATGGTGGAAGGAGGGGTGTGAGAGGTGGTTTCGGATAAGTAAAAGCAAGGTAAGGCTGTCTGCGAAAATATAGTGTAGGGGAGAGAGTGCGGTAAGCTGAGAAAGTGTTTTGGAAATGGCCATGAGCTTGGTACGAAGTATGGTGGCAGGGCCGAAAAGTCTAAGGGCAGTTCTTTGTTTAGTAGCGGCATCGTAAACACCATAGCCATCTCTAGATCCGGTGAAAGAGCCGTCAATATAATGTGAGTTAGACAGGGGGGATTTGGGGGCATAATCTTCTGGCATAGTGGGGGGGCACGGGGTGGTATCAAGGGGGGGGGGGGGGGGGGGGGGGGAGGGAGGGGGCGCGGTAGCGCCCTTACCCAGGCCTTCCCTGGGGAATGGACCAAGTGTCGGGCTATGGGAGATAGTGGTGGGGGGAATGCCTCTACGTGAGCATGTAAGCGCAGCCAGGCTCACGCCACGTCAGCAGTTCGTGCCATGTTGGTTCTCGCCAACGTCGTTCACGCCATGTCATTCTCATAGGCACTGACCTATAACCGCGGACAGAACGGCGTGAAGGGGCCCTATAGCCGCGGACTTGAGCATTCGGCACATAGGGAACCATATTTGGGCGATGAGAAGTGCAGAACAAAGGGTTCGAATGAATGTTGCTGAATGATTGTGTTTGAGACCGAATATAGAAGAATAGTTGTGGATGAATCAATGTGGATGACACGCTCAGAATATGGATGAATATGGATGAAATCTTGCGGATGAATGATAATGGAAAATGTGTGACATTCGCCCCAATAAAAAAATGCAAACCCAAGATTGAACCTGTTGTTGTTTTCATATTTAAGAACGGAGAAAAAAACAAGAAAACCGATATTTGAATTTTGATAAACCAAGAAGTATGTGTCCAATGGCAACAACATTATGAAGTTTGCATTTCAATGAGGTGAGGATAAATGGTGGCCTTCATGCCATGTGAACGTACAAGTAGTTGGTCGAGACGGGCCGAGAAGGTTGACGGTATAGAGATGCGGGAGGTGTGTTGAACATGCAATAACAGGGTTAGGGTTGGTTCCACGTGCTCTAGGTATTTGGGAAAAGGGGGGGGGGGGTTTTCTTCGTAGTGTGAAAAGAAGGGGCATAAATCCCCTTCTAGTAAACTTCTAAACTATTCATTGCCCAAAGAGACTCAGACTGCCCTATGACACACACCATAGGTAATTACTTTACATTGTTCAGGATCCCTTTCCTTCTACACCATGCCAACTGTGTTGCTCTTATGAAACACACTAAAACCCTAGAGTGCATCAAATTTAGACTCACTGCTGGTACAAAAACCATAAGAGCAGAAATATCATGATACATTCTATGATTCCAAGGCTACTGCACCTCCCCTCAATCAGCATTCCAAGAGACAGATACATCATCTCCCATTCTCTCTACACATCTCTGGTCAGACGTTCGACAAAACTTCATTCCATTTTTCAAAACATTTCTCTCATCTCTGGTACTTGAGAGCTCTCTAATTCCTAGAACCAGTCCATCATAAGTAGAAGAAGAAGAAGCATATCGCACTTAGCTGATTTATACCCCTTTCAGGCGGTGGAGATCCAAATGCCAGGTTAAACCCCCCCCCCACATCCTCTGTCAGATACCTCATAATGCTGGCCGTCGCCGCCCTCACTAGCACATTCTCAGGATAGGATACATTAAGCCAAGGTGCGTGAATCCTTCACCGCCCCCCAGCAGCACTCATCCCTCAGTGATCCAGATTTCACCAATCATCAGCACCTTGATGTCACCGCAGCTCCTGGCAGCACAATCATAACTCTGCCGTCGCTACCCTCACTGGCGCTAGCTTCCCAAAACAAGGAGTATGCACACATATCCTTTCACCACCGCGGCGAGCTTATCCTCCAGTAAGCCCAAGTCACAAATCATCAAAGCCATGATGACACCGCTCTCTCCTTTGGCAGCAGCACAAATCACCAAGTTGCCTTCCTAACTATCTCTTATCTTCTTACATTACTGCTAATCAACTCAAGCCGTAGGACAAAATCAAGAGGTCGATAGAGTAGATTCAGAAACCCACAGCTCCCCGCTCTGCCCATTCCTTTGCCCGCAACATCAGCCTTGATTCCCCACCATTCGCCTCCCCATCATTCTAGGTTATCGTCATCAGCGAATGATATATGTTTCCACGAATGAAAAACACACACGATTTCATCAGTCAAGTAAAAACACTTGAAAATTTTTCCATTGGATAGATAATGCTTCCAATGCATCACTACAAGAGGAATTGGTTTTTGGGTGGTCACACTTTGCACAATCCATGGATCATATGACACATGTGTGCACTAGAAAAAAGTGTGGCACAACCGGACCCGATGTGTCACACCTGTGTGGCTTAAGTCACACTAGAATAGTCAACGGTATGAACCTAGGGTTGACCCCTAGATATATTTTCCGAGTTGGCACCCTGATTACGGAAAAAACAATGCCGCAGGGCATGCCCTGATTCGTCCAAGTTCTGAAATATCTGACTCAGCGTCTTACTCGCAAAAGGGGATGCGTGACATGAGCGTCCTAAGACAATGACAGTGACAATGACAATGACAGCTCATTCCTGATGAGAGTGCCGCCATCCGGGGGTTTGGCGTCGCTTGTGTCTCCTGCTACTCCAGCTTTTCTTGCAAACTCAGCCTTTCTGTTGCACCCTCATGATGGGAGGACCTTGTGGAGGAAGTGAAAGATTTCGTTGTTAATGTTACGGCTCATGATGGTTTCTTATTCACCTTAAATTTAGAATGACTACCCTTAATCAGACTTTGAAGGAATCTTCGACAGCGTGTGGAAGTTCGCATTGCAGGCAGGAAGAGGTCACATAAAGTACTTGGAGGACGAGAATCTAACCTTGAAAGAGCGCATGTTCTTGTTGCACAAAGCGCTTAATGAGCTGCAAAAAAGCGCAGATGGAGGCGGTGCACGGCGCTCACATTTTCGAAATGGATTCAAGCCTAACGTTTGTGTTGCACAACACCTTGTTCAACGTCAGAAAAGACTCACCTTGCTCCTGGTCAGTTTAAGAGACCCAATCTAACTCTCCAGACTGCAAATTACATAAGCTGGGTTAGCATCTATGTAAGTCTGGACATGTTCGTTGTTCATCATCGTGTGTAGAGCCCAATGGAGCCCAAAAAAACTTGCATGAATGTGTTGATGAAAAGATCACTAGCAACCCTCAGACCTCGTCAAAATGTTGATGTTGTCGGATTTTCGAGCACAAACCTCGGAGCAGACCTCGGAGCACGGAGCAGACCTGGCATGAGTTTTTTTAAAGCTCCTTCACGACGGTGGGACAACAAACGCGAGTACGAAGCAGACCTGACATGAGTTTTATAAAGATCCTTCACGATGGAGGGACAACCGCAATCGCAAGGTGTGGATTTTTTCTAATGTACGAGGTGAAGAAAGTTCGTCCCTCCTGCAAAATGTGGGCTCTTAGCTCCTGTTGTTAGTACCATGATTTGGTATTCTTCTGATGTTTACAAGGTTCTTGGGAGATTCAGCTTGGTCTTAGCAGGCCGTGTTTCAATCTCTGCCCGATCAGCTGCACCGTGGTGGTTCTCACAGACCAATCCGACATTACCTGACTACAGACACAAGCAGCACACACAAGAGGTCATCTTGGGTTCATGGTCAGTCAAATGCTCAATGGGCCATGACACAAGGTCGAGAACAATGTGGTGAGGGCACCTTCTTCTTCAACCTATTTCAGCCTGTTTTTCCCTCTCATCAGACTTGGCCCTGACATGCATATTGAATTCTGTAAGTTAGCTCGTTGGCTTCTGAAAGAGGATCAAGAGAAGAAGTCCATAAATGCTCTTCTGGCTCTTTCTGGACATGTGAAGATGCTTTGTGAGGCAGGGAGACTGAAAGAGGCTCTACAGACTTCAACCAAAGAGCATTTCAGCAGATTCAGATATGTATGTATGTCTCTTGCTTAAGTGCATCAAGATGAAAGGTCTGGAAGGAAGCTGGAAAGCAGGTGCACACCCACATTATCCAAAGTGGATTCATGCCAAGTGTTTTTCTCCTCAACACCCTTGTCAACATGTATGTTAAGTGCGGGAGCATCATGCATGCTCACCAAGTGTTCAACGGAATGCCTCGACGATCTTTGATCACGTGGAATACAATGTTGGCAGGATTTACCAAGCATGGGTGTGGTAGGAATGCTTTGGAGACATATGAGCAAATGTTGCGCGAAGGGGTGAAGCCCAACCACATCACATTTGTTTGTGTTTGCAATGTGTGTGCAAGCCTGGGAGCCTGGAAAAGAGGAAAGAGGTCCATGGCGACATCTTCAGAGCTGGAATTGTACCAATGCCATTCTGAACAATACCCTGGTGGACATGTATGCAAAATGTGGGTGCATGGAGGATGCAAAGGGAGTGTTCAACACTATGGCTGAACGAGATGTGGTGTCGTGAAGTGTGGTGCTTGCAGGGTATGCACAGCAGGGACGTGGGATGGAGACTTTGGAGACCTATGATCAAATGATGGGGGAAGGGGTGAAGCCTGGCCACATCATGTTTGTGTGCATTTGCAATGCTTGTGCAAGCCTGGCAGCCCTGGACAAGGGCAAAGAGGTGCATGGGGATATCATCAAAGCTGAATTGTACCAAATGTCATTCTGAACACTGCCCTGGCAACTCTGGAAAAGGGGAAAGGTCCATGGCGACATCTTCAGAGCTGGAATTGTACCAAATGTCATTCTGAACAATACCCTGGTGGACATGTATGCAAAATGTGGGTGCATGGAGGATGCAAAGGGAGTGTTCAACACTATGGCTGAACGAGATGTGGTGTCGTGGAGTGCGATGCTTGCAGGGTATGCACAGCAGGGACGCGGATGGAGGCTTTGGAGACCTATGATCAAATGATGGGGGAAGGGGTGAAGCCTGGCCACATCATGTTTGTGTGCATTTGCAATGCTTGTGCAAGCCTGGCAGCCCTGGACAAGGGCAAAGAGGTACATGGGGATATCATCAAAGGTGGAATTGTACCAAACGTCATTATGAACATTGCCCTAGCAGCTCTGGAAAAGGGGAAAGAGGTCCATGGCGACATCTTCAGAGCTGGAATTGTACCAAATGTCATTCTGAACAATACCCTCGGCATGTATGCAAAATGTGGGTGCATCGAGGATGCGAAGAGAGTGTTCAACACTATGGCTGAGTGAGATGTGGTGTCGTGGAGTGCGATGCTTGTAGGGTATGCACATCAGGGACGTGGGATGGAGGCTTTGGAGACCTATGATCAAATGATGGGGGAAGGGGTGAAGCCCGGCCTGTTTTTCAGCCTGTTTTCCCTCTTATCAGAGTCGTCCCTAATTTTTCATGTTGAATTGTGCAAGTTAGCTGGTTAAGTGAATCTAATTTGGAGTGACTTTGACATGATACTGCCAATGTGACAACAGGAAAGTGTCCAAAAATGAGATGTGGTGTGTGGGAGTGCCATGATTGCAAGGTATGTGCAGCATGCAGGGTGTGGGATTAAGGCTTTGGAAACCTAAGAGCAAATGATGTGGGAAAGGATGAAGCCAGACCAGGTCATGTTCGTTTGTAATATGCATATGCGAGCCTAGCAGCCCTGGGAAGGGGCCAAGAGGTTCATGGTGATTGCATCATCAAAGCTGGAATTGTACCTGATGTCATTCTGAACATCCCCTGGTGTACATGTATTTCAAATGTGAGCCTGGTAGCCCTGGAAAGGACGCAAATGTCCATGGTGACATCGTCAAAGCTGGAATTGTACCACTAGATGTCTCTAAACACTGCCTTGGTGGATATGTATGTCAAATGCAAGCCTGGCAGCCCTGGAAAATGGTGCAAAGGTCCATGGTGATATCGTCAAAGCCGGTATTGTATCTGATGTGATTCTGAACGTTGTCGTAGTGGGCATGTATGCCAAGTTTGGGTACAACTACAAGGATACAAATGGCATGTTTGATAATATGGCTGAATGAGATGTGGTATCAGCCTAGCCCATAATTGCACTTAACTAGAGTAGGCAATGAGTGAAGACGGGGTTCGTGGTGACATCATCCAAGCTGGAATTGAACTGATGTCGTTCTGAACTATGCCCTTGTGGACTTGTATGCCAAATGTGGGTGCATGGAGGAGGATGATGATCCCAAAGGACCTCACAGGTGTGATGGATCCCAAGGGCAGTTTGTGACGAGCACAGAGGTGTGTGTGCTCACAGGTGTGTGATCCCAAGGGCACCTAGAGCTACTCTAGGTGTGATGATCCCAAGTCATCTGGCAGCAGACACAAGAGGTCCTTTGGGGTTGATGGTCGGTCAAATCCTCCATGGGTCATGACACAAGGTCAAGGACAATGTGGTGAGGGCACCTTCTTCTTCAACCTATTTCTGCCTGTTTTACCCTCTCATCAGACTCGGCCTGAGATGCATATTGAATTCTATAAGTTAGCTTGTTGGGTGGATCTGCGGTGGTTAGGAGCGACTTTGACAAGTTACTGCCGATGTGGGAACAGGAAAGTATCCAAAAACAGATAACATAGATGAGGAGAAGCTCGTTGGTGGATCTATGGTGGTTTTGGAGTGATTTTGACATGTTACTGTAGGTAGGGTTTGGGGTGTTTGCTGGAAGAACTTCACGCCGTCAGTGTCAGCGGCTTCGGCTGCTAGCAGCAAGGCTGAGGATGTATTCACGATTTGTACGCAGGCATGGATAGCTGAAGGAACAGGGATAGAGTGTGGGTCCAGATTCATCCAAGAGGGCCGGATTTCAAGCTCCAGATTACCTATGATTCCCTGTGGAAGGATAGCTACAAGAAACCTGCATGGGTAGATGGTCAACTGGAAGCCACAACAGCAACGGCACAATTGATAAAATCAGGCACTGCTAATCAAGGCACCTTCTTCAACACATTTCACCCTGTTTTTCGGCCCTAAATTTTCATGTTGAATTCTGCAAGTTAGCTGGTTGAGTGAATCTTTGATAGTTTGGAGTGACTTTGACATGATACTGCCAATGTGACAACATGAAAGTATCCAGAAACAGCTACAACACAAACTGGTTTTTGCCACGGCCTAATTCACACAATTTGGTGTGAAAACAGCCAGGGGTCACACCCTCAGCAAGTGTGTAAACAGACGTGAAGATTCGGACACCTGTTGCAAACGGTGGCTCTGTGGAAACGACCATGCCACACTTTATCACAAGCTGACATGGACAATGGTGGCCGTGGCTGGCCACCTGGGCATGCCATCGTGTCATGCCACCTGGACATGCGCACAGGGCACGCCACCTGGACATTGCCACGCGCCACGTGGAGGAGAGGGCACGTGGCAGCCCTGGATCGCTCCTGCCACGCGACATGGAATAATGATGCAGCGACATGTGGCATTTTGAACATGGCGTAGGGGGTACGTGGAATAATAGGGGGATGACACGTGGATTTTTGGACATGGTTGTGGGGGCCACGTGGAATAATTTGGGGGGGACACGTGGATTATGGAAAACTAGGGGGTACACATGGATTATGGAAAACCAGGGGGGCCACGTGGAGTGAGGATGCAATGACACCTGCGAGGAGGTGGTTGTGGCCACATGACGCCAGTGTGGGTGATTCCACATGTGGGTGGGAAAATTCACAGATTTTGGGAGTCTAGGGTGAGGGACTAATCACACTCTGACTGTGCTTCTGCATGTCAAACTCACATGCTTGTGACATTGTGTACACTACTGGAAATGTAGTGCTGCTCATATGAACATACTGCAATTCTAAAAATCCATACATACGTACATACTACACATACTACACAAAATCAGTATACAGACCCTGCACACGAACAGAAGTAACAGCATGACAAAGACATGCATAATTGCGCATAGATCTACTTGCTACCAAACGGTTTCCAAATGACGCTTCATTGAAATGTTTATATTAAACCCAATGACAATTCGAACTCCAAATGTTGACCAGCTTAAAGCCTCCTTTCAAACCCCTCCTGGTGCCTTGTTAAAACTTGTCTGACAGTCTTTGTTGAAGAGCACTACAAGTCATACTTAACAACAATCATTTAAGCATGCTGCCTCTTCAACACCCCTCATCTTTCAAGTCTTACAGTGATCATGATTTTATATTACTTGACAAACATCCTACAATCGAAACATTTGCATGGCACACCTGCGTTTCAGGCAGTCCTCCCAGGTACCCGTTGGAATACATTCAACGGGTGAACGGATGGTTGCCCATCCACATCATTTTTGTTTGCTTCCAAACTTTGCCAGTACGTTCGAGACACCCTCTCACAGGTCCCGGACTAATATGAGATCAATCGAAATTCATCGATGGCTCAACGGATGGTTGGCCATCGAAAAATTTTGGTTCGCTTTGAGACTTGGCCACTATGTTCAATGTACCATGTAAGAGCCCCAGAGTAATATGAGATCATCGAAATTCGTTCAATGGCCAACGGATGGTGTATATCCAAATGATTTTTCATTCGCTTTGAGACTTGGCCAGTGTGTTTTCTCTGATACCTCCCAGTGTAATATGAGATCAATCAAAATTCGTTCGATGGGCCAATGAGGCGTTCACTTGTCATCTGGTTTTTGTTCAATTCGAAAAAGAAATCCTGCAATGCGTGCACGACTATTGCACCCATTGAACGGATGTGGTTGAAGCCCCTCTTTTGCCCCCATGCGCTTGAACATGTGTGCAACACGTGTGCGGAGACACAACAGACGAATAAATCATTTGCCTCCCCATCGACGCGCTCACCCCTCAAGCCATTCCAGAATTTAATCGAATTTAAATTAATTTTAAACCAATAAATAGGTTTGCACTAGGGGTTTCTGGCACGTATGAAAATGTGTTTTCTTTTTTACTATTACTTAGGTGTATATGATGTTTTTTTAGTCCATATAGTTTTTCATGTGTAACACTGCAGTCATTAAAATTCAACTTTAAGAATCCATAGCTCTGTCTCTACACAGATCATGCATACATCCTTGCCTTGCTGCTAGCATCTGACAATGACAGCCTAGATTTGTTCTAGCAAACACCCAACTCAACTAATTATCACATTAATTCATATGCTCAATTGCATCTACTACTCTCTGTATTCGAATAGGCATTCACCTTTTTGCCTCCACCATTGACTGGGGTCAGAAAAGTATTCAAAGACTATGAAAGGAGACAATAGGCCCAAGGATTATGGGAAGCTGGAGATAAATACAAGGTTGATGATGCTGAAAAGTAGTAAAAAACAACCATGGTATCTCATTGGGAAGGGCCTTATGATTTTATAGGATACAAGGACACTAACACTACATCAAGGACATGAGAGGCAGGACGTCGATGTAAGTTGAAGGATGGAGCAGGAAAAAAGTGGGTAAGAAGCAGGCGTGATCTGAAGCTATTTGTACCAATGATAAATGCTCAGCCTGCAGACATGGTCAGGAACCTGACACTTAAAAACGGAGACACACTACATATGTAGTGTGAATGGGTGGGGGGTTTTACCACTCTCTAAAAATTATAATGTGAATAGTTGTTGTCTTTTCTTAACATTTCTCCATAGGTCTACCTTCAGTTTTGCTATGACCTGAATCTTCTCCCTGCCTCATCATGGTTGTCATGCTTTCAACATAATCATCTAAGTCTGGAGCAGCAGTTAAAGTTGCTTTGTTTGTCCAGTCCCAGACCTGGCACCCTTCCTGTCAACACTTGGTAAGAAGAGTAGTTAGTAGAAGCCTGCACACCCCCTCTGTAACCAAGCAAGGATATGTAAAGGTTTTGATCCCACTCAGTTTCACTCCCCACTCCCAAAGTTGTTATACTTTGAGCTTGAATGATTTTATCACTTGTTCGACCATCCCATTGCTTTGGGGCCAGTAAGGGGCATTGTGCTCCCTTCTGATTCCAAATGTACAACATACATCCTCAAACTCTCCTTCCACTTAGTGCCATTGTCTGTGAGTATATAGTATGTGGACATCCATACCTACTAATGACCTCTTCCACCAGAAAACGAGTCGTGGTTCCTGCCGTGTGATCAACAACAGGGGTTGCCTCCACCCACTTGGAGTAATGGTCAATTGCAACCAAAAAGTACCGGTTTCCTCTTGTTGTGACCGGGGGTGGTCCAGCTGTATCCAATGCAACTCTGTAAAACAAATCTACCAAAAGGATTCTCTGAAGTTTGGCGATTCCTGATCGTAGCACTCCCTTATCATTGGTAAATTGGCACTGCATGCACCCTTTTAGTACCCTTCCCAGCTGCATGGTCCTATTGTGCCAAAAGAACCGTCTGCATAGTTCTTCTTGTGTTCTTCTGATGCCAAAATGGGCAGTGGCTTCATGCAATTCCCTTATAATGCCCTCTCTTTCATAGGGCCCACCCCTAAAAAGGGGCAGTAGCCGCAAGAAGAAGTGGCTCTTAGTTACGCCGGCCTCGACCAGAGTCTTCTCTCTCTCTGCCCTCTCTTTCTCTTTTTGGTGACCTACAAGCTTCCCTTCAAAGAACACTTCTCCCTTAGAGTATGAGTACTGACTAGCTGCACGCTGTGTAGCCCGTCTACTCTCCTTCTCTATTAGGCAATCATTTGGATCTCCAAAACAGAGTACATGCATGGCTTCTATAGCATCAAGTATATCAGATGCCCTTTCTTCCTTACCAGCTGTTGTCTCCTGGTTGTCAGTGATCTGATTCCTCCCCCCACCTTTCAGCTGCATGTAGTAATGACATCTGAATAGCCTTAGTGGATGTAGTACTCCAATTTTGCCAGCCTTATTTGATCATGTCCTCATGAAGTGGACCTTTCTCTTACTGAGACGTGTCCTCAGAGTCTGAGAGGTAGATAGTTCTAACAGAGCACCCACCTCTTGTGTCACTCTCAAGTGAGACTTCTGCCGAATGAGGTTGCTGGTTGTGTTCCTTTTCTTCCTCATTTTCATCATGTTGAAGGGACAATGTCTCCTCAGAGCTCCCTTCTTCATGTTGTGACTGCTCATCCTGGTGAGTGTGTGATGCTTCCCCTTCTTCTGGTTCATGTCTCCGCCTCTAAGATCCTCGGGTGGTCACCACATGAATAGTGGGACATGAAAGCATCACAGTTGTTTCTCCCTTGATATTGGTTGCAGCAACAACTTCCTTTTCTGCAACCACATTGTTACCCATTTTCCCCCCAAGCATATTGACAAACCCTGCCTGGCCATTGCTGGCACCTTGGACCATGGCTGCGAAGGTCACATTTTTCTCCACAATGTTAGGCATGAGTCCTGGCACTGGCCCCCTTTTCAGTATGCCATTAGCATATCCCCTGGTCATCAGACTCCTTGTGGCACAACTATCTACCCTAGGGATGAACTCAAATGAAAAGTCACCCAGTAAATATGTACCACTATGGTATTCTGAACACAACCACCAATATGGGTCTAACTCGGTTTCCAAAGAGAAATGACTTCCCAGCAGTCTGTCCTTGAAATGCCAGAATCCCCACACACATGCATAGTACTCTTCCCTCTTGCAGACCATCTCTCATCTCTCAGTGTTGTACCCGACCTATCTACGGGCGTGTTCTCTCAATTTTTTCTTGCTCTCTTCATACTGAAACAATAAAGCTATTATGGCACCTCTGTCCCATTCCAGTTTAAGAAGAGAGACCCTATCCATCTTTCTCTCATCTCTTTTTTGACTGTAGAGAGAAGTGGAATATACCTCAAGATCCTCAGTTTCTTCTGCTGGACCCATTGGATACCTGCTCAGAGCATCCACGTTAGCGGGTATTTGTAGGATTGGGTGTCTCAAAAACGGCAGATGTTGAGTCCATGAAAGTCCATGAAGATAAAATAAAATAAAAAATCATCCTATGTTTTATTTATTTTTTAGAAAAATAGATAGTAGTATACCTAACATTTTTAGTGAAGAGTCCCCCTCAAAATATTGAAGGCATTGTTTAATTTGAAAATATCAAAACTTAGAGTTTACAAACACTTGTCCATATACCACATGGAATCTCTAGATTATAGGTTTGTATGCCTTTGTAGTAAGAGATGACATCCCAAAAACCCAAAACATAACATGTTATGGACAATTTAGTTTTTAGGTCATAAAATAGTTCATAGCTCTCAATACCTAAGGTAACTAGTCCATATAAAAGTGGGTTTGGGTTTAAAAATGACACCCCTAGTATGTTTTCCTTTGTGCATTATATGAGTGTAGATGATTTTTTTTTAGTCCATAAGATTTTATATATAACATCTGTGCAGTCCAAAAGTATGACACCCCTCGAAGGGAGCGCAACTTATGGAGTCACTTCACCCCCAAGGGCTACTGCCTTCCGCTAGGAAGGTGGACACCTTCATGACACACCAGACCGTGGTTTGAACCCACAACCAGAGCTATGGATATTAACATCATTTACAAAGACCTTTACACAATCCTTGATCTCCTTCTTAAGAACAGTATTCATAGTCCTATGAAAAGTAGTTGTGGCATTTTTCAGCCCAAATGGCATTACAAGCCATTCATATGTAAACCTTTCCTTATGATTACAGCAGTCTTGCTGATGTCACTTTCATCCATTTGTATCTGCCAGAACCCATTTTGTAAATCCAGAGCTCAGAAAACCACTTGGACTTTCCCAGCTGGTTTAACACATCCTGGATTAAAGGCATGAGATAAGAATCTCTTCTGGTCAAGCGGTTCACAAGCCTGAAGTCACCACAAAAGCGCTAAGACCCATCTTTTTTTGGTGGTAGCAAGACCATTCTAAATTACTCTCCTTCATCTTCCCTTGTGAAATTAGAGTCTCAATCTATCCTTGTACCTCATTCTCTTCCCATTCAGACAGACGACTGGGACGACTCCTACATGGAGGGAAACCTTGAGTGTCAATTACGTGTTCTACCTCATTGCAGTAACCCACGTCAACCTTACTCAGAGCAAAGCAATGCTCACTTTCTCGCAGCTCTAGCTCCAACGCCAGTGTCTGTTCATGAGTCAGTTCAGGATTGATTCGAAGTCTGGTTCTCAGACTCCGCCAGCGACTCTCCATTTTTTCTCCATGACTGAGTTTTATATTTCTTCCTCTATACTGTGTAGAAAGCTAGCTACCCTCATGCTCTCTTCCTATGTGACTATCTGATTCCAGTCATGGAAGTCGTCTTTTATCTCAACATTGTTGTTGCCTAGTTCACCATTCCAAGCTTTTTGATATGCTTCTTGTATAATTGAAGCAGCCATACTACGATGAGTCTCTTCCCGAAGCAGTTCAGACATTCCTTGGTCCTTGAACAAGTCTTCTCCTAGGGTGACGTCATCAATAATTCTCTCAATATCCCTCAGATCTACATCTTTCAGATCCTCACTCTGACTAGATCCCTCCATCTCCTAATCTCTGTGAGATTCAGATGTCTCAGACTCTGGAAAGTCCTCTTCTGTATCCATACACTCTTCCATAGGCTCTCTCTCCTCTTCCCATAAACCCAAATACTGCTCATCAGAGGACAAAGACTACACATTATCAGTTGTTACTTGGCTTCTTGGGTTCCCCGCCCCAACAGATTCTTTCTGGTAATCTAACTCACTGACTGTAGATTCTAGGAAATTTATGGTATGCAAAGGAAAATGAGCATAATCCTTGCCTGGCCCCATAGCGAATGCAAATAGTCTCGGCTTCCGTATCCACCACAGCCCCGAACTTCTTCAGAAAGGATCCAGCCCCAGAAGCATGTGATAAGTATTTGTGTTCACTACCATAAAGGAAAGACGATTTGTCAGTTCCCCTACTTTAACCTTGAGATCCTCAAGCCTACCCATTGTTGTTTCAACAGCACCAGATGCTACTCAGTAGGTTATGTCTCTGTCAGTAACAACAGAACCCATCAGCCCCAGGTCTCGAACATTACTTGCAGATATAACCGACAACATTTCACTTGTGTCAATTTGCCCCAAGACCTGAAAATCTCCCATAGTGATCATGAAGTGCCTTTACCTTACTAGTGTAGGCATATGATATTGTAGGTTCAGCATCTCTGGAGTACAGTGGCTTGGGAGCAGCCCTCACATTTGCCACAATGTGAGTTGCTTCTTTTTGTTGTACCATTGCCCTTTCTACCACCTTGACTAAACCCTTCAACTTATCTAGCTCTCCAGGCACTGCCATGATAAGATCCATGGGAGACAATGAAATCCTCCCTTATAGAAATGATTCAATATGTCATGGTTTTAGTCATGGTTAATTAGAATGACCTATTTCTAGTTAACTAGGACATTTTGGATATTTATATTTGTATTTTGTGTGTTGGGACTTCATTTGGTCTCACATGCCAAGTGAGGTATCAAGCCTCACTTGGGACATGGGGACGGGTTTTCCCCTTGTGAGTGTTGAGGAGGGCTCATCTTCTTGTAGTTGAGCCTCCATGAGCCTCTCCCACCTCCATAGCTCTAGGTATTGAGAGGGAGTGTGGTGAGGGCTTTGTAGGGTGAATTCCCTTAGCAAAGGTGCCATTGGCTTGACTTAGTTTATGTGATTGAGTAGATTCATGAGTGGAGTGTTTCCATTGTGTTCACTTTCATTATCACTACAAGAAGATGACCTTATGCTTGTGAGTGCGGAGTGTAAGGATTAGTTTTGCACTTGTATGTTAAAGAGGTTGAGAGCTAGGAGAATTTAGCTCTTCTATCACAAGGCTTGTAAGGGTTGCAAGGAAAGGTACTTGTGGTGTTACACCAAGGTGTTAGAGAGCTCAAGAAGGAGCTTGTTTGCCACAAGATTTGCAAGGATTGCAAGAGGGAAGTCTTGTGTGTGTGGAAGCATGGATTCTAGGGTTTGAGAATCATTCTATGCATTTATGGAGTCAATGGTGTATGTCATGGCATGTGGAGAGCGACCAAATGGTTCTTAGTGCTCATTTCACTAGCAATCTAGGGTTAAACAAGCTCAAGTGTGGATGCTGTGGAAGAGAAGCCAAGGAGCTTGAAGACAACAAGGGCAAACACTTGGAGAGCATTAGGAAACTCAAGAGGTTAGAAGGGGAGCATGTTGAGGAATTCGCGTTGAACTCATGGCCAGTTTTAATGTTAAATTTATAATTTTTACGTTATGAAATTTCAACCTGTTTTACTGTTATTTGATATAATTGCCGAATTGTTATAGAGTCTATTACAATTATCCAGGTTTGATTGTATGCTGCTTTCTGGTATGTTAGTTGGTGTGCATGTATATTTATTTTCATTGGCCACATCAATTCATCAATTTTTCATTACCAACGTTGGGTGGTTATTTAAATTTCTCTCTCATACCCGGCGGTTACCTATCCGGTTATATATATGACTGGCGGAGGCAAAAAATAAATTAATTGGTGCAGTTAAGAACCGACGGAGGTCACGCACTCAAATAACCGAGCAAATAACCTTTTAAAGAACCGCTCGATACTCGCGGTTATCTGATGAACACCGCTGGTTATTTGAGATTTTTGCAAGTATTAACCGCAACCACAGGTTATATCTAGCCATCAAAAATTTAATAACCACAACCACAGGTTAGTAGTTTTCTAAAATTTGAAGCAACCGGAACTGTTGGTTATGAAAAAAATCAAATAACCGCCCAACATTGGTTTTTACCATGTCACATTATATTTGAGCTAGTACAATTATGTGTGAATGGGCCACAAGATCTTTTGCACTGATCTTTGCGACATCACAAGCTTCGCTTTGTAAAAAACGACGTTTTAACCCCCAAGACTGAATCCATGACGCCTAGGGCGTCGAAGAAAAGGACTTGGCCAAATTGGCACTCCCCTGCTTTTCCCTGGTCGTACTGCAACGCCATAGGCATCGCAGCAGAAGGGAACTTCCATAGCAACAGCCGAAGCGTCGCTTTTTCTCCCAAGACTGAACCTGCGACGCCTTGGCAAGGACTTGGCCAAACTGGCAGTCCTTGGGTTGTAGTGCGACGGTTGAGGCGTCGTCTCGATAGCGACGGCAGGCGCGTCGCTGTATAACAGCGATGTTTTTGGCCCCAAAGACTGACCCTGCGACGCCCCAGGCGTCGCAGCTATGGGCTTGGCCAAAATGGCAGTCCCTCGGTCGCACTACGATGCCTTAGGCGTCGATTCTGAAGCGATGGCAGCAGCGTCGCTGTATAATAGCGACGCCTTTGCCCCCCAATACAGACCCTGAGATGCTCCGAGCGTCGCAGCTAGGGACTTGGCCAAATTGGCAGTCCCTTGGCCGCCTTGCGACGCCTCAGGTGTCGCAAAAAAATCTGCGAGGAACACGGCAACACGACAAACACGACAAACCCTAACCCTGAGCGAACTGCCATGTTCGTGCAGGGAAATAGTCTGGGAGTTAAGCTGGCGTCATTACCGCGGAAACATGGCAAACACGGCAAAGGCGAAACACGGCAAGCCCTAACCCTAACCCTAACCCTTAGCAAACTGCCATGTTCGTGCAGGGAAACAGACTGGGAATTAAGCTGACGTCGTTACCGCGGAAACACGGCAAACACGGCAAACCGGGGAAACACTGCAAATCCTAACCCCAAACCCTAACCCTAACCCTTACCGAACTGCCATGTTCGTGCAAGGAAATTAAGCGGGCGTTAGGCACATGAGAATTTAAATTTCTTTAAATAAAAAGAAAAAAAGATTTTTATTTTTATTTTTATTTTTATTTCCCCCACCCCCCCCCTTTGGAGAACTGAGTGCGTCAACGCACTCAATTTCTTCATGATCATGATTTCATGATGATCATCGACGACATCGACGACAGTGTTGTGCGGGTCCGGATTTTGACCCCGAGTACCCGGCGGGTTAGGGTCCGGGTTACCTATCCGGATCCGGACCCATGCCATCACCAAAAAGTCGGACCCTGACCCGGGTTCATTTTTAAAATGAACCCGGAACCGGACCCGGACCCGCCAGCTAGGTCCAGAACCTGTTAAACCCGCTACTCATGGGCCAGAGTAGGTATAGCCAATTAGTATAGCCATCTTCCCTAGTTCACTAGTTGACTTTCTAGAGAGTTATACTTTCTACATAGTTCTACTATTGTCAGTGGGTTGAAAAGCAACTCACTAGTGGGTGTGGCTGTTGCAGGAGTATATAGGAACAGTGACCAGAGAAGGTTGGGGCTTGGTGAGAGTGGGGCCAGGTGGGATCGCGGCTTGGGGCTCGTCTTCAAGGTGGAGCACTTGGGGCTGGTGGAGGGTGGGACCAGCTGCGTGAAGTGCTTGGGGAAGGAGTGCTTGGGGTTGACAAAGTAGGGCTGGGGGAATTGGGATCGTCGTGCTTCTAAAGGGGACTCAATATTGCCATGTTTGCCGTGTTTGGAAGTTTTACCGTGTTCACCTCTTCTTCCAAAATATACGCTTCCACGGTAATAAGACCCCCTCTAAACCCTGTTTTTGGTTATAGGACCTGCTTCTCCCTCCTCTAAACCTTGGGCTCACGCTTAGCAAGCGTGAGCCTAGGCTCACGTTTAGAGGGCAAAGCGTGAACCCAGCTCCCGGGCTCGCATGGCTAGGCTCACGCCATAGCTACACTCGTTATGCTGCAACCTCTTGAGCAGTCCCTGCCTGCTCAGTCAGTGACAAGGCCTCAGCCTGCCCTATCATCCCTTCTTTAAGGTCTTCCTCAGCCCGAGAAAAATCCCCAACCTCACCCATCACCCTAGCCGCCTTGGCTGCTAACTCCCTCTGAACCTCAAGCACCTCCCATGTATGCCATGGATGTCTGCACCCCGTGATCCTCACCTGCTCGCCCCCACTCACTGCCTGTACCGTCTCGGTAGGCAAGGAGACTGTTAAGGGAAGTATGGTGACTGAAGATGACCGCAGTCTACACTGCTTAGCCATACTCAGGCTAATAATCCAGGTTAAGCAATTGAGATCCATTGTTTGCCCCAACACCTGACGACGTGATGCCTCAGAAAGAAATGGCACCGCCGTGGTACCAGTGGAGAAACCCATTGCCCGCTCACGCTCGGCAGCATTGGGCTCCAGTAACTGTTGCAACTTGATATCCCACAAGAGGATACGTCCACCATCTCGGAAAGCATGAGATCCTGGAAAGTTGAGAAGTGTAGGCAATGCTGCTTGTGGGTGACCCACCTTATTGACCACTAGCAAAGGTGACCGGTCATCGTGTCTCACACGCTGAGACTGCCTCCCCATATCCAAAATGCTATCCACCGTGAGGTTTGGTGGCCGCTACACCCCATCAAATGCACACTTGAGCAGTGTGGGTGGCATCAAGTTGGACCACCATAGTTGTGGGCGATGAATCCGTGATCCCACTGCAGCTGCATCTAGCAACACTGCTGACCCAAGGCAAGACCGCACTTGATGTACACTGGCCATCACCTTGGCCTGAGAATCACCCATCAATGGCACATTCTCTAAGATGTATGCTGGAGAGTCCGCCTATTGAAGTTGTAAATAACGCAAGATCCTCAATGTTGGTACCTACCAAGGCCGAATCCCTGACCACACTGTCCCTCACTGGATCCTTCCGTGTATTTGTCCTCATTCACCCTGTACATGTCCCTCTCGGCTCTGCCCGGATATTTTACTTGTCCAAGGCTTACCCATCAATGCCCCCCTATCCACTTCCCCTTCCCCAAAACTAACCATTCACATACTGTCATGACCGATACCCAGCCCCCTCCACCCTAGAGAAACGACAAAAATATGCCCCCCTCATCCTCGCCATCCGCCAGGGTGGGTGGCGCACCAGCCCCCTATCAGTTATCACAGCCGGTACTAGAGGTGGGATTCATACCGCCAGTATAAACGCGTTACACGACAATCTGAAAATCCCTATCCCCCCGATCCACAAATGCTTTAAAGCTATCCACCTCACTGCGCTTCGCTTCCGCACTGCCATCATCACCAATAAGCGACAACTCGAGTCCAACCCCTCTGCAGTACCCCAGGGTACCCCAGGCACCCCAGGCACCGCTACCCTATTTACTACCTCCCCCTGGTTACTCTGTGTCCCCTGGGCACCTGTTTTTTTTATAGGGCCCACCCCCGAAAGGGGGCAGTAGCCGTAAGGCAAAGTGGCTCTTAGTTACGCCGGCTTTGGCCGGAGTCTTCTCTCGGAGGATCCTCAACATCTCCCAAAACAAGCGCGACCTTGAGTCTTGCAATCCATTTCCATGTCTGGCCAATGAATGTCCTTGGCAGGGCCATCCTGCCACTAACAAATGAACGGGGCCCACTCGCTCCAAATCTTGCGCCCCCATCAAAGAAATGTCTGCTGGCAATGCTCGCTGGTATCCACGCACTGCAGATACCGGCAACAAGTCAGGGTACTGCTGCACCAGCTGAGCAACATGGCCCAGTGAGACGCGTCGTGTAGTCTCATCCCTCTCCACGTATCGGTAATGCTGCACTCGTATACCTGCCTGTAGCACAGCAGCCAAACCAATGCGGATCCCGCTAAACAAGTCCAGAAGGTAGATGTCTTCATCCGGGTACTGCCACACAATAGATGTGGTGTCCAATGGCGACAACTGAGGTGGTTCTGGTGCAATCACCGCACTCTCCTCCTCTCATGACGGTACAAAAGCCTCTACCCAGGCTTATTGCACTCGTCGATCAGCAGCCCGCTGCAAATCCTTGCTTGTGCCCTACATTAATGGAGTATGAGCAACCATGGCAGACAACTCCGTTGTACCATGCATGTCATCATGCTCTGTTGGAGGTGGCATATCCTCTGCACGAGTATTGCCTTCCATCAACTCTCCAAGCAAAGTAACTACAGCTGTGAAGGCTGTTGGTGTCGGCATCTTGCCCCGTTGGGCAACTGCAACTCTCCCAATGAATGCCACAGAGAGTTGCACATGACGGCCATCCCCTGACTGCCATCCAGGCCTATAGGAGGCGGACTCCTCCCAAAAATCCAGGTGAAGCCCATGGGGTATAATACTGCCCCACCAACCAACACATCATATGAAACTGCATCCGTCACAATGGCCTTGGCTCGCATAACTGAGATGAGAACAAGGCTCCATGTTCACCTCTGTAAGCCTCAAACCTGCAATAGCAGCTCTACCCAGCATAAATGGCTGAGCTCCCGAGTCCAGCAATACTCGTAGTGGTCAAAACCTCCTGCCCGTCGACCCACTCAAATAGAAAACACCATCCTGGTTATCCAACAAAACAACTCTAGGTGTTACCATAGCGCGCTCAATGGCTGGCCTAGCTGGTAGCTCCGTCAATCTGGCAGCTGCAGCTTGCCATGGCGCAGCCGTGGCAGTCTTGACCCTCAACTCCTCTGACACAACACCTTCCACTAGCTCCGCATAGGATGAAGTGATCTCCCCACTCTCACAGAGTGTTGCTGCTAGTATGAACACTGCAGCAGATCGTACCCCCGGCGTTGCAATCATGGTCGCCGAGAACAATGGGGCCTAACATACAGATATGGCCGCCCCCAGCAGCACACTGGTTGCACTAGCCTTGACAACAGGTATTGGTGCTACCCGTGTGGCTCTCCCCAATGGCACGCTAACCTCTGCCTTGGTATCAGTTGGACAAGAAGGTGCCATGGATGGCATTAACACTGTCTCTGCCAAGGTGAATGATTGAGGCAACCTGGCCTAACGGCTTGCCTCCTCACGTTGTGGATCCAACTCCACTTCTGCGCCTCGTGGCTCATGAACTCGTGCTGCTCCCCGAGTCACAGCTGCAGCAGAATCCACATGTACAAGTGATCCTGCGAGTGCTGCTCCGCACATAAATCCCATGCTTCCTATGCCTACCATGTCTCCCCCGTCAGGATGACGCTGCTGAGGAGGAACAAGAGGTGGACCCTCAAGTCTTGGAGCCGGAGCTGTGGCCATGGCAGCGAGCTTTTGCTCTAGCTGCTGACACTATTGCAAAAAGGGGGATTTATTGACGGCAGCCGCGCCCCCACGCCCCGTGCGACGCCAGCACCATGGCACCGATTTGCGACGCTGGGGTGTGGCAAGGTGGCGCCCCGGCGCTGCTTGTGACGCCGTCGCGTTGCAACCCAGCGCCGGGGCCATCCTGCGACGCCGAGACGTGGCAAGGTGGCCTCAAGGGCAAGAGGTAGCCCTTTCTTGCCATGCCTGGCCGTCGCAAAGGGGGGCGGCCCCACTTGCCACGCTCGGGCGTGGCAAGGTGGCTTGAAGGGGGAAAAGGCCTCTGCAACGGCCGGGCGTGGCAAGGGGGTATTGCGACGGGTTTTTTTGGCTTTAGGGTCAGGGAGAGGGGGTGGGGACGGGGGATGGGACTCTTGGGGGGGGGGGGGGGCACCTCTCTGTTTTTCTTTCTTTGCCCCCCCTCTCTCTCTCCCTCTCTCTCTTGGTTGTTAATAGATTTGTTTGCAAGATGGCTGTCACATTCAACATTTTCAAGGACTTCCACTAATGGGAAGATGCTGACTAGTATTGTGAAGTCAGTGTTTTGGGTCAGCTCAAAAACACAAACATCTCTTCCTACCTTGGGAGGGCAGCATCGAGACCGCGATCCCCGCGCGACCTCCGAGCCGCCGCCGCCGCAGGTATGCTCCACGCCTCTGCTTGCTGCCCTTTCGTTTCTTCCCTCTTTCCCTCCCCCACTCTTCTCTCCACAAGCTTTTGGCCCGGCGGTGATACCAATCCTACAGAGCCATGAATTCACCCCAGTATGGATCCAAAGATACTCCCTAGGTGGTGGAGTTACCTGCCTTCGTTTGCCAAACTTATCAAACACTTGAACAGTAAAATTAGAGTATGAAACGAGAGTGAAGACAAGTTGGTCTCCGATTTTGAGGTCGAGGTTGAATGCAAACTCCCTCCACCTGCCAATCACGAAACAACATTCGCTCATACTACGTCTACTTGGGGGACTGGGCCATATCCTCGAACTCATCCCCGCTACTTGTTGAGGCTGATGACTCCGAGGTGCCATGGCCAGACCGACCATGCGCCTGAGCACCTGAAACATCTGTCACTCCCACAGAGCTCTGGTACAATCCCATTTCATCCCCCACCTCATCAAAACTAATGTCCTATGTTGTACTCCCCACTATGTGGGTCATGGTATTCATGAGCCTATGCCAACCATGCTCCTTGGTGTACGCGAACTCCACCAAAGATGGCCCATGAGCATTGGGGTAATATCTCCATATCAGGTGGAGATTGTTAAGCAGTGCCTGAAAAAGCAGACGCACTTCAGATAGTCCTGGATTAGGATTGGAACTCATTGATGTGCAGGTCAAATCAATTGATGGCTTCCAGGGGAGGAAAAAAATATCATCATATTTTCTGTTGTCCGAGCAAATAGAGCTAGCAACATAGGCTTCTTGGACAATGAACGCAGGCTAAATGTTGCATTGACTCATGGCAGGTGTTTACATTTCTACACCCTGATTTGTCCCCTTCCCAACTGTCTGCCCCCATTAGAGGTTTCATAAAGCTTCCCTTTTCCTAGTGGTTGTTATCTTGCATGTGAGCTTAGCGACTAAGCAAGGCTGGAGATAGAGTACGATGACAGTAGATGCTGTAGAGACTAATGACTGAGCAAATGAAGGTGAACAGTCAAACATGGCAAGGCCAAGGGTTAGGCCTTTGGATAGCAAGCAGCAAATACCAAGGGGTATTCTCAGAGCAAGGGAATCCTCAAAGGAGGATCTGATGTGAGTGTTTGGGGAGGGAGCCACACAAGCCTGTTCTTGATAAGCAAGACTAAGAGCATAGCATGCTATGGTACTCCTTGGCAAGTAGCAAGATGAGGATTCAACCATCACATCACCGCATTCACTAAAGGCATGAACAGAATCAAGACACAAGGAACAAACAAGGAATTTTGTGACAAGACCCCACCTCTCTGTTTTTCTTTCCTTGCCCTCTCTCATTCTCTCTCCCTCTCTTTTGTGCTACTCACCAAAAACAAAAAAAAACCAGAATTTGTAGATTGTGACCTTCATCGAGACCATGATGCACATGTGATGGGTGTAATTTTTTGGATATCCCATTAACATATGTGATTTACATAGCGTAAAGTCTTGGTGCCAATTTGCATCACTTGCTCCAGTTGCACGTTGTTGCTTTTGTGGGAGTCGTTTGACACAACCACCTAAGTCGTAACAGTTGTAACATCCATTTCAGGATCCAGAGAGAGAGGGACACATGATTGCAAGACCATTGATTAATCATAGTGTCGTGCGCATACATATCGCTACACAACTACATCGTTGTCCAAAACCACACAACACATGCGCACACCACACACTAGTATACCACTAGTCCAACCACTAGGTTGCCACTAGTCAGTCGCTAGGCTGCCCACTATGGCAGTCACTAGTCCACCACAATGATAAAGAAGAAGAATACAAGCACAAGCTCATGCGAGCTCACAAAGCTGAAGCATAAACTCATGCATATATAAACTCATCACTCAAATACAAGTCAAGCCAAGTGCACCCCACGCCATGGGGAATCCACACTACGGCGCCATAGCTAGGCGCGGTGAGGCTCAACTCGAGAAAGATGAGCCTCCCGCACTTGCCGTGAAGATAACCACGCTAGGGCCTAAATCTGCCTTGACCCCTAGATTGATACTTTGGCCAATCCCAAATGTCAATATGTAAAAGCTAGCTATTTCCTAGCTAGTTTCACACTAGTGGTGAAATAACTTGACAGCTGTCGTGCGCATACATATCGCTACACAACTACATCGCTGTCCAAAACCACATAACACATGTGCATACCACACACTAGTATATCACCAGTCTACCACTAGTCCAGCCACTAGTCCAACCACTAGGCTGTCACTAGTCAGTCGCTAGGCTGCCCACTATGGCAGTCACTAGTCCACCACAATTGCCCCCCTAGCTGGTGCTTAGGTCCCTCTAAGTCCAGGTAGCCACAAGATGTGATAGTGACCGTAGCCTCACTAAGTCCTCCACCACTGTTCCTACTACACTCAAACTCGATAAATCAAGAGGCCAGGTGCAAGAGTTGCCCTATCGTTAGTCGTCGTCTTGCAACTTGTGAACTTGAACCTGGGATCTCGTATATTGACTCCTATGAGTTTGGCCTCCTATGTCTTGTTAGCTGCCTCTAGTCATGTCCACTGCCACTATCCCAAGCAGTGTGGACACAACCAATCTCCATCAGGAACCTTCTCAAGAGGTGGTGTCAAGCATCCCATGTGCCAACCTCTTGAGCATCAATCATACACCAGCATGGTGGCTGCCCCTTTGGCAGACCCACAGAGCATGCACCTCAAACCTGCAGGTACCACTGCCAAGTTTGGGTCAACTCTGCCATCGACATTGGGAAGGTGACATGGCGCACAATTATGCACATGGTCTTTCCAAGTCATGCCATCCCAACCTTCCAAGATCAGGACTCCTGAGGGCAACACCTCTCGAACCCTCAGAATAACACACCCTGCAGTGACATCCAGGGTCGTAAGAGCAGTATGCTGCAAATAAACATAGTCACCAGGGCTAAACCTCCGAACCCCAGGACGATATCCTCCACCACGTATAGTGGCATACCTCAACGTATCACGGTGCTGTGCAATGGCAAGGTTCTCAAAAGCCATGGGCATGACTTTCTTGAACAACTCTGCATGCTGATCACATGCACGTACCCACACGTGTGGATCGTCAAGGTTCAGGACTTGAGTAGTGTCCCTACAAATGGCTGCAGGCAAATCCGGCTCTCGGCCAAAGAGAAGGAAATATGGTGAGAAAGAGGCAAGTGATGCTTGTTTGCTGAACCTGTAGCCCATGGCTAACCAAGGCACCTGAAGATCCCAATCTCCTAGGTGTCCTTTCTGCAAGCCATACTTGCGTAAACCCCTCTTCACCGTCTGAACAACTCTCTCTGCCAAGCCATCGGCCTCAGGATGATCCCGAGAAATGGTGGTGCGGTGGTCTATCAAGGCTTTATCACACAAAACCTGAAACTCCCCTAAGAACTCTCTCCCTTGGTCCGTGAGTACCTCAGCTGGAGCACCGAATCGGCTAAGCACACGATCCAAGAATGCATACGCAGCCCCCTCACTAGCCTTGTCAGGCAATGGAACCAACTCAATCCACTTGGAGAAGTGCTCCACCATCACCAACACATATCTGTGGTGGCGCATAGTCAGTGGCAAGGGTCCTGCGAAGTCAAGACTCCACCTGTAGCCCAATCCCATGATTGTTAAAGGATGCAACTGTGGTGTAGGGGCGTTGAATGAAGCATGCACCCTGTCACACACCATGCATCTAGCCACGAAGTGTTGCACCTCTGCATGCATACCACGCCACCAATACTGCCCCTGCAGTAAACTGTGAGTGCGTCGCACTCCAAAATGCCCCAACTCCTCATGGGCATGCTGCACTAACCGTGCACGCTGTGTTGGGTGAGGCACAATCCTCACCCGACCATCCTCCCACACTCGGAGTAGGTGTATCCCCTCCTACTTGAACCTCTTGGCTCGTTGCAAGATCCGATCCCTCTCCCTGACAGTCACAGTGGCTACCGTGTCTCCAGTATGGAGGTAGTCCAACACAGCCGAATCCTCATGTATATCTCTGGTACCACCTGGCTCATCACTAGCCTCAGGGTCCTCAGACACTCCGTCTATAGTCATCCCTGTTAGAGGTCCAACCTGACCTCCCGATGCCAAGATACACAAAAATGCATATGCGTGCCATCTCGGCACCATCTCCTCATCTGTCTCACTATGCCAGCGAGCTCCAATGTCATCCTGTTGGCTCATGCATGGATTGCGACTCAATCCATCCGCATCCCGATTGACCAAACCCGGTCGATGCACAACCTGAAAGTCATACTTCTGGAGTATGAGTGCCCACCGTGCAAGCTTCCCCGTAAGCTTGTCTGACTCCATCAACCACTTGAGTGGCTGGTGATCCGTGACAAGGGTCAAGAGATTGTCGTATAGATAGCACCTGAAGCGTGCCACGGCCCACACTGCAGCTAAGCACTCTCCCTCATATGAGCTATACTTAGCCTCTGCAGTGTTGTTTGAGCGGCTAGCATAAGCCACTACAAACTCTCTTCCCTCATCATCCACATGTGTGAGCACCGCTCCAAGCCCCAGCATGCTCCAATCCGTATGCAGGTGAAAGGGACGCCTCCTGATAGGTTGTCTCAGGATAGGCGCCGATGTCAACCTTGCCTTGAGCTCTTGAAAAGCTCCTTCCTGCTCATCTTCCCACTGCTACTCCTGGTCCACCTTGGTCAGCTTGGTTAGAGCCTTTTCAATGGCACTAAATCCCTTGACAAACCGTCTATAATAGTTTGCCAACCCCATGAAAGCTCGAACTCAGCTCACATCCGTGGGGCGTGGAATTTGTGCAATGGCCTCAACCTTAGTCTGTTGTACCCCCAATCCTCCAGGATATATCATGTGACCCAGATACTCAATCTGGTTGTGGAAAAACTTGCACTTCCCCGGATGCAACTTCAATCCGTGCGCTCTTAAGCGCTCCAATACCACCTGAAGGTGTCTCTCATGCTCCTCCACCGTAGCACTAAAGATGATGATGTCATCTATGTAGCACCGAGCAAAGTCCACCCCTGCTAGAATCCTATCCATGACTCTCTGAAACTCTGCAGGAGCGTTCTTAAGCCCAAATGGTAAGAACTGCCACTGATATAGGCAATCCTTGCCATGCTCATTGATCCCCCAGAATGCTGTTTTCTGCTTGTCCACCTCCTTGATCGGCAACTGGTGATATCCGGATCGTAAATCCAAAGTGCTAAAGACCTTAGCATGCCCGATGGCATCAAAGATCTCCTCTGGTGTTGGCATGGCATACTTATCAGACTTGGTCTGACAATTTACAGGCCGGTAATTACCGCACATACGTCTCTCCGTCCAATTGCCATAGACATCCTTCTTGGCTGGCATCACTGTGGCTGAAGCATACTCTCCACCAGAGAGCTCCACCAAACCAGCCTCCCAGAGATCTTGAGTCCTCATTTGAATCAAAGACCTCTCCATGTCACTGTATCTATAGGGTCTCCGAAAGATTGGCGTGTCAGTAGCCAACTCAATATGAATCTCTTGACCCTTCAGTGCTCCTAAGTCCTTCAAACTGAAGGCAAAGCAATTCCTGTAAGCCCTCAGGAACCGCCGTATACGTTGTCTCTCTCCTCCGGTGACAATGGGTCCAGTGTCAGGCTCCCAATTGTCCTCCGTAACTGAAACCTTAAGTCCAGTGGGCTTAGAGGTAGAGAGCCGCTATGTTGCAACCTCTTGAGCAGTACTCCCTACCTGCTCAGTCAATGACAAGGCCTCATCCTGCCCCATCATCTCATCCTCGAGGACTTCCTCAACCCGAGAAAAATCCCCAACCTCATCCATCACCGCCACCTTGGCTGCCAACTCCCTCTGAACCTCGAGCACCTCCCACGTGTGCCATGGATGTCTGCACCCCGTGGTCCTCTCATGCTCACCCCCACTCACTGCCTGTACTGTCTTGGTAGGCAGAGAGACCATCGAGGGAAGTGTACTCCGCACTCTGCGTTGCTCAGCCATAGCCGCTGATGATAATCCAGGTCAAGCAATTGAGATCCATTGCTTGCCCCCAACATCTGACGATGTGATGCCTCAGAAAGAGATGACACCATCGTGGTACCAGTGATAAAACCCATTGCTTGCTCACGCTCGTCAGCATTAGGCTCCACTAACTGCTGCAACTGAGCATCCCACAGGAGGCCAGGTCCACTATCCCCGAAAACATGCGATCTTGGGAAGCTGAGCAGTGTAGGTAATGCTGCTCGTGGTTGACCCACCTTGTTGACCACTGCCAAAGGCGAACGGTCATTGTGTCTCACACGCTGAGACTGCCTCCTTGTGTCCAAAATGCTATCCACTGTGAGGTGTGTTGGCCGCTGCACCCCATCAAATGCACGCTTGAGCAGTGCGTGTGGCATCAAGTTAGTCCACCATAGCCATGGACGATGAGCCCGTGATCCCACTGTAGCTGCATCTAGCAACACTGCTGACCCAAGCCACGACCGGACTTGATGCACACTGGCCATCACCCTGGCCCGAGAATCGCCCATCACTGGCACATTCTCCAAGATGTATGCTGGAGATACAGCCTGATGAAGCTGCAAGTGGCGCAAAACCCGCACCATCTCCCAAAACAGACCCGACCTCGAGTCTCGCAATCCATTGCCATGCCCGGCTGATGAATGCCCTTGGCAGGGCCATCTTGCCACTACCAGATCAGTGGAGCCAACCCACTCCAAATCCTGCGCCCCCAGCAACGAAATGTCTGCTGGCAAGGCCTGTTGATATCCATGAACTGCAGACACCGACAACAACTCAGGGTACTGCTGCACCAACTGAGCAACATGACAAAGTAAAATGCGTCGTGCAGTCTCATCCGTCTCCACATACAGGTAACGCCGAACTCGTACACCTGCTTGTAACACAACAGCCAATCCAGTGCTGATCCCGCCAAACAAGTCCAGAAGACAAATGCCTTCATCCAGATATTACCACACAATAGGTGTGGTATCCAATGGTGACAACTGAGGTGGTCCTGGTGCAATCCCCGTACTCTTATCCTCTCCTGATGGTACAAAAGCCTCCACCCAGGCTTGTTGCACCCGTCGATCAGCAACCCGCTGCAAATCCTTGCTCGTGCCCCACAATGAAGTATGAGCAACCATGGCAGACAACTCCGCCATATCATACATGTCATCCTGCTCTCCTGGAGGTGTGTCATCCTTTGAATGAGCGTTGCCCTCTAGCAACTTTCCAGGCCAAGTCACTGCAGCTGTGAATGCTGCTAGTGTCGGCATCTTGCCCCGCTGGGCAACCGCAACTCCTCCTATGAACGTCACAGGGAGCTGCACACGCCGGCCCTCCCCTGACTGCCATCCAGGCCTATAGGAAGCTGACTCATCCCAAAAATCCAGGGTGAAGCCCATGGGGTACAATACTGCCCTACCAACCAGGACATCATACGAGACCGCGTCTGTCACAATGGCCTTGGCTCGCATCACTGAGCCATCTATAGGGTGATCCGGCCGTAGTCTGATAGCCAACTCATGCCGTGTCATGCCCCGAGCCTGCTCCAATCCTCCCAGAGACGTCTATATCTGGAAAAGACAAGGCTCCATATCCGCCTCCGTGAGGCCCAAGCTTGCAAATAGCAGCTCTGCCCGCATCAATGGCTGAGCTCCCGAGTCCAACAAGACCCGCAATGGCCGGTACCTCTTGCCTGCCGGTCCACTCAAATAGAAAATGTCATCTTGGTTGTCTAACATGACAACTCCAGGTGTCACCATGGCGCGTACAATAGCTGGCCTAGCTAGTAGCTCCATCAACCTGGCAGCTGCAGCTTGCCATGGTGCCGCCGTGGCAGTCTTGACCCTCAAATCCGAGGATCCCTCTGGCACTACACCTCCACTATCTCCGCAGAAGATGAAGTAACCTCCACTCTCACAGAGTGTAGCTGCCAGCCTGAACGCCTCAGCTGGTCTTACCCCCTGCGTCGCAAATCATGGTAGCCAGAACAATGGAGCTGACACACAAATGTAGCCACTCCCAGCAGCACACTAGTTGCCGTAGCCTTGGAAACACTAGGTAGTGGTACTGCCCGTGTAGCTCTCCCCCAATGGCATAGTAACCTCCACCTCGGTAACAGTCGGGCGAGAACTAGGTGCCATGGATGGCGTCGACACTGTCTCCGCCAATGTGAATGACTCAGGAAGCCTAGCCTGACGGCTTGCCTCCCCACGCTGTGGATCCAACTCCACCTCTGCACCTCGTGGCTCAGGAACTCGTGCTGCTCCTCGAGTCACGGCTGCAGCAGACTCCACCTGCACTAGTGGTAGTGTTGCTCCGCACATGAATCCCATGCCTTCCATATCTCCTCCCTCAGGAGCAGGAGGTGGACCATCCGGCCTTGGAGCCGGTACCACCTGAGCTGTAGCCATGGCAGCGAGCCTCTGCTCTAGCTGCTGAAGCCGGTTGGCCATGCTTTGGTCAACACCCTGACCTCCGCGTCCTTGGTCATGTTGAGCTTGCCCTTGGCCTACACCCCATGCCTGGCCACCTCGTCCTCTCTGGGCTGATCACCTCGCCCCCGGCCACCATTGTTCCCTCTTGGAACTGGCCTGGGCGCAACTCAGGATGCAAACCATAACACTGGGCCTCTCCATGCTCGTGCTTGCCACAATGCCCACACTTGCAACTGTGCAGGCTGTGCATATGCGGCCCTTTGCCTCCTCTGGGCAATCCTTGTTGACATGGGGTCCTCCACATGTCCAACACACCACCTCCGCCCGTTGTTGGCCTGCAAATGAAGGGAGAGACCCTGCATCTAAGGTCCTCTCTGTCCTTCCCTGGGCTTCACCTGGACCCCCTTGTTGCCTTGAGCACGTTGAGGTAGTGGTTGGCTAGGAGCACAACTACCCCGTGGTGTCTCCTTAGGTCTCCTTAGCAAATCCCACCATGACCACTCATTCCTCCACCATGTTGAGCTCTATCCGCTCTGCCAACAAAAACACATTTGTTAAAGTGGGTTGGGCCGATTGTAGGAGAGTTGCATCCCGCACCCTTCTCCTCAGCTCCTTGTCCATATCCCATACCAAATTGGACTGCCTGAGCTTTCGTAACCCCTTGGGTTACATTTATCAGCGCCTCATGCGAGTGAAAGCCTCCCTCAAGCTCTCAGTAGCCTTCCGTTGAAACTCTTGCAAGCTTCGCAACTTCTCTGTCCTCACCCCTTGGTAGTTCCCTCTCAACTCTTCGAAGAACTCCACAACAGGGTTGAAGGCAGACACGGGTATTAGTGCTGGTGCGGTAGTGGCTTGGGTGGACGTCGTAGCTACTGTACCACTAGTCCCACTGCTGCTTGCTGAAGCTGCCGGTACAGCGACAGGTGTAGCCAATGCCCTCGTGGCTCTAGTGCCCCTAGTGATGGAGACATAGTCGGGTGACCAGTACATCCTCCACTCCTCGATCTCATCCTCATGCCCCTGCCTGAACTCATGTTAATCATCCATAGGCGGCCCCTCAAGGTGCTGAACAGCCCCTTCCATGCCATGAAAGGCGTAAATAGTTGTGGATTGCGCATTTGCTGCAAATCACACCAACTATCAAACTCTTGGATAAAATCATCCAACTCGATGGTGCCCACCACCTCAAAGTACCTTCGTGGCCCCTTGGTAGCTCCATACATCTCCTCCATTGTGTCCCACAACAATGGCAAGGAAACAACTTGCACCGCCGGTGTGAGTCCTCCTGATTCACAATCCGAATCAGAACCTTCCGTAGAAGACACATGAGGTGAAGGTGGCCTAAACCGCACACCTCGTCTCGTGTACCCACTAATATCGCTAGTGCTCGAACCAGCACTGTCCCCAACAACTAGTGGCACCTCCGTGTTGACAAACTGTCACTCAACCGGTCATGAACATGTCCCTAACCCCCTCTCCACAAGGTAACCGGGTAGAGAACCTATTGCGGCTTATGGTTTGGAATACTAGGTTCCTAACATAGCCTACACTTGCACCTGCATCCATCGCAAGCACTCCTATGGTTGGCTGGTCATCACCTCCAACCTCACCACAGGAGAAACAATGATGGTCTGACTGGTCATCACCCCCCAGCCTCACCATCGACAGCATGCTCTAGGATTGGCTGGTGATCAAATCCGGACCAATCCCTATAAAACAAGCGCCCACACAAAACTAACATGGCGCACAGTCAAGCATGCAGGTATGGAGGGGATCCAAACACAAGAAATCAGAACGACAACTCTCCCACACCAAAAAAAACTCCACGGTGTTGCTCCTGCAAGGACACCCCAGCCCCAACCCGACTGACTCTTGCCTCCACCTACGGAAAGGTCTTGGCCTAATGAGAGGGTGGAAAACTACGAGGAAGAGAAGCTAAAGCAACGCCTAACCCCAGCATGCCCTCATCCCAACACTCTTCCTCTCCTCTCTTCCCTCACTTGCATGACCATGGGAATATCATGAAAATACTCCTCAAACCGCCCTCCACGAGCATCAAAATTCGGCCTTCAAGACCACATGCCAGTCCTTAGGCAGTCCACCAGTGCCTCCACGAGTCAGCATAGGCCGTCCATAGGTCAACACGGGCCACCAAAGACCAGCACAGGCCCACACAGATCACTGGTCACAGCCATCACAGCCCCAAATGCCACAGCCTGTCACAGCCCATCACAACCCCAAAGGCCACATGGCACAGCCTATCACAGCCCCTCACAGCCCATCACAGCCTGTCACAGTCCGTCACAGCCCCACAGGCCACAGGTCACAGCCTGTCACAGCCCTACACAGGTCACAGGATCACAGCCCCACAGGCCACAGCCTGTCACAGTCCGTCACAGCCCTACACAGGTCACAGGGTCACAGCCCCACAGGCCATAGCCCATCACAGCCTGTCACACAGCCCCCCCTCCATGGCCACTCATGGCAGTTTCGCCATTTCTCCAAGGGGTTTAGCCACGCCAAGCTAGGGTTTGTGTCTCTTGGACTCTAGGCTTCTTTGCACCGAGCTATGGCGGCTATGAGGAAATCAACAAGTATTCTTGCTCTTATGGCCCCTACACACCACCAATAGTAGCTCTAATTCCAAAGGAAGATGTTTGCAACCGAAACTAAGTGCACAAGCTTCCTTTTAACTCACAAAACAGCGCCATTGATCCCTATGGTGACTAACCAAACATGGCTGACTTCCAGCCCTTGTAGGCACTCATTCACGTGCTTTTCTTGACCATAGCATGCCCTTCGCACCTAATCCAGCCCCTGCACCTACTGCTTCAAGAGTTGTGCTCCCTTCAAGCTTGAAGTTGAAACCCCAACTCACATAGACCCTACAAGTGCTTTTATTTCACCCCAAGTGGAAACCAGCCCTAGCCCTTCCGTTCTAGCTCTCTAAAGCTTGAAAACAAGAGCCTCAATGGGCTGAAGGCATGCTCCACACATGCCCCACTCTCACCATAAGAGAATCAGCTCATTTGCTTCATTTCTTGCACCCACAAACCTAAAAATATAAGCTTCAGCGGGCTGAAAACATGCTCTACACATGCCCTACAGGGAAACCTGCCCCTTCCTTCCTTTCTTGCACTCCCAAACCTGAAAGTACAAGCCTTCAACAGGCTGAAAGCATGCTCCACACATGCATTGCCCTCACATAAGGGAAGTCAGCCCTTCCCTCTTCCTTGCTTGCCCTCCAAGCTTGAAGATGGAAGCTTTAATGAGCTGAATACATACTCCACACATGCAACCTCTTCACACAAAATGTATCAGCCCCCTATCTTGGCTCCTTGGCTCCTTGATGCTCTCTAAGGCAAGACTAAGCACTCCACAGCCTTTGCCAAGCTCCTGAAACCCTAAGGCTTACATTTCCAGCCACAAGACCCTCCTCTTGTGGTGCAAGAGCTCTTCTTCCAAGCTCTGAAACCCTAGGTGCACATTCCATGGCCTTGCCGCACCTCTTAGCTCCTGTTCCAGCCCTGCTCTTGCCATGACAAGAGCCCTCTCAATGCTGAAGCTCGAGATTGAAACCCAATCTCAACATACTCCACAAAGTGCACTGATTTGCCCCAAGCCAAATCAGCCATTTCGCTTGGTCTTGCAATCGTTCACACAATGAAAGCTCACATTCCCAAGTCTAGTTCTCAGCTTTGCCACCAAAGCCACTTTAACTTACTCTTGACTGGTCCTCTTCCCTATCGTGCTTGCTCATGCATGTACACAATCTGAAACCATCAAGGTGCTCTGGAATTACCTGCAGCATGGTGCTTTCATCTCTGAAGCTGAAGATCGAATGCCAAGGTCTCTACCTCGTAACCCACATCGCCTCCGCTTCTAACAACCAAGAGCTCAACGGTGCTCCTTGCATAACAACCTGGTTTCTCTCATTCTCAAGCAAAAACCACAAGTGCTACAACTAAGTCGTATCTGGCACTTACAGATACGAGCTCATCTTTCTCGAGTGATAAAGAAGAAGAATACAAGCACAAGCTCATGCGAGCTCACAAAGCTGAAGCATAAACTCCTGCATATATAAACTCATCACTCAAATACAAGTCAAGCCGTGGAATCGTGGAATCCACACTACAGCGCCATAGCTAGGCGCGGTGAGGCTCAACTCGAGAAAGATGAGCCTCCCGCACTTGCCGTGAAGATCGAAATAACCACTCCAGGGCCTAAATCTGCCTTAACCCCTGGATTGACACTTGGGCCAATCCCAATGTCAATATGTAAAAGCTAGCTATTTCCTAGCTAGTTTCACACTAGTGATGAAATAACTTGACAATAGAAATAAGCTACAATATGCATGTATATGTACAATCAATCGAAGGGATGGGTACAGTTCGGTGCGAGAATTATTATGTAGCTTTGATTACATGTCTAATCAACTTGAACATCATCATCCGGAGCTTTTTCATCCTCATCAAGCTGCTCAAGTCTTCTTGGTCATCGGGAGTCATCGTCATAAATGGCCCGGCCTCAAAAGGCCCTCCGAATCATCCCTCACTCGTTGTCAATGGACTCCGACTCCGAATCATCCTCCACCTCGTTGTCAATGGCCGTGTCTTCTCTCTTGTCAACATCCGTATCTTTTGGAGCTTCTCATATAGGATCCGGGTGCATTCTCCGGGGCGTCATCATCCTCTTCTACCCCCTCTACCCAACCTCCATCATCAGCATCATTATGACAGTCCGCCCTCCACCGCAATTGCATCCCGTGGAGATCCGAGACCATGATAGATATGTCTTCATCTTGGCTGAGCAGGCACAACCACCTTCCAATTTCCCCCTCTTGTTTTGTCATCGGAGAATAAAACTTGCTGCATGTCCGGTTGTATGAGGTCGTGAATTGAGAGGGGCCCCTTGCAAGGTCTGGCACCATATCTGAAACCACCTCACCTTGAGAAACGGTATCATAAATGAAGTCTTGAGGCCACATGTGGAAATGAACTTAGAGGCTGCAATTCCACGGGCAAAATCTTGTGAATGAACATTCCGGCGGCCCGCTCCACGTTGACGGCGTCTAGTAACGGCCCTTAGATGGTTCTACCTCAATGCAAGCGTTCTCCTCCCTCTCGTTGTTGAACAAGGTTATTGTATCTTGCCTCCCACTCATGTATGGTTGGAGGGGGGTGTTCTTCAGTATGAAGTCATGCGTTGCCTCAATAACAAGGTCAGCAATTTTACCCTCTTCGATTTTTTGGCAAAACGATGTATTGGTTTGTGCATCCTCATCTTCCTCCACATCCGAGGGGCTTCCTCATCCACTTGCCTTGCCTTGTTACTTCATGCATATAGAACATAGCTTCTTGCAATGTATACCCCTTCCCGCCATGCTACCTCCGGGTGCGCCATTTGTCTTACAAATGTTTTCAAAGTCTTCATGTGTAACGCTCACGCTCAAGAAAATACATCCACCGAGAATGAACAGGGGCCGACAATCAAGTTCTATTCCACTAAGTGCAATACCAAGTGCATGATGTCAAAGAAGGAGGGAGGCAAAAGAAACTCGGGGGGGGACAGAAGAAGGAGGGAGGAAGGGGGAAAGGTCTCTCCAGCTACATTTACCTCCGCCCCTTTCCTCCGTTCAGGCGTGGCAAAAAAATCCGCTTCCTCCAACTCTTTGGAGGAAAATCCACCGGAACAAGCCTTCCCAATCTGTAGATTGTCTCGCAAACCTCAGGGGGAGGTCAATGTCCCACGTAACTACAATGGGCAAGATATCTTGCAAAATATTTGGTAGTGTAGTGAGACTTCAAACCATGGACCCTGTCTTCGTGAACTTCATACGGAGGGATGACCCAATAACCAGTTGGTGTTCGGGGCAACACCTATGGGGCTATCACATTCTTGATTCCTCTTTTGTTCATTGCCAAGGTGCGCGCATATACTTCCACCGTCCAACACCCTTTGGGTCCACACCATTTGTTCGGCCTAGATGGCGCATGCAACCTGCTCTTCAAGCTCCTTTCTAACACCGAGAGAATCTCTTTTGTAGCCACTCCCTTCTTTGCGGCGTGCCTGAAGAGAACCCGAAAAATGGACGAGCAGGACATTCTTCTTCTCATATGCATGGGATCTAGAAGATGGCGAAATCTTCAGGTCCTACATATATCCCACCCCAAAATACTTACACAAATATTTTGACGTGAAAGTGACAATGCAACGCATACCAAATGTGTAATATCACATGCATGAATAGGGAAATTAACGGTTGTTTTTGTGGAATACGTATCGCCCAATTTGGCAACTCGTAGAAGATTGAAAGTCGCTTCATGCCGGGCACGTCCACTCACCGACCGTGCCCGCATGGGCCTCCTTCATCGGTCTTTCCCAAAACTGCCCGGATGGTGTCACAGGGGGAGGACGTACCTCATCTTTGCCATCAAACAAGTGTTTCTCTCTTCTTCTCCATCGATCTGTGGCACCGCCTGCCCATCCTCGAGGGAGACGGGTCGCTGTTTCCTCACCATCGCATCCTAATTAACACACATTACCCCCACTTTCATTTCTCAAAACTCGTTGGCAGAAAAAACCCTATGTCCCTTTTCCACCCTACGACAGCAAGGGGTCGCTACGACCCAACGCCGCGAGGCCGTAGCGACCCTCACAAATTCAAACTCCAAAAACCAATATCAAAAAAATACTTATAAAAAAAAAAAAAAAAAAAACCCAAAAAAGACCAGTCCCACATTGCCCAAGGGCCTGGGCCTTTGCCTCAGCTCGGGAATTTGGAATTCAAAAAAGTGATAAACAAAGGTGGAGCATCCCTCTGGTGAGAGAACCCAAGACAATAAATCCTTCCTCACGTTCTGTCTTCAGGTTGCCCACATCATGGAAAAATTTACTGAGGCCCAACGCTTTGCGCTTATCAGATGAACCACTTTTGGATGTGTGAATCATAATTACACCTGTTTATCCTTTGAACCCAAAGACCCACAACCAAAACCTAGCACCATAAAACAAAAAAAACACCCTAGCCCAAAACCATAAGGGAAACGAAAAAACAAACAAAATAAACCCTATAAATCCTAAAAACCCCAAAAGGCCTTAAACCCTAAACCTACAAAGTAACCCCATGTTGCCCAGCTTACAAGGGGGAGGTTGGGGTTGCCACCCCCTGCCGTTGCTCATTGCCACGCCGCGGCGTCGCATCTTACGACGCGTTTTTTTGTTGTTGCCACGCGGGGGGGTTGCAAGCTGCGACGGCCGGCCGTGGCACACCCCATTTTCAAATTCAAAATAGGGCGTGGCGCCGGCGTGCGGGCCCGGGGCGTGGCAGTCGGCGCCGCCGCCACATTTTGTTTTTCCTAAGTGCTTGAAGCACCTGCTTCCCCCCCCCGTTGTGTTTTCGTTGCTTTTGGGAGAGAGAGAGGTGGGGACTGTGGGCTTAGGGTGGAGGAAGCTTACCTGCAGAGGTCGCCCCGGGTGGTCGCAAAGCGGAGGAGACAAACTCCCCCAAGTTGCTACTGCACTCCAACGCCGCGACCGCGAGGTGTTTGTTTTGCCTCCTTCCTCTCTTTCTTTTCTTCTCTCTCTTTCTTTCTCTCTCTCTCTCTCTTTCTTCTTTCTCTGTGCTAACCTCTCTCTCTCTGTGTCGCGTCGTGTGGTAAGAAACGTCTCGTGGAGAGGCGTCCGCAAAAGAAGCGGAAGGAGAGAGAGAGAGGCGTGGGGGATCGGGGGAGAGAGCGTGCGCGGTGGGAGCGGGGGAGACACGCCGTTTGCAGCAGCCACGGCGTCGCAGCAAACATAGGTAGGTTTTCTCCTAGGTTTTTCCCTCTCCCTTCTAGTGTTTTATTGCGGGGAGTGAAAAAAAGAGGGAGGAGAGAAAGAGGAGAAGGAGAGAGGGAGAGAGAGGGAGAGAGGAGACGGAGATACAAAGAAAAAAAACAAAAAAGAAGGTGGGGGGGGGAGTGATAGAGCAGCTGTTGCTGCTCAGCTGCTCAGTCACTCCCCCCCCCCTTTTTTTTTTCTTGCACCCTCTCTGGTGGGGGGGAGATGAGAGCAGCAACACTTACTCCTCTCAACCGCCCACATACATTGTTTTTTTTTTTGGCTTTGCTGACTCTCTCTCTCCCCTCTCTCCATCTCTCTCCCTCTCTTATGCCCCCTCCTCTCCCCGCTCAGCAACTGCTGCTGCTCAGTCACCGCCCCCCCCCCCACCTTCATTTTTTTTTTCTTTGTTGCCCCCCTCCTCCCTCTCCCTCTATAACTCTTTGGATTTCATCTGGCCTTAACCTTTTTGATGCTGGTTATTTGGTTTTTCATCCCAATTCCCTTTTCATCCAAAACTGGATGAATTTTCTGAAGGATGATGACCCTTAGTATGCAGATTTTTGTTTTTCATCCCAATTTTTTTTTCATCCAAATTTGATGTTATATTGTAGGATGATGAAACTTACTGTGCAGAAATCTTGGTTTATCATTTGTTTTCTTCTATTTCATCCAAACTGGATGAGTTATTAAGCCTGAGCCTATACCCTAACCCTAAAAGTTACTTTTTAATGGATGTCATCCATTGACAAGTGCATCTCCTGCTAGAATGCGACTTTTCATTCCCCTTGGATGAGAAATCGGGGATCTGTGCCCTAAGCAGATCGACGCTTTTCACAGCACAGAACTTGTGCTTCAGGCGCCGTGTAAAGCTGCTCCCCAACTGCTTCATGGTACCCGTGATGGCTGGCTCTTGGGATGCGCATTGACGGTTATGCAGATTCTTCTCTGGCAAGGGACAAAACGATGATTGTTTTGCTCATACCCTCATGGTTCTTTATAATTTGCAGCGGCGCTTTTACTTCTCGTTGGGAAGTACTCTACCCCTATTAATCTACAGATTACATATGGCTCTTTCACTTTGTATGAGCTCTTCTTTATCTATGAACCCTTCTACTTTGATTGCGTTCTGTTGGAGACGATATGTTGGATGCCATGGCGCAGGGCATACCGCAAACACTCAAGGTCTTTTGAGGTTACCTTTGCTTGAATTGTGATCTGTACTTGCTTTAGAATTCAGCACTGACATGGATAGCAACTGTGAAGACCTGCCACTCACCTGATGCATCCTCACTAAAACACATCTTTATGTGGCGGTTTTTGGGACGGTTACAGGTGAGGGTCTTCACTTGTCTTGATTTCTTGAAGCTTGCAGTTCCTATTCTTGCAAATGTGGGTGCTGCTGTTGCCTGCTGCTGAGCCTGTTGCTGTTTCAAAACTGTCACCATACGGATGCAGACCTGCTTCAACTTGGCTCCAATGAGGATCTACTTCTACTCCTTACCTTGTTTTTGGTTTCTTGCACTACATGACAGGAGGTAGGGCATACATGAGGCTTCATGGAATACAAATCTACTGATTCATCTAATGCCCCTTTTCTTTCATGTTTCAACGCGGGTATAATGTAGCAGCTGGTACCTTGGCTGCACTGAAATTCGGCTCTAGAATGAAACCTCTTGGCTGGTTATTAAGACGGACTGTTGTGCCTTAGTAGACAACACACATTCTGCAAGGCCCTCATTTTACTTTGATTTTATAAGCTGGACTGCAAACAGGGTTTTTGAATTACTTTTCTACCCTGGCAAAGCTGTTTTTAAGGCCCTGGAATACCACTCCAGGCCTGTATCTGCTTAAAAAGACTCAGTCAAGCCAACACATGATGCTTTTGATGTTTTTCTGGTAACAAGGAACTGGTTGATACCCTCCAGCCCTAGGCTTAACCATGCAAATGTTAAGCAGGTCTGCATATGATGTTCTTACTTAGTAAGTACCTTACTTTATTTCTGGATATGCCTTTTATGCATATGATAGACTGGTTGATGGTACTTTCAGAATTACATACTATTTTCTGTAAGCATCCCTTGGCCTACTTCTGGAAATTCCCATTCAGTTTCACTACTTGGTATGTTTTTTGAGGATCCGGTTTTATTGCTCTTGGTGCTCTTACTTTGAATCACCTCTGGGCTGGTGTTAACATACCAGCTCCACATGGTTTTGATCTGCCTATCAGCCTTTGTGAACCACTTTTTAATGGTAAAACAGACATACTTATAAACTACCAAGGATTACCTTTGTTGAGCTTTTTTAGTCTACACACAGTTTTCTAAAGTACCCCAAGTCCTTTGGGACAAAAATTGGTATGTTTTATATGGTTTCTTATCATACTCCCTAGGTGGTGCTTGCTTTGCATCACTGCTGGCCTAAAGTGGATATATCAGATCCAGACTTACCAGGCTGGTCTGACTGAATATATATTTACTAGCATTTCAAGCTTAAAGGAGGTCTGAATATGCGGCTTTTTAAGTAAGTACCCTGCAGTACCTATGGAGCTGCCAGCCTATGGAGCTGCCAGGTATGCCTGTGTTAAACTGATCTATGATGCCTGCAGAAGCACATACTGTCTTCTGCAATCATTCCATGACCTGCTGATGGAAATACCCTTTCAAGTCTGAAACAGCCAAGTATGTTGACCTATGCAGTACCATGCTGTGCTTTTCTGAGCTTAAGACAGTCATGTTTATCAGATTAACAAGCCCTTGGATTAACCATGCAAGTGTTAAGCAGGTCTGAGTATGTTATTCTTACTTGGTAAGTACCCCGCTTTACTTGTGGATATACCTTTTATGCCAGTGATAGTCGGGTTTATGGTGTTTTCAGTATTACATGCTATTTTCTGAAAGCATTCCCTGGCCTACTTTTGGAAATTCCCATTCAGTTTTAAATAGCCCTGCTTAAGCTTTCTTAACCTATGCAGTACCCTGCAATTTTTTGAGCACTAAGACATATATTGCTATCATGTTACCAAACATGTTTTTATGTAGTACTCTGCAGGTCACATACAGACTGTTATAAAATACCAAGTAGTACTTTTTGGACCACTTATGGAATGTAAAACACACATACCCATGATGTTTTTACTTGTAAACTACCAAGCACTACTCTAGTGTTGATATTTTAGACTACACACTGTTTTCTAAATGATCCCCCAAGTCTTCTTGGGGACACGACTTGGCATGTTTTTTGTGGATCCACTCTGTATTGCTTTTGATGTGCTCGCCTTGAATCACTTCTGGGCTGGTGTTGACATACCAGCTCCAGAGTGTTTTGATCTACCTATCAACCTTTATGAACCACTTTTTAATTTAAAATAGACATATATATGCCGTGTTTATTTATAGACTACCAAGCACCACCTTGTTGGGCTCTTTTTAGACTACAAACTGTTTTCTAATGTACCCCAAGTGATCTTTTGGGACAAAAATTGGTAAGCTCTATATGGTCTCTTAACATACTCCCTATAGGGTTCTTGCTTTGCATCTCTGCTGGCCTGCAATAGAAATACCAGATCCAGGAAAAAAAAAATAAAAAAATAAAAATTACGCCTCCTGAAGGGAGCGTAACTTATGGTGTCACTTCACCACAAGGGCTACTCCCTTCCAGCTGAAAGGTGGACACCTTCATGACACACCAGACCGTGGTTTGAACCCACAACCACATCCAACGTGGTATGTGTCAATTACCGCTGGGCTATAATGCTGGGGGAACCAACTGGTCACATCGGGCACAGGCTCTGGCACAAATTTTGCAAGCAGACCGGCGCGAAATGCCTCCCATGCAATGTGATTGCGAGCTTGGGATCAAACAAGTGTTTCTCTCTTCTTTTCCATCGATGGTTCATAGGAAGAAACTTGCGGTAGTTGGGATACACCATCTTGCGAAGATGGCGGAAGCTATGTGCATCAAGATCATCGTCACAATGCAAGCACGCATGGTACCCTTTGGTGCTTAGCCCCGAGTAAACAGTTAGTCTTGTGTACATCCCGCCACATTAGCCAAGACAAGAAGTTCTCATGCGCATGGCCCATAGTGCCATCTACCCCATTACGATGTACAAGACTGTCGCCGCTACTTCAATCAATCTCAATCCTCATCGATATTATCCGGCCTTGACAAGTAAATGTATGCGGGTTCTTCATGGGGAACATAATATACCTGGATAATCATGCATTGTCCAAAGCAATGTGTCTCTCATCTGAAAAGATTGTCCGGCCATAGGGTCAAGTGAAACATCCAATGCCGGCACCCCCCTCCATAGCTCCTTAAGTTCATCAACTAGAGGTCGCAAGTACGTGTCCATGTTTGCCACTTGTTTTTTCCCTGTGAGACATTCACATCATTGTTTCAATGCTCCACCAATATGCAAAATATACTACATAATGAATTACACGTCTTACTCCATGATTATGTCACTCATCAATCTTGCATCCGAATTGCGCCAGAGATCATAAGATTAATGTAAAGTCCAAGGGAATAATAAGCATGAATGGGGAACACTCACCTGGTATAATGGCAGCCAACATGTTTTTTATTGAAAGATACGGAGGGATGTTGTAATTCACCAAAGTCACCGGCCAAGTGGAATGACTACATGACAGGACAGAGTACGGGTTGACCCCATCCGAGGAGAAGCCGAGGCGGACATGTCGTGGGTCCTCCAAGAGAAAAGGCCACATCTCTTCAATATGCCTCCATGCTTGTGAATCTTGTGGCCCGCACACCTTTCCCGGGAGGCTCCGATGCGAGGCGTGCCATCTCATCAGTGTTGCCAACTTCGCGCTTCGGTAGTGTGCCTTCGATCGCGGGATGAACGGAAAGTAATGCATTTTCTAGGATGAAATACCCCACGTCCCCCACATATAATCATTCCATTATGACACATAATACAACACCCTTATGTCTTTCCCTTTATACAGCCTCTCCTTCATTTGGGCGTGAACGGTCAAAACCGAACGTTGCTAGTATTACTCACTCCTTCCAAAGCCACAATCAGATCTTGCATGAGTACTACTCTCTAAACCCTAAACTTTGTGGAATATACTTGACATGCATTGACAAGATTAAAGAAAAAAATTTCCATGCGAGGGGGAATGACACTTATACCTTGCGTGGTACTTTTTTCCTTTGGACATCATCCCAATATCGATCTTTCTTGCACTTTGGGCACTTGGTGAGACGCGAATCCTCTCCGTAGTATAGGGTTTTATCACATGGGCATGCATGAAAAATCTTATAGCCCATCCCCACGGAGTCCAAGACTTCGTGCGCCTCTTTCCGCGACCGTGACATCTTGGGTTTCAAGTATGGAGCAAGGATATAGTCCGCAATAGGTCGCATTATGGCAGACATCCCAACAATACCTATGCCAAATTGAACTTGAAGATTGAGCAATAGTAAGATTGTTGAAAGTCGACTCACTTTCGCCTCTTCGTACAAGGGAGTTCTCGCCTCCCTCTCCATGTCATTTGAGGGGCCCATTTCAGGATCAGCGATTGGCCTGGTTTCTTCTCCATGGGTTGCATCAGTGCCTATATGATGCATTAAGAGATCCTCCATAGCTTGCACATTCTCTTGGTTAATTCCATCCTCACTGCTGCTATCACTGTCACTGTCATCGTCATCATAGTTCGGTACTTGAACAACGGTGGGGGCGGCGTCTCGCCCACGGCTCCCACCTAATGTACTTGGGTTGTTTTACGGATACGTACAAATGAACATACGGGCATATATTATAATGTGTCATTGTAGTCATACAACTTATTATAAGCGAAAAGCAAACAACAACCTTCAATGTGTGTGTGCATGCATCAAATATGTCATTCAATAATTACATGTATGTGCGCAACGTCAGCATGCAAAGTTTCAAACCCAAACAAAATCATTTGCCCCCCAAAGGACGCGTTCACCCTATCAACCAATTTTTGTTTATTAATGTGAAAGAAAATCCTCTCATGTCATTGCACCCATCAAACGGATATGGCTCAAGCTTCATTTTTTCCCACATGTGCTTAAATGTATGTGCAACACCTGTGCAAAGATCCAGCAGGAAAAAAAAAAAAAAAAACAAAAACATTTGCCTTCCCAACGACGCACTCACCCTTGAACCAATTTTGAATTAAAATCGAATTTAAAATGAATATTTGCATTTAGAAAATATAGGATTGCGGTTTTGAGGGGCGTAATGATTTTATTTTTGGCTCTATTTTGTTTTGTGACATTGGGGTTTGCACCACTACATCCATGCAAAAAAAATTGGACAAAAAAAGAATGGAAAAGAAAATGTGTGTTTCTAGGGTCACTTTTGCAAAACTCTCTGTAAAGATTGCATGAAGTTGAAGATAACTCAACTTTGGAGTGCAAATGAGAGAACAAAATATGGTTCTAGGTCCAAATGACTTTTGTTTACTCCCAATTTTTGCACACACATTGCATATGTTGTCATTAAGCATATGGCTTGAAAATGGAATTAAAAGAAAATCATGTGCCGTCTCTACAACACGTAGCTGCGTTCAACACTAGAATGACCCATTGAATGAACTTGGTTCAAGCTCATATTTGGTCCACATGTGCATAAGTATGTTCAGATCACATATGCAATGTTGCAACCCACACGAGCAACAAGAAAATATTTACATCAATCGATTAATTGGATTTATACAAAGTACATCATGAGAATATCTTCAATGCCTCTCTACGCGATCCCTGTCTCAAAGGAACCGTATTTCTATCATACACATCCCACTCATGCTGTAACCGGAGGGTCTGTATTTTCCATGAGCGATGAGCAGACGAGCCATGAGCCATGAGCCATGAGCAGAGTTTCGAACCTACACCGAAGCAAACCCAAAGCCAGATTCCAGGTTCGGAATAGGCTAGGGATATAAGCAAAGTTGAAGGATCAAAGTTATATTCCTAAATAGAAAGTGTACCACCTATACCCACGCGGGCCAAACGGAAAATATACAGCCGCAAGTCTGTGCCGACTTCTCAAAAAATATTTTATATTTAAAAAAAAACTGAAAATTGGGAAGCCGGAAGTCTATGCCGACTTCACATATAATATAATATAATATAATATTTAAAAGTCTGTGCCAACTTCTCAAAATATAATATAAAACTGTAAATGAGGAAGCCGGAAGTCTGTGCCGACTTCTCCAAAAACAATAAAAATAAAACGGAAAGTAGGCAACCGCAAGTCTGTGCCGACTTCTAAAAAAAAAGGTACCGACGCCCAAATATAGGGAATTCCCGAACCTAGCTTTGCATCCGAACCTAACCTAATTGTTCTATGATGAGGCACTTGTAACACTGAAAAACTAGTTCGGATGGTCGAAAACCTGGAAATATTCGCAGAAATATGCGAAAAAGATCTCAATAGGAGACAACCCCCGTCCACGTACATCCTGTCCATTGACACACAAAATATAGGGTAGGATGTATGGGGCTTCGAGGGATAATGTACGGAACTCCTCGGAGGTGTAGTATGGACCGTAGTAGGGGAACAAATCCACCGTGTTGTTTCTCCGAGGAGTGATGGAGATACAATTAATCTTGAGACTGCCCTTGTTGACATGTATGCCAAATGTGGGAGCATGAAGGATGCCCATCAGGTTTTTGACAACATGGCTCAGCAAAATGTGGTGTCATGGAGTGCGATGATTGCAGGAAGTGGAGCAGAAGCGAACCAAAATCATTTGGATGGGCATCCATCCGTTGGCCCATCAAACAAATTTCGTTTTATCTCATATTACATTGGAACCCGTCTTATGGTATGTTGAACATACTGGCAAAGTTTGAAAGCAAATCAAACTCATCTGGATGGGCAACCGTCCGTTGGGCCATTGAACGAATTTCGATTGATGTCATATTCGTACGAGACCTTTGAGACGGCGTACCGAACATACTGACAAAGTTTGAAAGAAAACAAAAATCATTCAGATGGCCAACCATCCGTTGTCCAATCGAATGAATTTCGTTTCACCTCGTATGACTCCTGGACCTGTTGGGATAAGCCACACGGTGGCAATGGCAATTGGAGATCGAAGGGAGGGCCTTCGCACGCCAGGGCGGCACCCGGTGCTCCAAAAGGAAAAATAGGTGCGATGGCACATGGCGGGCAGAATGCGACCTTTGATGGGGGTGTACTTTAATTGCGGTGAGATTAGGCACATGGCCAAAAAGTGCCCGAAACCGACAGTTAAACATGACAACGACGACCACGGAGATTTCCGAAGACTCCATCAACCGCTTGGTGGAGGTAGTGGCCGTCGTTTCATTTTTTTTTTAAAACGAAAAAGAGAGATAGCCATAGGGCAATTGATTCATTTTTTTTAAAAAAATTAAAAAAGAAATTTAAAAATAAAAACGTAAACGAGCGACCGCCGAATTGGCGGTCGCTTCAGTTTCTTAAAAAGTGAAGAAGAGCGACCGCCGTATGGCGGTCGCTTCAGATTTTTTTTTAATAAAAAAATATTAAATAAATAAATTAATTAATTAAATAATATTTTTTAAGGAGCGACCGCCTTAATGGCGGTCGCTTCAGTTTCTTAAAAATCGAAAAAGAGCGACTGCCATAAAGCGGTCGCTTCCATTTTTTCTTTAAATAAAACTTCATTTTTTAAATTATTAAAAAATTATTTAAAAAAATTATAGGAGCGAAGCGGTCGCTTCAGTTTTTTTTAATTTTTTTAAGAAATAAAAAATTTATTTTTTATTTTTTTATTTAAAAAAATAAATAAAGGAGCGACCGCTGTATTGGCGGTCGCTTCACTTTCTTGAAAAGCGAAGAAGAGCGACCGCCGTATGGCGGTCGCTTCAGTTTTTTTTTTTTTAATTTATTTAAACAAAAATTAAAAAAACAATTATAAAAAATTTTTTGCTCTTAAGGAGCGACCGCCGTAATGGCGGTCGCTTCAGTTTTTTGTAAATCGAGAAAGAGCGACTGCCATACGGTGGTCGCTTCATTTTTTTCTTTAAAAAAAAAAACTTATAGGAGCGACCGCCGTATTGGTGGTCGCTTCAGTTTTTTTAAAAGCGTAAAAGAGCGACTGCCATGGGGCGGTTGCTTCCTTTTCTTAAGAAATAAAAAACTTATTTTATTTTTTATTTTTAATTTAAAAATAAATAAAGGAGCGAATGCTGTATTGGCGGTCGCTTCACTTTCTTAAAAAGCGTCGCATCATTTTTATTATTAAAAAAACTTATTTTAAAATTTAACTGTTTAATTTATTTTTTTATTAAAAAAAACCTTAAAGGAGCGATCGCCGTATTGGCGGTCGCTTCATTATTTTAAAAAACAAAAAGAAGCGACCGTTGTATTGGCGGTTGCTTCATATATATATATATATATTTTAAAAACGATTGCCGTAGTTGCAGTCGCTTCATTTAAATTTCTTAAAAGAAAAGAGCCACTGCCGCTAAATGGCGGCCGCTAAATTTAAAAAAACAAAACGAGCGACTGCCATTTGGCGGTCGCTGCATTTAAAAATAAATAAATTAAAGAAGCGACGGTTTGGCGGTTGCTTCATCTTAGAATAAAAATAAAAATATGCGATGGCCAACGAATGGCGGTCGCTGTATTTTTTTAAATATTTTCTAAACTGCAAGCGACTGCCAATCTGGGCGGTCGCTTAATTTTTAAAACTAATAATTTTCAAGCGACCACCAATATAGGCCGTCGCTTAATTTAAAATATAATGAATTGCAAGCGACGGCCAATATGGGCGGTCGCTCCATTTAAAACTTCATAAATTGCCGGCAACCGCCAATATAGGCGGTCGCTTAATTTAATAAAATATTAAATTACAAGCGACCGCCAATATGGGTGGTCGCTTGATTTAAATAATAATAATTTTTAAGCATCCGTATTTTTGGGCGGGCGTATTTTTTTAAATAAATTAATAAATTTTAATAATTGGCCACGTCTGTTTTACACTGTGGCCATGTCATTACAAAGGATAGAAGTAAATCGTAAAAGTCAAATATAAAAAAAATTACTTGGGTAAACGTCCGGATTCGACGTGACGTCTGACGTGTCCGGGCCACGTTACGTCAGGAATGATAACTAGGAGTTCAGTGGGATGCGGGTTCTCTCCTAGCCATTGCAGGGTATTAGGACTCAGATGTAGAAGGCCAATGAGATGGCACCACCATGTATTCGTAGATTTATGTACTCTGTCGTTCTATCTGCGTGCATGAGCACGCTCTACACAAGCTTCGCAACTATGGCATCCCGGATGCCTCGACGGGCAGCTCCAGCGGCGCATGGCGGGCAGCTCATGGATAGAGCATGGCGGGCAGCTCGCGGAATAGAGGCTCTTAGATGACACTGGACACTTGGGCCAATGGCACAGGCTACCCTAGTCTCCTTAGGCCCCGGCCGCACTGGTGGCTAACTAGCCACTGCTAGCCACTCTTAGTTAGCCACTATTAAACAGTGGTTAGTTAGCCCGGGATAATGTGCAGCCGCACTTATGGCTAAAAGTTAGCAATGGCTAACGAAGGTGATAAAGCAGCTCGTGGATAGAGCATGGCGTGCAGCTCGCGGGATAACCTTCGTTAGTCATTGCTAACTTTTAGCCATAAGTGCGGCTGCTCATCCCGGGCTAACTAACCACTGCTTAATAGTGGCTAACTAAGAGTGGCTAGTAGTGGCTAGTTAGCCACCAGTGCGGCCGGGGCCTAAGGAGATTAGGGTAGCCTGTGCCATTGGCCCAAGTGTCCAGTGTCATCTATGTCCAAGTACAATCCCCTATGTATCCAGAGACCCCATTGTTTGGGAGATCCAGGATAGCCTGTGCCATTGGCCATGTGTGAAGAATTGAAATCTAAGCCCAAGTGCAATCTCCTATGTATCTAGGTGCGTCTCCTATGTACAGGCCCAAGTGCGACCTCCAGTGTCCAATGTCACTTAAGTCCAAGTGCAATCCGAAAAGCCCACTTTGCTATTTTTGCAATCTCCCTTGTCGAGGCTTCATATATTGATATATCCACTTTGCTATTTTTCGCGAATTTCCAGCCACCAAAAATACTTGAAATTCCATATTTCCCACATCACAGGTCCAAAAATTATGAGACCAAGTCGGTGCACCCCTTCTCATCGAGGGCTTTCCAACGGTACCAAGCACCAGGGCTGGGCCGCCGCGGTTTGGGAGATCTCAACGCTACAAAATCAAACAAACAAACAAACTACCTTGCTTCATATATTGATTTGGGTGGCCTGTGCCGTTGGCCCAAGCGTCTAGTGTCATCTAAGTCCAACTGCAATCCCCACGTATCCAAGTGCGTCTCCTATGTCGAAGCCCAAGTGCAACCTCTAGGGTAGCCTGTGCCGTTGGCCCAAGTGTCTAGTGTCGTCTATGTCTAAGTGCAATCCCCTATATATCCAAAGACCCCCTTGTTTGGAAGATCTAGGGGTAGCGTATGCCATTGGCCCATGTGTGAAGAATTGAAATCTAAGCCCAAGTGCAATCTCCTAGGCATCCAAGTGCCTCTCCCATGTAAGTGCGACCTCCAGTGTCCAATGTCATCTAATTAGTACTCTAGTGCAATCCCCTATTCATCCAGAGACCCTAGAGTTTGGGAGATCTCCATGTCATTGTTCCAACAAAGCCCATTGGCTATTTTTGCAATCTCCCCTGTCAAGGCTTCATATATTGATATATCCACTTTGTTTTTTTGGCGAAATTCCAACGACCAAAAGTACTTGAAATTTCAAATTTCCCACGTGAAGGGCCAATCATTGCTCCAGGACAGCCCACTTTGCTATTTTTCCCGAATTTCGAGCGACCCAAAGCACTTGAAATTCCACATCTTCCACAACGCAGGTCCAAAAATCATGAGACCAAGCCGGTGCACCCCTCATCATAGAGGGCTTTCCAACGGCACCAAGCATCGGGGCTGGGCCAGCAGTTTGGGAGATCTCAACGACGCTACTTGAACAAAACAAAACAAAACAAACGTCTTGATTCATATATTGACTAGGGTAGCCTGTGCCGTTGGCCCAAGTGTCTAGTGTCATCTAAGTCCAAGCGCAATCCCCTATGTATCCAAGTGTGTCTCCTATGTCGAGGCCCAAATGCGACCTCTAGGGTGGCCTCTGCCGTTGGCCCAAGTGTCATCTAAGCCCAAGTGTAGATCTTCTATGTATCCAAGTGCATCTCCTATGTTGAGGCCCAAGTGCGACCTCTAGGGTAGCTTGTGTCGTTGGCCCATGTGTGTGAAGAATTGAAATCTAAGACCAAGTGAAATTTCCTATGTATCCCAATGCGTCTCCTATGTCGAGGCCCAAGTGCAACCCTCAAGTGTCCAATGTCATGTAAGTCCAAGTGCAATCCGGTATGTATACAGAGACCCTGCAGTTTGGGAGATCTCCATGTCATTGTTCCAACAAAGCCTACTTTGCTATTTTTGCAATCTCCCCTGTCGAGGCTTCATATATTGATATATCCACTTTGCTATTTTCGGGAATTTCCAGCAACCAAAAGTACTTGAAATTCCAAATCTCCCACATGAAGGACCAATCACTGCTCCAGAAAGCTCAATTTGCTAATTTTCACGAATTTCCAGCGACCCAAAGTACTCCAAATTCCACATCTCCCACACCGCAGGTCCAAAAATTATGAGACCAAGCCGGTGCACCCCTCCTCATCGAGGGCTCTCCAACGGCACCAAGCACTGGGGCTGGGGTCCGCGGTTTGGGAGATCACAAAACAAAACAAAACAAATGGATGCAATTCATGCAAGCCCTGCCCTCTAGTAATTATGAATAGATAGTAAAAATCTGGAAGATCACACAGTGTTTATTAACAAGCGGCTAGTCGCGTAATGGCTCCACCCTAAGACTCTAAGTAGAAAATTTCCTTAAAATGTTATATTGAAATAAAATAATCACATATTCAAAACATATTTTAAACCTGTTCTGCATAAGAGGAAAATATTTTAATTTATAAAATAGAAAGGCCCTGACGGATCTTTATTGATGTATGAATTATATATTGATGTACGATATTACAACAATGATCTTCAGGCTTACTAATTATTAAAATATTGAAATGCTTCTCCCCCAAAGATACAGATGGCGTCGCTTCTTCAACTCGATTCCAATCAACTTCAAGCTTTAAAATCCACTGGAATACTGAAATAGTTGCTGAAGAATTAGCTGAAATATTAAAATACTTGCTTGAAATACTTGCTAAGAAACTTGCTGAAATATTAAAATACTTGCTAGAAATACTTGCTAAGAAACTTGCTGAAATATTAAAATACTTGCTTGAAATACTTTCTAAGAACCTTGCTAAAATATTAAAATACTTGCTTGAAATACTTGCTAAGAAAGTGGCTGAAATATTGAAATATTGAAATACTTGCTGGAAATCTTGATTGAAATACTGAATACTGAAATTTTGTTGTACTAAAATATTGTAGCCATTTGAATCTGCTGAAATGCCTCCTTGCTTTATAGTCTGTACCCTATATCTAACCAATTACATAGTTTCCTCACATCCCTTCAGGTGCCAAAACATTTCTTGTGGACTCCCTCTCTTGGTCCTCCGTCAAATGGATTCATCACGTTGGACGTTCCTCAAACAACTGTGTGACCCCTTCCTCCAGCTGAGGATCTATCCCTGGAGGTTTCTTGTAACTACCCATCCACAGTGATTCGGTGGTTCTCTTGTGCTTGAAGTTTAAAGATCTATTCAGGGCTTCACCTAGATAGCAGATCTGACATCTATCATATTTACAAGTACGAGACTAAGTAATTGATCTGAAAAGGTGAAAACGTGAGGAGGAGCAGCTTACAAGAAGTTTTTGGTACGCTGTATTTTCCGACAGGTTGCGGGATGTGACTCGGTATCATGAACTTTGTACAGCAAGTTTTATTTAGAGGGAACAACGACACTACGGTTATGGAATGCTGCTACAAAAACCTGAGCCACACGGGTCAAGGGGCTCCCAACCTGCCGCTTATGCCTGTAGAATTGTGTGTCGGAAACTACAATTGAAAAAGCTATAAAAAATCCTACTGTTGGGATACCAAATCCCCAGCCCCAGCCAACATTGTCTTGGATGTAATTAATACTGTATGAGAGAAAAGAGTACCTATGTCAATGCAGTAAAAAAACCAGTTGAAGAACGAGGATTTCATTTTCCTCTCCGCTGGAACTCCATCATCAAATTGGTCTGCCCCAAGCATTGACAGATTAGGCTTTACACCACCCAGGCCAACTACAATTAAATGGAGAGAAAAGTAGAAGAAAACAACTTCGCCACCGGACGCACTTGGACAGATTGTCCTTGTTGAGTTGCACGTTGGAGGTTTAAACTGAGGTAGTGACACAGATAATGTCAAGAATATCATTCCCTGCAAACCGGACATTTGAAGATAACTGCACATACTAATGGAGTGACCTCAATGGATTACACATCCTGAGAAACTGGAGGACATCTAAGCAGCAATGTTTTGTAGAATGCAGAGTCTTGGTACTGGCCAACTTACACTGGCACACGCAGATGGGAAGTCTGCAAAAACAGAGGTCCGAAACAATGCAATCAGTTTAAACCTGCAGGCTTCAGAACAGCCTGGCCATGCGTTTGACAGCACAACGAAAGTGCTGGTAAGAATCAATGAAAGTGCATCAGTGAATTGTCAAGACACCATGAGTTGGAAAAATACCAGCGGGTATAGTACTGAGAACACTATTAGGGTCCAGAAGCGACCCAGAAATGCATCTGCGATAAAAGTTCCAATCAATGGAGTGAGCCAGCCCAATTGAACATATTTGTTGCCGAGGAAGCCGTGCTCCCATGCAGAACACTTGTGAGATACGTTAGGAGGTTTGCTGTTATTCCATAGTATGCTATACTCTCTACCGTTTCTCCCACTGTATACATGAGCACATGCACTTGGTTATAGATCATGTGCATGGCTCGTTTCACTAAAGATTTCAAATGCTGAAACTGTAAACTACCTTAGCTCAAATTCCAGCCGGGTCAGGTAATTCTGTGGTAATTGACAGAAACTGGAGCCAGGTTCGAAGCTCACCTACTCCTCAGTCTGGGCATAATTCACCAGTGTAATCTGACATAGAGCTCTGACTGAATACGTTCCAGAAGAGGGTTGACGCTGTGCACCCACCCATCAAGAAGGAAGAAGCTTTCCAGCGACCAGAGGTTGCCATGTTGATTGGGTTGCCTCTGAGGTCAACTGAACATCATTCGAGCTCCAACTTTCCGCCTCAGATTTGCATTTCAAAGGTTTTCTAGAAGAGCTCCAATTCTCATCTTTCTCTACAACACCAGCAAAAATATCAAATCATCGTGGGACATGAAGAGTCCATATTTACAGGACAAACAAAGTTCTCCTTCTAATTCTACGCCTTCAACAAACTTCTCTTTCTCATTCTACGCCTTCGATAAGGTCTGTGCATGAAGAACTTCTCCTTCTCATTCTACGCCTTCGATAAGGTCTGTGCATGAAGACGCTGCCATCCTCCCATCCCTGCGCGTCTTCTTTGCCATAAACAAAACCCTAAAGCTTTTCAGCGAAGACGCTGTCATGCTGCATCCCCGCGCAACACACGTCTTCCCTGCAAAAAACGCAACCCTCAGTTACAGCTTTCTTTTAATTCTTTCTTTGCTCTAAGAGATCAGAAAACAAAACAAAAAAAAATCAGAATGCCCGCCCACCGACGTTATATATATACACACGAAGCAAATTAAACCTTGCTCTTTTCTTTTATAGTTTATTATAATTCCAAACTTTAACGTTATTGTTTTTTTTGGTAAATTTACTTTCAGATATCTGCACTTCTGGCAGAATTATTATAAATAAATTTTAGACTCAGTTTATTTTTGGATAGTATTAATGTGATAGTGCTGTAATAAATCTCATGAATTTTTAAAAAGCTAAAAACATTTCACTTTTATTTTGTTTTTATCCAAAAATGATTTTGTTTAGAAATGTAAGTATTTTCTGATCTCTAAGTTTCTGCTTTTTATTTTAGGGTGTATAAATAAATTATATATATAAGCCTATATAAGCATATGAATATTTACATGTGTAAGATTCATTTATGGGTCTTATCCAATCAAGTACATTCAAGCTAACATTTAAGTGGGGGAGGATTATCTGCTTCATGTAGGTACTATCTAGTGGAGGTATATCAGGATCTTATTCATTTTTGGCACCAATGCGTGGTCTCTCCCTTATAGGGAAGAACCAATAAATATCGCGGTAATAGATTTGATTGGAAGAGGATGGAGGCAGCTTCGAAAGAAGGCCTACTGACTTGTTCCAATTAATTTTAAATCCGGAAGCCAGACAGAAGAACTGCAGAGCTTCTCGGGCTCTGGTAATGTTGGGCGAATCCTCGTTATTCAGCAGCAGCATAGTATCGTCCGCGTACATAGAGATTTTAATGGATGGACCTTGATGCACCTTTAGGCCAACAATGTCCTGCCTAGCATTAAGGTGAGTGCAGGCTAAGGTGGCTCAGTTTGGACGTCACACTGCAGTTTTTCAGTGAGTGCTCTTCATATTATCTATAACATTGTGCAAATAAGTTTATCTTCATCCCAAATAAGATTGAGTGTTGCTAGCCATCTACCATATCTACATATTGGTATGATTATTTTGCAAGTTAGATGATTTTTCATGGAACTATTTTAGGACTTACACTCTAGGCTGTCACATTCCCAGTTTGTCACAACTGGACTCTCAAACACTAACTTGCACTTAGTCATTTTACACATGGACTCCGAATATAGATTACCGTTGAGGAATAAGAGACGTGGATGAATTTGTAGACAATTTCATTCATTTGTTAGTGTGCTATGGACTTTTATATACCTCCAAATATACCCCAAATCTCAAAAGTCCATGGTTTTCAAAAAAATTCATATTTGGGTAGAACACTCTTCAATGACAATATAAAGATTGTTATTATTTACAAGTTCTTATAACTAGATGGACAAATGTCCTATATAATTGGGGACCTACAAATTGGTTATTTTTAAAAATTATAGAATAATAATTCTAATAAAAAAATATCTCAAATATTTAGGATGGACCCTTTATTAAAAATGTTAGTCATATCATTATCTATCAATGTAGAAATATATTTGAACAAAAAACATAAATTATTTTCTTGCCCATGGACTTTCATGGAGGTCTCATCTGCCGTTTGTGAGACACCTGATCCTGCACTCACCCATTAAGGTAATGACCCATGGCATCCGCCGCTATGAGGAAGAGGTATGGGGCCAGCAGACATCCCTGCCTCACTGATCTGTGTAGAGCAAAGGGACTAGAAATGACTCCATTTACAGCTACTTTGCTGACGCAGAATTGAGAAGCAGATGGACCCATCTAGAGAAGGACTCAGGAACCCCCATCTTAGCTAGGATGTTTTGAAGAAAACCCCAGTCAATATTATCAAAGGCCTTTTCAAAATCTAGCATTAGAATTGTCAACGGCTGCTCCGAGCACTTAGCCTTATGCATAGCCTCCTTGATTATAAGTATATTGTCCAGAATCATTCTGCCCTTGAGAAATCCAGATTGTTCGGGCCTAATGATATGAGAGAGAATTGGTTGCAACCTCAATGTTAACGCTTTAGCAATGATTTTGTAAGTAGAGTTCTAAAGCGTGATTGGGCAATAATTGGAGATAAGGCTTCTGTCACCTTTTTTGAAGATTATGGTGATAAGACCCACAGAAATCTGAGAAGGCATGATGCCTTTCTGCAAGATATCTTGGGCCAGAGCAACAAAATCATCAACAATAGTGGACTAGAGGGCAACAAACAATTCAATGGGCAAGCCGTCAAGACCAGGCACTTTCCCGAATGAAGAGACTGCATAGCTTTGGCAAGCTCTAAGTCAGAAAGCGGGGAGGAAAGAGACTCATTATCCTTCTCCGAGAGAAGAGAAGGGATGTGACTTAGAATAGTTTCCGAGGCCAGAGCAGCCTTGAAGGAGAGAGATATTTTGGAGAAGTGGGAGGCAAAATGCTGCTCAGCAATTGATGCCATAATCTTAGGGGAGGAGGAGGAAGTCCCATCAAGGCTTGCAAGGGAAGCAATTGAAGAGGCCATTCTTCTTTGCTTTGCTTTGATAAAAAAATATTTGGACATTTTCTCACCTTTAAGGGACCAGTTAACTCCAGCCTTGAGACGAAGAGCATTCTCATTTTCCTGCCTAAAGTTCCACAGATTGGCTTTGGCTCTACTGTAATTCATCAGAGTGGAAGGGCCTTCATCTTTGTTTTCCAAGAGCTGTTGACAAAGGTGAAGACATTTGTGGAGATATTTTTCTTTGTGAGATCTAGCGAGCGCAAAGTCTCTAGAGATCTCCTGAGACCTAATGCGAATAGCCTCCAACTTAGAAAGGAATCTAAGCATGGGGGAAACAAATTGATTGCCAGAAGAGGACCAGACTTTAGATAGGACTTCAACCACCACCGCGGACTTAAGCAAAGATGGATTTGCCTTGAAAAAACCCCTCCCTTTAGTTCTATAGCCCGGAACAGTGAAACGAGTCCTTATCTTAGCATGATTGAAGTTTGGCAGCACAGGCCCCAGAGGAGAAGGACTTGCCCAAGATGTGATACCAGAGGTGCATTACACCCTGCCTTGTCTAGCCATGACCAGCTCATGAGATGTCCTGCAATTAGACCATGAGAAACGGAGCTCATTATCACTAGGAATGGCTCAAAGCAAGAACTAGTTATGGCTACCAAGCTTCTCCACAACCCGACCTACTACCAGTTCAGTCCCGGTTATCAGCGTCACGTCCGTCAGTCAACGTCAGGTCACGTCAGACCTGACGCTGACGGGACCTCCGTTACGTCAGGTTCAGGGAATATTCTAGTAAAAAAAATATCAGTAAAATATTGCCACTTAAACAGCCACGTCGCCGACACGGTGGCGGTGGCAAATACATTTTGGAAAATAATAAAATGAAAGCGACCGCCAATTCTGGCGGTCGCTTTATATTTCAGAATTTAGAAATAAGAGCGACCGCCAACATGGCATTCGCTTAAATTTTTTTATAAAAAAAATAAAATTGGCTATCGCATTGGCGGTCGTCTATTTTTTTTTTTATAAATAGCAACCTCCATACTAGCGGTCGTATAATTTTGAAAATATATTTTAAAAAAAACGACAGCCAGAATTGGCAATCGCTTGTTTTCAATAATACATAAAAAAACAAGCGACCGCCATAATATGCCGGTCGCTTTATTTTACAAATATATTAAAAAAACCAGCGACCACCAAAATATGGCGGTTGCTTTACTTTAAAAATATATTAAAAAAACCAGCGACCGCCATAATATGGCGGTCGCTTTAATTCAAAAAACAAAAACAAAAACAAAAACAAAACAAAACAGAGACTGCCAAATATATTGGTCGTTTTATTTTAAGAATATTAAAAATATTAAAAATATTTTTTAATTTCTGAAAATGCAGCGACCGCCAATAATGTCGGTCACATTTATTTTTTATTTTTTAAATAGAGCGACCGCCATTATTGGCGGTCGATTTTATTTTTATTTTTTTAAAATAGAGCGACCGCCATTACTGGCAGTCGCTTGTATATTTTTAGTTTCTGAAAATGCAGCGACCGCCAGTAATGACGATCGCTTTTATTTATTTATTTATTAAATAGACCGACCGCCATTATTGGCGGTCGCTTGTATATTTTTAATTTATGAAAATACAGCGACCGCCAGTAATGGCTGTTGTATTTTTTTTTTAAACAAAAATAGAGGGACCGCCATTATTGGCGGTCGCTTTTGTTTTTTATTTTTTTTTAAACAGAGCGACGGCCATTACTGGCGGCCGCTTGTATATTTTTAATTTCTGAAAATGTTGCGACCGCCTGTTATGGCGGTCGCTTTTATTTTTCATTTTTTAAATAAAGCGACCGCCATTACTGGTGCTCGCTTGTATATTTTTAATGTCTAAAAATGTTGCGACTGCCAGTAATGGCGATCGTTTTTTTGTTTTTTTGTTTTTTTTTTCTAATAGAGCGACCGTCGTTACTTGCGGTCGTTTTTATTGTTTAATTTTTTAAATAGAGCGACCATCATACCACCATTACTGGCGGTCGTGTTTTTTTTGTTGTTTTTTTAAAATAAAGCGACCGCCATGGTTGCGGTCGCTTCTAGAAGGTGTGCGTTACGCATGGACCGAGGAATGAGAGGGGGGGGGGAGATAAGCCAAGGGAGGTTCATTCTCCCTTCACTTCCTCTCCACACAACTTATGTGCGACCGCCATTATTGACGATCGTTTTTATTTTTTATTTTTTAAATAGAGCGATGGCCATTATTGGCGGTCGCTTGTGTATTTTTAATTTTTGAAAATGCTGCGACTGCCAGTTATGGCGGTCACTTTTAATTTCATTTTTTTTAAATAGAGCGACCGCCATTACTAGTGGACGCTTGTATATTTTTAATTTCTGAAAATGTTGCGACTGCCAGTAATGGCGGTCGTTTTTTTTTTTTTTGGATTTTCTAATAGAGCGACCGTCGTTACTGGCGGTCGCTTTTATTGTTTAATTTTTTAAATAGAGCGACCGTCATTACTGGCGGTCGCTTTTTTGTTGTTTTTTTTAAATGTAGCGACTGCCATGGTGGCGGTCGCTTCTAAAAGGTGTGCCTTACGCGTGGATCGAGGAATGAGAGGGGGGAGTCAGATAAGCCAAATGAGGCTCATTCTCCCCTCACTTCCTCTCCACACAACTTATGTGCGACCGCCATTATTGGCGGTCATTTTTGTTTTTTATTTATTTTTAAATAGAGCGACGGCCATTACTGCGGTCGCTTGTATATTTTTAATTTCTGAAAATGTTGCGACCGCCAATTATGGCGGTCGCTTTTATTTTTTATTTTTTTAAATAGAGCGACCGCCATTACTGGTGGTCACTTGTATATTTTTAGTTTCTGAAAATGTTGCGACCGCCAGTAATGGCGGTCACTTTTATTTTTTTCGGTTTTTTCAATAGATCGACCGTCATTACTGGCGTTCGCTTTTATTGTTTAATTTTTCAAATAGAACGACCGCCATTACTGGCGGTCGCTTTTTTGTTGTTTTTTTTAAATGTAGCGACCGCCATGGTGGCCGTCACTTCTAGAAGGTGTGCCTTACGCGTGGACCGAGGAATGAGAGGGGGGGGTTTGAGATAAGCCAAAGGAGGCTCATTCTTCCCTCACTTCCTCTCCACACAATTTATGTGCGACCGCCATTATTGACGGTCGCTTTTGTTTTTTATTTATTTTTAAATAGAGCGACGGCCATTACTGGCAGTCGCTTGTATATTTTTAATTTCTGAAAATCATGCGATCGCCAGTTATGGCGGTCGTTTTTTTTATTTTTTAAATAGAGCGACCGCCATTACTGGTGGTCGATTGTATATTTTTAATTTCTGAAAATGTTGCGACCGCCAGTATTGGCCGTCGTTTTTTTTTTTTTTTTTTTTTTTAATAGAGCAACCGTCGTTACTGGCGGTCGCTTTTATTGTTTAATTTTTTAAATAGAACGACCGCCATTACTGGCGGTCGTTTTTTTGTTGTTTTTTTTAAATGTAGCGACCGCCATGGTGGCGGTCGCTTCTAGAAGGTGTGCCTTATGCGTGGACTGAGGAATGAGAGGGGGGGGGGTCAGATAAGCCAAAGGAGGCTCATTCTCCCCTCACTTCCTCTCCACACAACTTATGTGCGCCCGCCATTATTGGCGGTCGCTTTTGTTTTTTATTTATTTTTAAATAGAACGACGGCCATTACTGGCGGTTGCTTGTATATTTTTAATTTCTGAAAATGCTGCGTCCGCCAGTTATGGCGGTCGCTTTTATTTTAAATTTTTTTAAATAGAACGACCGCCGTGGTCGCATGTATATTTTTAATTTCTGAAAATGTTACGACTGCAGTAATGGCGGTCGCTTTTATTTTTTTCGATTTTTTTAATAGAGCGACCGTCGATATTGGCGGTCGCTTTTATTGTTTAATTTTTTAAATAGAGCGACCGCCATTACTGGCGGTCGCTTTTTTGTTAGTTTTTTAAAATGTAGCGACCGCGATGGTGGCGGTCGCTTCTAGAAGGTGTGCCTTACGCGTGGACCGAGGAATGGGAGGGGCGGGGGGGAGATAAGCCAATGGAGGCTCATTCTTCCCTCACTTCCTCTCCACACAATTTATTTTCGACCGCCATTATTGGCGGTCGTTTTTTTTTTTAAAAAAAATAGAGCGACGGCCATTACTTGCGCTCGTTTGTATATTTTTAATTTCTGAAAATGCTGCGACCGCCAGTTATGGCGATCGCTTTTATTTTTCAATCCGACCGCCGTTACTGGTGGTTGCTTGTATAATTTTTAATTTCGGAAAATATTGCGACTGCCAGTAATGGCGGTCGTTTTTTTTTTGGGTTTTTTTTAATAAAACGACCGTCATTACTGGCGGTCACTTTTATTGTTTATTTTTTTAAATAGAACCGTCATTACTGGCGGTCACTTTTATTGTTTAATTTTTTAAATAGAACCGTCATTACTGGCGGTCGTTTTTTTGTTGTTTTTTTAAAATGTTGTGACCGCCATGGTGGCGGTCGCTTCTAGAAGGTATGCCTTACACATGGACCGAGGAATGAGAGAGAAATGGTGGGGTGGGGGGCAAATAAGCCAAGGGAGGCTCATTCTCCCCTCACTTCCTCTCCACACAACTTATGTGTGCGTGACATGTAATTATTCCACGACACGTAGTCACGTGGAGAAGCAGGCCATTGGCTGGGGGGGATTTTTTTGCCGCAATTTCTGTGAAGTCGTTGAAAATGCTTCTATAGCCCCTCATCTGGCTTCCGGGAACATTTCATTCTACAAAATTAGCTTCTAATAACTATTATGGCATTTATTCAAACCCGTTTCGTGTTAAGGGTTAAGGGTCAATTGTAACTTTTCGATCGAGATCGCAGTTCCTTAATTCTTAGCCATTTTCACGTTTGCTTCATTAGTGTTTAACTTTTCGTTACTTATTAGTAAATGTCGTTTAGGGTTGCTTCGATTGTTAGAAAATGGCAGAGGCCGGCCAGGACGATGAGCGTCATGGAAGAGATGACCCTTATGAACATAGACTGTCCCCTAAGAAAATCAAATGGTCAAGGCATGACTTGAATTGGGAAGTATGTGATGACCCTAGCATACTAGCAGAAGAGGGATGGGAGGATTTTCCAAAAGAGTTCAGGTGGCCGAGCACGAGATGCAAAAAATTCGTGAAATGGTGTCACATCAATCAGTTGTGGCCTAGACCTAGGCATGTGGTGTAAACCAGAAACAATTGCGTGGACTCCAGGTCTTGCATGAACTTGCATTTCCAGCATAGGGCGACTGAGGTGCATTGCACGCTATGGGGTGAACCACTCTTAAAGGGCTAAATCTCGTACACCTTGTCAGCCATGTTGTACGTGGAGATGATACTGTTGTGTCCAGTGAATTAGCAAACTGAGACAAATTGGAACTGAACACCCCTGGCTACGATACTGGGCGTGCGCGAGACACCGGTACCCCAGGCTATGATACTAGGCGTGCCCGAGGCACCGGTGCTACAAGTATCTGGAACGTTAGAGAATGAACTGGTGGAAACAAAACAACGAGTCCGAACCCTGCAAGACCTTGTGGAATGACAGACTGCGCATAGCCGAGTTGGAGGGTACATTACAAAACACGCCTCGAAACAATGAAGGCATTGTCCACAATAACGTTCGAACGAACGACGTGGACATGTCCGCGGAGTTTACAATGTCAGATCGCAGTATTGACCGCATCATTGCCGGAATTACGGACGTCTTTGACCCTCGTCACGTCGTGAGATTCTGCAAGAAAGTCAACTTTCGCCGCAAAGTAAGCGGATGCTGGTCAGAATTGATCACATGTCATTGGGCCCCTCATTGACCACGAGATCACGGTCCCAGGCTCTCCGTATTGGCAGTGCAAATCACGCCACAACATCACATCCCTTGTCCCCGGACAGTGACGACGAGGATTCGAATAAGTACCAACGTAGTACATAGACAATGTGGATTTTTGTTGTACCTTGAAATTTCTGAAACACACTGATAACACTTCGTCAATTTTGTATATGTACCAATTTTGTTAATACACATGTGCGGCACCTATAAATTTCAATTGCATGAATAGCGTAACGCGTTTCTTCCGGTTTTGCACTCATGTGATGTGGAAGAAGTGGTTCACTCTCAAATTTACAATGGTGTAATATTTGGTCATGACATGTATGTGGGTATCTGCAATGAACTCCGAAAGATGGGCAACAAGAAAAATGGATGTTAACCAATAAGTTATAACGAGTTACGAACGCTCATCTTCCTGACAAATTTCACCTAGTCTCGTATTACATAATCATGTCAAAAATTCGATCTACGTATAAAGAACATACCCACAAAGTTAACAAATCACAATATAATTTTGATTAATCTCATATTACTGTGGGACCTATCAGATGGTACATTGGACATACTGGCCAAGTCTCGGAGCGAACGAAATCATTTGGATATGCAACCATCCGTTGGCCCATTGCACGAATTTCGTTTCATCTCATATTACTCTGGGACCTCTTAGATGGTACATTGAACACACTCGCAAAGTCTGAAAGCGAACCAAAATCGTTCGGATGGGCAACCATCCGTTCAACCATCGAATGAATTTTGGATTGATCTCATATTAGTCCAGGACCTGTGAGAATGTGTACCAAACGTACTGGAAAAGTTTGAAAATAAACAAAAATGATTTGGATGGGCAACCATTCGTTCAACCGTTGGATGAATTTCGTTTGATGTGCTATTACTCTGGGACCTGTTGGACGGCGTTTCGGGTGCACATGATTTTTTTTTTTCATTCCATTTTTAAGCCATATGTCTAATGACGGCATATGCTATGTGCGTGCCAAATTTCATAGTGAACAAAAGTCATTAGGACCCAAAACCACAGTTTCTTCCCTAATTTGCACTCCAAACTTGATTTGTCTCCTATTTCATGCACTTTTCATAAAGAGTTCTGCAATAGCGAGCGAAGAGAACACTTTTATAAATTTTCATTTTTGTTTGGTCCAAATTTTTGTAGGGATGTAGCGGTGGGAGGGTTGAAGCCAAAGAACAAGATTGAGCAAAAAAAAAACCGTTATGTAGCAGAAAACCCCAATCAAAGACAATGTAAACCTATTTATTTGCTTGAAATTCATTTAAACGTAATTTAATTGAAAATTGGTGGAAGGGCGAGGGCGTGGTTGGGGAGGCAAATGTTTGTTTCTTCTATTGGTTCCCCGCACATGTATTGCACACATATTCAAGCACATGCGGGAAAAAGATAGGCCTCAACATCATCCGTTCAATGGGTGCATTGGCCGTTCACCCATGACAGGATTTCTTTTTCGCAATGAACAAAATTGAATGACACATGAACGCCTCATTGGCCCATTGAATGAATTTCGATTGATTTCATATTACTCCGTGACCTGTCAGATGGTACATTGAACATACTGGCCAAGTCTCGAAGCGAACGAAAATCATTTGGATGGGCAACGATCTGTTGGCCCATTTGACGAATTTCGTTTCACCTCATATTACTCTGGGACCTTTTACATGGTACATTGAGCACACTGGCAGAGTCCGAAAATGAACCAAAAATTGTTCGGATGGGCAACCATCCATTCAGCCATCGAATGAATTTCGGTTGATCTCATATTAGTCCAGGACCTGTGAGAGGGTATACCGAACGTACTGGCAAAGTTTAAAAGCAAACAAAAATGATTTGGATGGGCAACCATCCGTTTGACCGTTGGATGAATTCCGTTTGATGTGCTATTACTTTGGGACCTGTTGGACGGCGTTTCGGGTGCACGTGATTTTTTTTTTCATTCCGTTTTTTTAGCCATATGTCTAATGATGGCATATGCAACGTGCGTGCCAAATTTCATAGCGAACAAAAGTCATTAAGACCCAAAACCACAATTTCTTCCATAATTTGCACTCCAAACTTGATTTGTCTTCTACTTCATGCACTCTTCATAAAGAGTTCTGCAATAGCGAACAAAGATAACACTTTTAGAAATTTTCATTTTTGTTTGGTCCAAAGTTTTGCAAGGATGTAGCGGTCGGAGGGTTGAAGCCGGAGAACAAGATTGAGCCAAAAATATAATCGTTACGTAGCAAAAAGACCCCAATCAAAGACAGTGTAAACCTATTTATATGCTTGAAATTTATTTAAACTCAATTTAATTGCAATTTGGTGGAAGGGCGAGGGCGTGGTTGGGGAGGCAAATGTTTGTTGCTTCTCTTGTTTCTCTGCACATGTGTTGCACACATATTCAAGCACATGCGGACAAAAGATGGGCCTCAACCTCATCCGTTCAATGGGTGTATTGGCCGTTCACCCATGGCAGGTTTTTTTTTTTTTCGCAATGAACAAAATTGGATGACATGTGAACGCCTCATTGGCCTATTGAACAAATTTAGATTGATTTCATATTACTCAGGGACCTGTTAGATGGTACATTGAACATACTGGCCAAGTCTCGAAGCGAACGAAAATCATTTGGATAGGCAACCATCCGTTGGCCCATTGCACGAATTTCGTTTAATCTCATATAACTCTCGGACCTCTTAGATAGTACATTGAGCACACTGGCAAAGTCTTAAAGGGAACCAAAATCTCATATTAGTCCGGGACCTATGAAAGGGTGTACCGAATGTACTGACAAAGTTTGAAAGCAAACAAAAATGATTTGGATGGGCAACCATCCGTTCAACCGTTGGATGAATTTCGTTTGATGTGCTATAACTCTGGGATCTGTTGGACGGCGTTTCGGGTGCACAAGATTGAGCCAAAAATATAATCGTTACGTAGCAGGAAACCCCAATCAAAGACAGTGTAAACCTATTTATTTGCTTGAAATTTATTTAAACTCAATTTAATTGCGATTTGGTGGAAGGGCGAGGGCGTGGCTGGGGAGGCAAATGTTTGTTGCTTCTCTTGTTTCTCCGCACATGTGTTGCACACATATTCAAGCACATGCGAACAAAAGATGGGCCTCAACCTCATCCGTTCAATGGGTGTATTGGCCGTTCACCCACGACAGGATTTCTTTATCGCAATGAACAAAATTGAATGACACGTGAACGCCTCATTGGCCCATTGAACGAATTTCGATTGATCTTATATTACTCTGGGACCTGTCAGATGGTACATTGGTCATACTGGCCATGTTTCGAAACAAACGAAAATAATTTGGATGGGCAACCGTCCGTTGGCCCATTGGACGAATTTCGTTTCATCTCATATTACTCTGGGACCTCTTAGATGGTACATTGAACACACTGGCAAAGTCTGAAAGCGAACCAAAATCATTTGGATGGGCAACCATCTGTTCAGCCATCGAATGAATTTCGTTTCATCTCATATTAGTCCGGGACCTGATACATGGTATGTTGAACATAGTGGCAAAGTTTGAAAGCAAACAAAAATCATTTGGATGGTCAACCATTCGACCGCCATTCTTTTTCGCAATGAGCAAAACTTCATGATAGGTGAACGCGCCGTTGGCCCATTGAACGAATTTCGTTTCATCTTATATTACTCAAGGACCTGTGAGACGGTATACTGAAGACGCCGGCGTGCGACAGCCGGGCGTAGCACGTCGGCGCCGCGCCATTTTGTTTTTCCTAAGTGCTTGAAGCACCTGACCCCCCCCCCCCCCCCCCCCGTTTTGTTTGCTCTTTGGGAGAGAGAGAGGTGGGACTGTGGGGCTTAGGGCGGAGGAAGCTTACCTGCAAAGGTCGCCCCGGGTGGTCGCAACGCGGAGATGAACTCGCCCCAAGTTGCTGCTGCCGCTCCAACGCCGCGCCGCGCAGGTTTGTTTTGCCTCATTCCTCTCTTTATCTCTTTATCTCTTGCTAACCTCTCTCTCTCTCTCTCATGTGTGGCAAAAACACCGTGGAGAGGCGTCCGCAAAGGAAGCGGAAGGAAAGAGAGAGGCGTGGGGGAGCGGGGGAGAGAGCGCTGCAGCGGCGGGGAGACGCGCCATTTGCAGCAGCCACGGCATCGCAGCAACAGATGTAGGTTTTCTCCCTCTCCCTCTCTAGTTAGTTCTTTATTATGGGGACTGAAAAAATAGAGGGAGAGAGAGGGAAAGAGGGGAAAGAGAGGGAGAGACAAGGGGAAAAAAACAAAAAAGATGGTGTGGGGGGGAGTGACTGAGCTGAGCGGGCAGGGATTGAAACACGGCCAGTAAGACCAAGCTGACTCTCCCAAGAACCTTGTAAACATGACCTAGAATACCAAATCATGGTACTATCAAGATCCAAGAGCCCACATTTGCGGGATGGAAAAACTTCTTCACCACGTACATTAAGAAAACGCCGCACCTTGCGATTGCGGTTGTCCCACCATCGTGAAGGATTTGTAAAAAACTCATGCCAGAGCTCCTTGCTACAAAATTCAGGGCCGAGTCTGAACCCTAAAGCAAAACAGGCTGAAATAGGTCGAAGAAGAAGGTGCCCTCACCACATTGTCCTCGAACTTGTGTCATGACCCATGGAGGATTAGACTGACCATGAACCCAAGAAGACATCTTGTGTGTGCTGCTTGTGTCTGTAGTCAGGTAATGACGGATTGGCTTGTGAGAACCACCACGGTGGAGCTGAGCGGGCAGAGATTGAAACACGGCCCGAAAGACCAAGCTTACTTTCCCAAGAACCTTGTAATCATTAGGAAGAATACCAAATCATGGTACTAAGCGGAGCCAAGAGCCCACATTTGCACATAATGCGCCCGTGACGCCATAAACCATTGCAACAATGGGATATGGGCCTCAATTTGGTCTTCGTCCTTCCCGCATGCCTTGTTCATCTCTCTCCCAAGCCTCCATCCATCTCTCAACACTTGGACGAATTCAGGCGAAGTACATAGTTAGTCTTCAACGGTCAACCCTTAGATCATTTTACACCTGACAACTAAAACAATCTCTATGAGCCGCACAAGCCCTAAAATACATTAAAATAAACTCAAGGAGGCGGAGGCGCTCACTAGGTGGAGCCCCGCACACCGGGTTGCGGTGGGGGTGGCTCCACAAGGGGTGGTGGTAGCTTAGCGGGACTTAGTTGGGGTGGCATAGGACTCACCCTGGGGCGGAGACCTCGTGGTGGGAGTCGTGGGGAGTCTTGGGACTCATCACGGTCCATAGGGGCCGTGGTGAGTGGGCCAAGACTCACCGCGACTCATCACCGGGAGTCGAGGGTGTTCGTGGTGGTTCGCCATAAAATGGCATGGTTGTTTGTGAAACCCCCGCGGACAGCTACAGAAGTATATATAGGGAGTAGTAACTCCAAGAACGGTGCAAGCCCGTTGGTGACCAAAAGCTAGTGAGTAAGCGAGCGAGCCGGAAAGCGACCAAAGAGTGGGGAGCTGTTCCGGACTGCCAACTACCAAAAGGGAATTCCGCTAGTTCTAAATTGTTGGAGGGTTCTTTGGGAGATCAAGGGGGGGACCGTTATGTCCCGGTGAGCAGCCGAAGCTCCAAGTTGGCCCGGCGGCCAGGTTGGGAGTTAGGTGCGCGCATCAAGCGAGTAACTATGACTTGAGGGGGGAGCTTACCGAAGTGAGGTGCGCGACACTTGGTATCAGAGCTTAGAGTTCAGTACGCGATCGTCCTTGGGATTGGCTTCATCATGGGGTCGGGCAAGCCAAAGCGAAAGCGGAACGGCCAAAAAGATGATGATCATGGTGAGCCCGATGGGGGCGACGTGTCACCGAGGCGGCCGTTTCAGGAAGCGATACATGTTTCCGAAAACGAGGCCGCTCAAGAGCGGGAGGAATCAGAGGAGTCGGAGCCTGAGGAATCCTAGAGAGCTCCGACCGACCAACAGATGCCTCCCATGCCGGCAGCCTTTTGGGAAGGATTGTTGGCGCAATTTGGCGGGACGTTGAAAGACGTGTTGAAGGCGGCTAATACCACTTCCACTAAGGCAAAGTTTAAGGTAAAGCCAAAGGAACCCGGCACCTTCGAGGGCGTCCGAATCGGAAGGTACTCAACACCTGGATCTTGGAGCTGAAGCAGTACTTCCGGGCGGCCAAGTTGAGTGACGAGGATCGGGTGGAAGTGGCTCCCACCTATTTGAGGGGTTATGCTCAACAATGGTGGCAGAAACGCCTTCACGACCGAGGTCCAAGCCCGGAAACCTTGAACTGGAGTGGGTTCAAGGAATTGATGAAGAGGCAGTTTGTGCCCCTCAACGCGTCCTGGCTCGCCCGGGACAAGATAAGGAATTTGAGCCGGTTAAAGGGAGTCAGTTATTGTTCGTGGATGGGATAATATCCGGAACTAACGAGTTGTTGTTGGTGGACATAGGAGCGTCGCACTCCTTCATGACACCGGCAACAGCACAAAAGCTGGGACTCCCGACAAGTGACGTGGGGGCCTCTATTGAGGTGCGTTCTGCCAAAGGAGAACCGCAATTGGCGACAAGGTTGGCGTTTGATGTTCCTCTTCAACTGGGGAGTTGGGAGGGACGTGAGAACTTCACCATCTGCGAGATCGATGGAGTGGATCTCATTTTGGGGATGACCTTTTTGAGCAAATCCGGAGCGGTCATAGATGGCCGCAAGAGAGTAGTCACGCTGCCATGTGGGAATGGTGGCGAGGTCTTACGAGTGTCGGAAACGCCCAAACCCGTGGGAGGGCGAATAAACCTCCTGTCAGTAAGGGAGTGGGCCGTGGAGGAGGCACACGAGCCCCAGTTTTTGCTCTATATTAAATAAGTGAAGGGAGAAGGCGATGGGGAGCCGAGCCCAGATTGGATCAAGGGGATTTTGGAGAAATACCAGGATGTGATGCCGGAGGATTTACCAAGCGGTCCTTTCGACAGCGGCATAGCAGTTATGAAATCCATCGAGACGCTTTCCCAAGTCCCCTCTGGAATCGGCAAGGGTTGTAACAGCCCCGCCTGCTTTTTGTACTCGCTCCGGTTTTGTTGGCATGTGGTGCATGTCTTGACATACTCCTCTGCCTCCTCCCTCAATTTGGGCCAGAAATACTCTTTCTTCAAGAGTGCCGCAGTGCGCTTGGTTCCACCGTGGCCCGCAAGCGGGCTATCATGGCATTCTCTCAAGAGGCTATCTCTGATCCCTCCCTTCGGCACGTAGAGACGCTTTTGCTTATACCGGAGCAGTCCATTTTGCAAGTGGAACTGCGATTTAACCCCCATCCTCAAGTCCTGTATCACGGACTTCGCCAGCTCATCCTTCCGGCAAGCCTTCCGGATCTTCCTTTGGAGCGCCGTCTCGCCCCTGTACACCAACAAAAGCTGTTGCTTTCTACTTAAGGCATCGGCCACCACGTTGTCCTGTCCCGGTTTGTACTGGATATCCACGTCGAACACCGCCAAAGTATCTTGTCACCTAAGTTGTTTTGGGGACAACTTGGGCTGCGTGGCAAAATACTTCACCGTGACATTGTCCGTGAACACCTTCACTGGGTTGGAACCAACATAGTGGCGCCAAAGCTCAAGACAGTGCACCACCGCCTTCATCTTTTTCTCGTGCGTCGGCCACCGTCGCTCCACTTCATTCAGTTTCTTACTTTCGTAAGCCATTGGGCGTCCATCTTGCATCAGTACACCCCCAATCGCAAAGTCCGACGCATCTGTATGAATATCGAACGGACGATCGAACTCCGAGATTTTCAAGACTAGAGCTTCCGCCATCCGCTGCTTCAATTCAGCAAAAGCTTGGCCACAAAAGGTGTTCCATGCCCAGACTTTGGATTTACATAGAAGGTCTGACAGCGGCCCCGCGATCTTGGCGAAATTTCTCACATACTTCCGGTAATAGGAGGCGAGTCCTAGGAAGGATCGCACTCCCGGGACCGAAGTCGGAGGCTCCCAGTCCAAGATCGCCCTCACCTTTCTGTCATCCATTTTGATCCCATCTTGTGTAATCACATGCCCCAAGAACTCCACTTTCGTGACCCCGAATTCGCACTTTGAAGCTTTGGCGTATAGCTTCCCTTCCCGCAATTTTTGGAACACCCTTTTCAGGTGCTCCAGGTGCTCCTCCTTTATTTTCGAGTATACCAAGATGTCGTCGATGTACATGATCATAAAGTCATCCAACCACTCCTGAAAAAGGCTGTTCATCAGCGTGCTGAATGTCGCTGGTGCATTGGTGAGCCCAAAAGGCATCACCAAGAACTCATATTAACCATACCTTGTCCTGCACGCGGTCTTCTCCTCATCTCCTTCCGCCACCCGAATTTGATGATAGCCGGAGCGCAAGTCGATCCGGCTGAAATACTTCGCTCCTGCCAACCGATCGAAGAGGTCTTCGATCCTTGGCAAAGGGTACCGGTTTTTGATAGTCACCTTATTCAGAGCCCTGTAATCGACACATATCCGCAGCGTCCCATTCTTTTTATCTGCAAATAGCACCGGGGCTCCGTAAGGCGACTTACTCGGCCGGATGTACCCCTTTGACATTAGATCTTTGAGCTAAGTCTTTAGCTCGACCAACTCTCTGTGGCTCAACCGGTAGGGCGCCTTGGCAGGCGGTTCCGATCCCGGTATCACCTCAATCTTGTGGTCAACTCCTCTTCGCGGTGGCGTGGTGGTGGATAGGTTCAGTAAAATGGGCCATTTCATCCCCACCAAGGAGACGGCAACGGCGCAGGAGACAGAACACCCACGTCTTAAAGCATCATGGAGTCCCGAAGGATATTGTCTCGGACCGCGATCCAAAGTTTACGAGTAAATTTTGGAGGACACTTTGGAAGAAGATGGGGACGAGGCTGAAGATGAGCACCGCCTTCCGACCTACGACCGACGGCCAAACGGAAAGAGTGAATTCCGTAGTGAAGCAGATCTTGCGGAATTACGTGTCGGCAGACCAATCAGACTGGGTGGAACACTTAGACGCGGTAGAGTTCTGTTATAATAACACAGAACACTCCGCAACGGGAGTTTCCCCTTTCGTATTGGTCTATGGAAAAGCACCTCTGGTGCCGACAAGTTGGGCCGCCCAGGACGTTGAGGAACCGGCAGTAGCGGCGGTACTGGAAGAACGCGAGCGTTTGTTGAAGCTCGCAAAGTACAACATTGCCAAAGCTAGGAAACGGTATGAAAGGCAGGCGAATCGGAAGCGGAGGGAAGTGAAGTTTGAGGCAGGCACGGAGGTCTGGTTGAATATCAAGAATTTCCGACCACCTCTGGAAGTGAGTTCAAAGTTCGTACCTCCGTATGCGGGACCCTTTCGCATCCGGAAGGTTATGAATGAGGATGTGTATGAATTGGAGCTGCCGGCAAAAGAGCAAGGTGCATCCAGTGTTCCACGTCTCCCTTTTGAAGCCTTACTTCAAAGATGAAGCGCGTCCGAATCGGCATCAAGTGTTGCGTCCGCCACCTGTGCTATTGGATCATGAAAATGAACCTGAGTACGAGGTGGAGGCAGTACTTAAGTCGAGGAGGTTCAAGAACCGAGAAACAGAGTATCTCGTCAAATGGAAGGGCTATCATCATGTGGAGGCATCTTGGGTGCGTGCCTCAGAAATGGGAAACGCATCCGAGGCGGTTGCAGTTTTCGAAGGGCGACCTCAAAAGCGGAAGAAGCGTTGATGGGGACATCAACCTTGGAGCGTGGGGGAGGAAATGCATGCTTAGCCCGGCTTAGCTAGCTCAGGAATCCGATTGCAAAAACTTGTATTGTACAAAAATTTGTTATAAAGGAAATGGGTTCCAAATGTTGTGCGTCCTATTTTGTTTGGAATGGTGATGCATGGTGTGGTTGGCTAGTGTGTAGAATGCATGCTAGCTTACAAAAGTGGGAGAGGTAAATTGGGTTAATCGTGTGTTTGCGCAGTGCCGAAATCCGGTGACTCCCATCCAAGGGGCAATGAAACATGCGCCTTCTTTGGGAGTTCACGTGCTAGTGCGCACCTGGCGCGTGCGCGTACTATAACTGCACTACCGAGGTGGTTGCCTTGTAGTGCAGGCTAACGCGAAAGCTACGTGCTTCCGTTCCGATCATCTGCAGCAGCTAAACAACATTCCCAAGACAATTTCGGAACTAAATCTACGTCAGCCTTCCTCCAAAGTTCGGATTTTAAGCGATTCCGATTAATTTGAGTGAACCTCGCTTTTGTATGTTTCTTCTTCCTGTGCATCTAGTCAGTTGCAATGCATCGTGGTCTGGCAGAGACATCAGATCTAGATGATCAGCTCCAAGCAGCTTGCAGCAAATGATCATGATAGTCTAAAATTCTTGAACGTAGTCGATGTATGAAAAGACAAAACCTATTTTTAAGCTCAAAACGATCGATGTCAGTAGAACCACCCACGTCTTTTTAGTCCCATTGAATCAGTAGAGCTCTAAGAGAAAATTAAACTTAAATGATGGAATGCATAGATCTGGAATTCAATTCTTACAACGTGCACCTACTCTTCCCAATAAAGGGTCTTACAAAGAGAGGAGCTGGCAAATTAAAAGAGCCTTCATCCCCATTTTAACACTAAATTATAAACAAATGTATCTGAAGCCCGGTTCCATGCAGATCATTTTGAGCACTAGCAATAACTTAACAGAATGTTCAATCAAGGGCAAACAAATGAGCTCATGATCCAGTTGGGGCCAGTTAAGTAGTGGATCAAAGCCCAGAAGACAGTCCCAAGTTTTTCAAAGAGCTGTTATTTTTAGCAAGACCTGGTTCGTGCTAATTCATGCTGATTCAGGATTTGATCTAGAGGAAATGTCAGCAAATTCGCTTGCAGGGATAACTCAGGCGAGCTTCTCTTACGTCTGAGAGAAACTTTGTTCCTCGACTCTGAGTTCGCCCAATGTTCGTAACCACATCAACGCACTGAGGATGGGGCCAGGGAGCAGAGGTTATGTGGATAACATCCTGGAATTGAAGCGTAGAAACAGGTACAACTTTATTCAGGATAATGTCTTTCCTGGCCAGGGGTCAATGAAAGTGTACTTATTCAAGATGTCCACAGTTGGGGAGGGAAGTGGAGTTAGCCTGGTCCGCAGAATGCAGCCTGGTGGCGATCTCCAAAAATCGTGGCTCATGTTTGATCACGTGAAACGTGTGAAGGACTGGACAACCATGGCTGCTCATGTGTAAGATCATTCTTTCCAAAGAGTTATGACGGTTGCAGTCTGCGACATGCAATCCAAAGACACTAAGTCTGAAATTCTGATGTGGAAGTCCCTTGTGAAGGTCATGAGAAACAATGGTGTCCCAAATCCGAACTTCTATGGATTCATGGTCGACAGCGCGCAGGCAAATTGGAATTGGATCAGGTGATCCGAAAATACCCATGTTAGGCAGGGAGCGAACTTGCCTTTTCCATTGGATGCAATCCCTTCGAATGCATACGAAGAGTTGCATAAAACCAGAATTGCAGGAGGAACACATGAGACTTTGTCGTTTGTATAAAGATGCAACAACCAAGCATGAAGCAAACTCCTTATACCAGACTATCCGGGCATGGTGGTACTCCTCCGACGCAGCAAGTCAGGATGGTCTCAAAGAGCTTGACGACTGGATGGGTTTCTGGCACTTCAGATACAAACAGTGGGGGGGGTTCATGACAAGAGTAAGCTCCCTTCCATACTTCCTAGAATTTCACGTGTTCATTTGTCACCATTAACCTCTGATGCCATCTCTTTGTTCAATGCAATTGCCCTTGGAAGTAGAATAATGAGTGGGCGAGGTCATTGTATGCAGAATATGTCTCTGGAGGAGTGTGCGGATATGCCGTCCTGTAATCCATCCGAAACTGTGCACAATATGTGGAATGCGCAATCCGGCAAGAATGGTCGGGACCTGTATGTTGCCACTTCGGATGACATGGTCCGTGCGCTCTCGCAACAGACACGGTACCGGGACTTTCTTCGAGGACAGGGTGCTGGTAAGGGGCTAGACAGGGCGGAGTTGCAGCTGAGGGCTACAAACAGATGCAAGGATCCTGCTAAGATGGCCAGGGCTGTTAACGAATGCACAATGGGAAAACCTTTACAGTCAAGACTTCCTCATCTGGAAGGTGAGGAAAGATTTGGTTCATGCAAGTGCAAACTGGACACTCCTCCGGGGTCGGACGGCGATTCACATCAGCACGATAGGGATAACTTTTCGGTACCTCGTGTGTCGGTGCCTCCCACTTTCGTGCACGCCACATCCTTTGTGGGTGAATCTTCTTCAGCAGAGTTCACTCCGCGCTCAACAACTGTAGGGGAAGAAGGGGAAAACATGCTACCCATCCAGGAGTGTGACTGTGCAGATGCAATGTGGCACATAGAACGGACTCCGCAAGGCTCAAAGTGAAATGTTCCACTATCAGGGCAACGCCGTTTGTGAAGTGTACATCTATGATTTGTAGGGCCCCTGCCGGGACTCCAGCCCCGACTTTCACAGGGTTGTTCAAGCATTATAGTGCGCGAGAGGCCAGGCCTCACAAGTTCTGGTTTTGTCCTAATGACATGAAACGTTGCATGATGGGGGCTGTCCGTGAGTCGGTGATAAGCAAACCTCAAATCCCAGTCGTTTGGCTAGTGAAGATGGGGACTCCACTCTCTAAACAAGAAATTGACATGATGGAGGATGCAAGATTTCAGCTCCCGAGAGGACCAACTATCATAACGGCCAATTAAAAACTGGATGACAGGTGAACGCCTCATTGGCGCTAGTATGTTCAGTGTACCATCGCGGGTTTTCCCTTCCCCATTTCCTACGCACCCTCCACATGGCAACGACTGGCCTACGAAAAGAAATGGAAAAGTGGTCCGACGGGTTGAGGCAGGTGCAGAGCATGAGTGCAAGGTTGAGTCAGCGAAAACCCTGCAGTGTCGGGTCACCCATGTTGTCGATGTCCCCCCACCAGGCTATGGGCGGGTGTATACTATGGTGACATCGGGATCTGTTCTTCACGACAGGGTGTACGAGGTAACTGTTTCCAATTTTCCAGATTGCACTTGCCCAGACTTCAACAACACAATCTCGAGTTCTCTAGGAAAGAGAGGCAAATTTGTGTCGTGCAAACATTTGTACTACATGTACATTCAAATGATGTTTTGTGATCCTAAACAAGACACATACATTCACCAATGTACGATAGGGCCTGCTGATGTTTTGACACTACTTGAGCGAGATAGTACTGCACGAGTTTGAGCTGTTATCGGGCTTGACATTGCAAAGCCTGAGCTGTTTTTGTGTCATGTTGTGTGACACGTGACTAATTAGTCGCCTCTACATGGAAAAGGCTTCATGTTGATCGACGGCAACACTTTCTTGAATGAGAAGCCATCTCCTAACCCACGTCATGACCGATTCAATGGCAATGCTTTCTTGAATTACTTCAATCTTACATGGACCTTCTGTAATGGCATTGTTTCTATGACATGTATACTGTATCGAACCCAAACTACGTGAGGCAAAATCAGTACTACTTCAGACTAGTGGATGGCACACTTCATTCAACATCGTTCATGTTCTTTCACCATAAATCTGATTGCTGTCATCCATGGTTCATTCATCCATCTTTTGTCACATTCATCCTACATTCATCCATTCCATATAGCCATTCATCCTTAAGAATTTCGTCGCACGCTACTCTCAAATTTTCATGCATGGAACTCAACGTCTTAGGTATGTTGCCCTCCGTTCCACTCAACATTGCCCCCACGACAATAGGTCATGTTTTTCCCACGGCTATAGGCTCCGCTTCCCTTCTATGCTCACGCTTAAGAAATGTGCTCACGCTTAACGAAGTCTGCTCACGCTTAGTTTGCTAAGCGTGAATGCGCTCACGCGCTAGCTTCCCTCGTTGCAGGTGTAGCACATTGCACTATGAGTGGATTGTTTCGGAGGGGAATAAATGTTACGGTACTGTTGGCTGAATAGTACGTCGAGCATGTCACTCAGGGGTCTGTGATAGGGCCCGTTTTACTGGAGTCCTGAAGTTGAAGCTCAAACGCTCCTGAGTCCCTCCGTCTCTGTGCTCGGGTTGATTTTTCTTGGTTGCCGATTTTTCCTGGCATGCTCTCGGCTGTTATAATACCATGACTAGGTTCGAATACAACAAGTTCTATTGCAGAGTTTCCTCACACTTGAGCATATGTGCGGAGCTGCCCAGCTGGTTTTCTTGCAGTATATACCTAGTCCGAGACATCTACTTTGCTACTAATATGCTAGAGCTGCATCGCAAGGATTACTAAGGCTGTAAGATGATCGGTACGTGTTGCTTATGAAACAAAGGCTTGTAAAGTTGGACCAAAGCCTGGCTTAGCCGAGACTTGGTAGTCTATCTATGCAGCAGCTTGGAAATGATTATTCTATCGCGACAGAAATCGAGGAGCCTACTGCTTTAATTTTTCAGACTAAGATCAGGTCTTGATCAGTGGCCGGCCGTGGCAGAGAAAGCGGCAAAATTGGGCAAGAAGATGAGCTGCCACGATTATCCCTGCGTATGGAAGAGGAGGTCATTTTGAAAACATTGCCACTGATCCAAGCTGGGGCAGAAGCTGGAAATTTTGAAGCGATTGGGCACCGGCTTGGTTTGGGAAACAAAGACATGGGTGTGGCTTGAGGAAACGGCCTTGGGGCAGAGTTCTACCATCGAGTTTTACAGCCCCAAGAATGTTATCGTTTTGCCCATCATATTCTACTGATCGGGGTTTTCAGACTTCTCTCTAAAACTAAGCTGTTTTGCTTCAAGCTCTTATGACGTTTGTCACCATGGTTCTCATCTTCAAAAGTTCTTGAACAATGAATAGTGTAGGGGCTCTTCTTTTGCTGGAGAGAGCACAAGTGATACCTTCAGCAGGGCTCATGCACACAAGCGGCCGCCAACAATGACCAACTAGGAGGTAAAGGCAGAGGGAAACTTAATGACAGCAAACAATGTCACACGAGAAAGGCCCTTAGAGTTTTCACACTGAGATGGTATCAAGGGAGTGGGAACTTGACACTGCCGACTACCCCGGGGACAATTTCTAAATCTGGGCTGCACTGCGGAGAATGCAAAGTTGGATTAAATGAGGTTGGTGTTGATACCATCATATACAGGTATTGATGAGCTGAAAGGAGACTTGTAGGCTTGTACTACACTCGCATATGAGCGGAAGGCATGCACAAAGCTCCTCGCGATCGCAATCACTTTTTGTGCTGCTGCAATGCTTATTGAACGGCTGTCATTTCCCCTGCCAAATATTCCTTTGTAAGGATGCTGAAGACCGTGGTTTGCATCTCCACTTGTAACTCCTCAGTTTTGTACTACGGGGCCGTGAAGGCAGGGCTACCACACTCAATGCAGGGCTTCACCCAGAATGGTCTTGGTTGCATTTCATGGCGACTGATCGCCTCATGATCGTGTTTCCAGGGCTTCGCGCAGCGCTCCCTGCTGCACATTGTTGCTGCTAATTATCTCTCAAGGGGGGAGCCTAGTCTGAAGTGCAGTGGCAGATTTTATGTCTGATTCTCCCCTTTGTTTCGGAACACAATGTAATGATGGTGGGAAATGGAGCTGTAGAGCAACCCTCATCGAGGTTAAGAGATGATTTAGGAGTGGAAGCGGTCTGCAAGATGGACCTGAGCAGTGTTGAAGTTCGTTTGAACATAGCCGAAGCTCGGATTCACCACGCACGCGGCTAGGGATCTGTGAGAATTACATGAACGTGTTGGGAACCCGTAGATAATTTGGGAGCAATTTTTAATGGCGAGAACATTTTGGGTGTTAAAAAACTAGGCTGGGGACACAGCCAAAGACAACTTCAAGGACTAAGGTGTTTAGTCACAAGGCAGTGCTGTACTGGAGCAAGGGAGGGGGAGCTGTACAGGTGCGTGCAATCAAGTGTCAACGCCAGTCTCAATTTGCATGAGACAGACGGGGATTCATACCATCCGAGCACTTTGTGTTGCTGGAGGGAGATGTAGTCCTTTGCAACGAGGACACTCGCAACAATCTCTAAGCTTTTGAGCTTAGAGATCACCAACCTCTGCCTTTGTTCTCTTTGGTATTCAGTGAGCATGAGATATGGGAGTATTGCTTTGTCTCTACTTGGCAAAGAGAGGAGCAGGGCTGGTAAGAGATGGCTACTCCAGCTTGGGATAAGGTTAGTGATAGGTTTCTAGACATAGATATACCTCCTATACCTTACCATCTTGCAGAGCGAGGCACTTTGAGAGAAGTCTGGCAGTTGATAGCGTAGATTAGGATTAGATCTTGCTTGGTCGGGCCTCTATTCTTCCCTTCCGTCTCTAGTTTACTATTTTCATTACTTTGTAGCTATAGTTGCCAAGGCCGACATAGGCGGAGGCTACATAGTTAGTCCGGGTTTTTGGGTTGGGGTATTCTGCAGGAGCAGCACTGCGGAGGGATTTTGGTGTGGGGGTGTTGCTGTTTTGATTTCTTGTGTTTGGATCCCCCCACACACCTGCATGCTTGACTGTGCGCCATGTTGGTTTTGTGTGGGCACTTGCTTTCATAGGGATTAGGCCGGATTTGATCACCGGTCAATCCTAGAGTATGCTGTCAGTGGTGAGGCTGAAGTGATGACCAACAAGATCACCAGTGTTTCTTCTATGTTGAGGTTGGATTGATGACCAGCAGACCATAGAAGTTCTTGCGGTGGATGCAAGTGTAGGTGCCCTTAGCCACTGGGATATGACCCTTAAGCCGCAACAGATGCCCACTCGTGTCACTGTTAGAGTTAGTTGTAGAGCCTTATAGTGTCATGTGGGGAAGGTGCGTGGGTTGTGAGTGTCATCACGGAGTTATCCAAGGATTCTGAGGGGACTGCGGCTACAAGCAGTAGCAGTGATAGTGGGTTCATGAGGCGAGGGGTTCGGTTCAAACCACCTTTACCTCTATCCTCAATTGGTGCAGAGTCTGACACAGACTCGGAGGCTTCATCAACAGGTGTGCAGTTGTCTTCGCCATTATTGTGGGACAACATGGAGGAGATGTATAGAGCTACCAAGAGGCCTCGTAGGTACTCTGGAGCTGTGGGCACAATCAAGCTGGATGTATATATATATATATATATATCTAGGAGTTCGACAGCTGGTGTGATTTGCAGCAGATGTGCAATCCACAATTGTTCACGCCATTCATGGTATAGAAGGGGCTATTTCAGCACCTTGAGGGGCCGCCCATGGATGACTACCATGAGTTTAGGCGGGGACATGAGGTGCAGATTGAGGAGTGGAGGATGTATTGGTCACTCAACTATGTCTCCATCACTAGAGGCACTAGAGGGACAAGGGCAGCAAACACACCGGCAGCTTCCACTGCAAGCAGTAGTGGGACTAGTGGAACAGGAGTTGGGACTTCTACCCAAGCCCCTCCTACACCAGCACTAGCACCCGTGTCTGCCTTTGACCCTGTTGTGGAGTTCTTCGAGGAGTTGAGGAGAAACTACCAGGGAGTGCGGACAGAAAATCTGCGGAGTTTGCAAGACTTCCAGTGCAAGTCCAGTGAGAGCTTGTGAGAGGCCTACACTCGTATGAGGCGCTTGATAAGTGTGACCCAAGGGGTCAATGAAGCTTAGGCAGACCAGTTCTGGTATGGAATTTTGGACAAGGAGCTCAGGAGAAGGGTGCAGAATGCAACCCTGTTACAAGCAGCCCAACCTATCTTAGCAGATGTGTTTATGCTAACTGGGCGGATTGAGCTCAAAATGGTGGAGGAGCGTGTAGTGACCATTGGGTTTGGCAAAGACATGTCATGGGGTGTGTCTGCTAACCAACAAACGCAGCACAATGTACCGCAACGTGGTCAAGGTTGCCCAACCCAAATTTCATGGAGCTTACAGAGGACCTCAGGTGCAGAGGCCAGTAGCTTCTTTTTGCAGACCAACAGCAACCAGGGGTGGTGTGTTGGATATGTGGAGGACCTCATGTCAAAAAGGATTGTCCAGATAAGGACAAGGGGCAGAGACAAGCTCAACCTCCGCAATTGCAATACAACCATTGTGGCAAGTATGGTCATGACATGGGTCATTGCTACGACCTTCATCCTGAGTTGCGTCCAGACCAACACCAAGGGAACAATGGTGGCCGGGGGCGAGGTGTTACAACCCTGAGGGGACGAGGTGGTCAGGCACAAGGTGCAAGAAGAGGGCAAGCACAGCATGGCCAAGGACGTGGAGGTCAGGGCGTTGACCAAGGCATGGCCAACCGGCTTCACACTACAGGAAAAGGGGGGGGGGGGATAGTGACGTCGCGGCAATGGCACAGCCACGCCGCGGCGTCACTAAATGACGCTTTTGAGGCAGGGGTTGCAGGCGCCCTTGTGCGACGCCCGGGCGTGGCACGACCGTCCCCCTGGCGTCACTAATCGGACATCGCATAAATGCGACAGATGGGGTTGCAAGCCGCTACCCCCCTCCAGTGACACCCCGTCATCGCTTCTTGGCCATCCAGGGCGCTGGCGGGGGCCTCCTTCTAGCCCGGGCCATCGCTACCATCCCGGCGACGGCGTTGGTTAGGGCGACGGCTTGGCGTGGTAACCAATTTTTTTTTCTCTATGCCCGGACTAAAAAAATACCATGTGGCGGAGGGGGGTGTTAGGCTCAGCCACCCAGCGTGGCGTTGCTGCCAGACACGCCCGACGTCGCATGGGGAGACCCCGTCGCCACAGTGCAGTCGCCCAGTACGACGTCGGGGGCGGGTTACTTGCGACGCCGGGGGGGGCTCGGTGCCTTTTTTTACAAAAAACAAACAGGTGGGGGAGGCCTTGTGTTGGCCTCAGGGATGCCGAGGTGTTGCAGCTAGCCACCCCTGGACGTCGCACAGAGAAAAAACCCATCGCACCGGGGGGGGGGGGGGGGGTTTGGGGGTTCATTTTGGGGGGTAAATTGGGGGTGATTTAGGGTTTTCCCTGGTTTCTTTCTTGGGTGTTGGAAGACATTAGAGCTTCCATTGCTCTGATTTAACAGGTACTCAATTTTTTTTATTGCATTGGTTCAAGCAAGCATGAATCGAGGGTGAGGCCGGTGCGACACATGAATAAGATGGAAGATGGAAATATATGTACAAATGGAAATATACTTACAAACAATGAGCTGAATGCTTTGCTCACAAGGGTTTAGTAGACTGACCCTGGGACCTACACGGACTAGGACTACTCATCCTCATCCTCATCCTCATTGTCAGAGGAGTCATAGCTATCCGATGAGCCTGATGACTCCACGCCCTTTGCCTGAGCACGTAAACCAGGCGGCGTTCCCCTAACTCCCACAGAACTCTCATCCAATCCCTGGCCATGACCCCCCCCCCCCCCCCCCAGCCAAACTAGTGTCCTGTAGTGCACTCATCCCCTCCGTCTTGGCCATGTTGGTCATGAGGGATTGCCAACCATGCTCCTTGGCGTAGTCGTACTCTACCGGAGATGGCAACCTCTCAAACGTGGTTTCCTATACATGCCACAAATTAAAGTCAGTTTCTCACGATGATGGAGCCAGAAAGAAGACATAACAAAATACATAGGGAAGTATGACTTACAAATCGGAGGATAAAACCCCTCGATCCGCCGGGGCCCCACTTGTGGTGGATTCGTGCTTCTCAAGGCGGATTGTTGTTGTTTTGCGTGCCCTCTGAAATTTATCCTTGTTTGCCGCATCGTTCTCTCCCGCAATGAGCTCATCCCACGATACCTATGCACCCCCCCCCCCCCCACAATTAGTGAATTACACACATACGTTGCATCGAATCCACCTCATTAATGCACATCACAACAAGCATTCGTGTCTTTTACGACTAGGGAAACAACTCATTTTGAGTCGAAAATGACATAAAACAGGGAATCGACTCAAGTAGTAAACGACTAGTTACAACAGACATGGAAGTTGTATCGAACATCCAATGATTGAAGTGGTAAAGGCCGCAGATGCTTGAACGACTGTGAAACTTTAATTCCCATTATTGCTGGAGAACCACGTGTCGTAACCAGGCCAGCCGCCCGTGTGTCTGACTTTTTGGGCTGACTTTGACTTTTCCCTCCGCATGAGGGGAATGACTTAGCGGACCGCGGCGACACATGGACGCAGACGTGGACAACAACGTGGCAGCGCCGCGACGAGCAGCACTGCTAGCACGTGGCCACGGGCCCGGGGCGCCACGTGGTAGTCGACCACATAACTTGCAGTGCTACATGCCCAGTGGCAACTACGACTACGGAAGTCGGAGCAACCATTGCTTTACTACTTTAAATGAAGTGCTCGAAATTACTTGAACAATCATTCATAGCGGTTCATGCATTGAAGTTTTGGTGTTTGTAGTGAGCTGACTAGTACATATGCATGTAATGCGATACAAAAGAACTAATCATGCATTAGAAATGCGAAAACAATGAAAGATATGCCATGAAACAAAATGAAATGAAATGAAACAAAATGGTACTTTATTACATCTACGGAAAGCTCCAAGAGCTTATGGGACAAAATGAAAAAACCAAAGTAAAAAGGCAGCCCAAAAGCTACTACTGCTCTGGGGATTGCCTAAGAGCCAAGGCCTCATGCAAGTAAGCTGCCAAGCTGTTGTGATCCTCATATGCAAGACTTCAGTGACAGATTGAGTTCCACGGAATAGACCATCTACCCATGGAGGTTTCTTGTAGCCATTGATCCATAGGGAATCATAGGTAATTTTGTGCTTGAAATCTGGCCCTCTAGGATGAATCTGGACCCACACTCTATCCCTGCTCCTTCAACTATCCATACCTCTGCACAAATCATGCATTCATCCTTGCCTTGCTGCTAGGAGCTGACAATGACAGCCTAGATTTGTTGTAGGAAACACCCATCTCAACTTATCACACTAGTTTTGACATCGACGGATTCTCCTTAGATAAACGTGGGGCCCCTGAGGATACCATCCTCTCGTTCTTCACCAGACTCATGTCTCAAATCCCTATCCAAATCCCCCGGTCCCGATCTCATCCCCAATGCCATACTCCAAGCTCTAGATCCTCATTTTCACTCTCTCTTAGTCAAAATTTTTCCACCTCTGTTATCGCCTACGACGTATTCCTCCATCTTGGAAACATAGCCGTACTATCCTTCTCTACAAAAAAGGGGACCCACAGATCTCGGTAACTACCGCCCTATAGCTTTAGCCAACACCATATATAAACTCTTCACTAGTATGCTAACCACAATGCTCTCCTGCTATGGAGAGCAGCACCGCATTCTTAGTGACCCCCAAGAAGGCTTCCGTGCCACTCGTAGTACCACTCGCTCAATACAATATGTCCTATCCGCACTCGAAGACGCCAAACTCACTAAACAGGACATCTATCTCCTGTACATTGACTTTAAAAATGCCTTTGGATCTCTTGACCATGTCCGATTCTTCCGCCATTATGACGGACCTGGGCTATCCACTGATGCTATGCAAACTCATCGGCAACATCTATACCGACAGCTCCACAGAATGTTCTGGCTCATACTACGGTTCCAATCCCCTTATCCCAATTTTGCGAGGCACTATCCAAGGAGATACCCTCAGCCCTTACCTGTTCATCATGTTCCTAGAGCCCCTTCTTTGATGGATCGACCGAGGTAAGATAGGCTACCGCTATACAATCTCTAACAATACCATCTCTGCAGCGGCCTACGCAGACGACCTTGCCATCCTCGCCCACACCCCTCAACATATCAACCGACAAGCAGACAAACTATTTAGATTTAATCAAGGGTCTGGCATGGAGCTCAGCCTCCACAAATGTGTTTTTCACCGCAGCTACCCATCATAGCAAACTCACCAAAGCCACGACAGCCTCACACTACAAATTGTATATCCACTACCAAAACAAAAATTTCCCCTTCTTAGGCCCTGACGAACCCTACACCTACCTAGGCATACAACTAGTCCCCTTCCGTACTTGGCACCTACAAAAATCCACTACAATCGCTAAATTGACTGACAGAAGTACGGCCCTCCCCAAATCCCCGGTATCCATCCGTCCAAAACTCTCCCTCATTCAAACCGTACTCAAGCCACAAGTCCAATACTCTTTCCACGCAGCCCCCATCTCTCTCCCAGATCTCAAATTAATTGACAAACACTTCATCCAGCTCACTAAATGCATTTGCGGCCTACCCACCAGCACCCCCAATGCTCTTACCCAGCTCCCCACCGAGAACTTTGGCAAAAAAAAAAGTATGACGCCTCCCGAAGGAAGCATAACTTATGGAGTCACTTCACCCCGAAGGGCTACTGCCTTCCGCTAGGAAGGTGGACACCTTCATGACACACCAGACCGTGGTTTGAACCCACAACCACATCCAACATGGTATGTGCCCATTACCACTGGGCTACATGCTGGTTGTCACAACTTTGGCATAGGTACTATCCCGCTACTTACCTCCTATGCCCGCACCCTGGGCAAGCAACTTCAAGAAGCCCTCAATGACCCTGGCCGGCTAGGCCTTATCTATAGAGGTCTCCTTCAATTCCTGGCTACCAAATATAACGGCCTCCACTCCCTACCCACCCTCCACCCTCAATCTTGCCTTCACTCCTACCACTAAAACCCTCTACATCCTCCGACAAATGAACATTAGCATACAAACCAATCTACCCGGCTACCCCAACACCATCTCACCTCTTGAACAAGCCTGGATTGCTAGCCCACTCCTCTCCACACTTGAAGAACAACATTCCCGCCAGAAGACGACCATACTTGCCTACTTTTAACTCCAACACATCACGACTCTCACCCAACTCACCACAGCCTCTGGCTGCAAACTTCTCTCACCCCGAGAATTCATTCTCAAATACTCCAAAGCAACTGTTAAGACATGCGGTTTTTGTCCATCCTTCATACCCTTTTTTGCCACAGGACCCCCTCATGCACCCTAGACTGTGATTTCCCATGTAAACTCTTGCCACATCACAAACTAGACCTCCTACCCAATACCGAACCAACCAACCCCCCTCTATTCTCAGTAAAACTTGCCGCTTCCCCACCTACCCCCACCCTATACCGATCCCACCCCCCCACCCCCCCCCCCCCCCCCCACCCCCCTACCGGGCTCACACACGGCCTACTACTCCCCGACCTAACCCCCCCCCTCCTCATCCCCGCCCCTCCCTCCTCGGAGATCCCCTACTGCTCAACCCCCCCACTCATCTCCCAGATACGAACCCAGACAACCCGGAAAGCCTTCACCATCAACCCATCCTCGGAATCAGAACCCCAAACCACAACGACGAATTCGGCGCCCTATGTCTGGATACCTTTATCTCTGCAAGTGGGCCGGATACCCATCGGAAGACAACACCTGTCAATCGGAGGATGACCCTTTTGGATTCACCACGATTGTGACCCAGACCATAACCTTAACCTCCTCATTGCTTTTCATACATCCACCAATACCAACTACCTAACCAATATCCATCAGCAACACACATCCCCACCCCAACAATAGACGCCCGATACGTTCATACCCCCCTTCTTGCTACTAACGTGCATGTTTGCATTGCTGAATGCAACCCCAATAAAGACATCTCCCTTACACCACCCCGATCATTTGCCAGGATCCCGCACCTGTCCAAATTATAGCCTCCAACGGCCGCATACATAGGGTCTTATTCCAAACGACCGCCTCGCTTGGCTCTGTCATAGATTTTCTACCTCTTCCCCCTCACCTAGTCAGTTCTTGCCAGCACGGCAAGACTTTGCAACAGAAGTCTGCTGGCTAGCTGAAGGTATCTAGCCGATACCCCCCTCAAAAAACCCCCGCTCCCTTATCAAGCTATCCTCTAGCCCAGTCACATACTACTCTTCTCCGGACATCCTAACACTTCTTATAGAATCTTTCACATTACACACTCCTACTATTCTAGCCAGCTTACATGCCCTATGACACTTTCGTCTTACTCTAGCCCTGCACCCTACAGGACTATTTCTTTGGAGCCATCGGCCTGCATCCCAGCATACCTGGACTGGCCATGGCCTTGCACACCCCCCCCCCCCCCCCCCCCAAGGGCCCCATCTACAAGACGCACTTCAATGGGCACAACTCGCGGCACAGTCATCCCCCTCCAATGCCACCATCCTCCTCCTCTCTCACCAACAAATGCCCAATGGTCCACACCCCCTCCACCAACTGCCGCCCGGAGTCACGCCCCTAGCCGTTATTGACCCAGGGCAACTCCCATATTCGCGCACCCAGCCCTCCCCAAATATCTACAACACAAAGAACCTACCTTAACCCTCATTCTGCTGGTCCACCGCCCTACCTTCTCTACCATCATACCAATACCTTCCCAGATCGCCTTCTCCACCTTCTCACACACACGCATGGCCTGAAGGCCACTATTTTCCCGACCCCCCCTACTCTCCCGACACCCCTCACCCCATGCGTCCCAAGTTGTGGTGTCAAATGCTTTCCCGCCCACCCATCCCCCCTATCCCAACTATCCCCACGGATCTGCCAGTTTCTCGCACGAAACTTCCTCTCAAATACCCACCTGCCCACTCCCACTACACGGATGGCTCCCTCATTGCTGGTCCCCGGGCTGGTTACGGCATATACCATGCCGCTACCAACCAACAGGAATCGCCCTACGTCTTCCAGGCCCGGCCACCATCCTCCGAGCCGAGCTCATGGCCATTCATGATGCCATTACCCAACTCTCCTCATTCTCCCCCCCCCCCACACTTATCTTTACGACAGCCTCACTCACTCTTTTCATCCATAACACCTCTCCCGCCCTTCCTCTCACCATTACCACTCTGACAGGAACCTTATATCCGCCATTGCCCATCTTGCCATCTCCTTAGACCAACCCATATACTTCATTAAAGTCCGCTCCCACCGGCATCACCGGTAACGACATGGTCGACTTCTTCGCCCAGAAAGGGGCTACCTGTCCCGAGGTGAACCCTACGTCAGAACCCATACACGTTGCCCATACGCACCCCTTCTGGTTCATCCACCCAGTTCCAGATCCCAATTTGCCTCGCCCTATCCGCAAATCTCTCAACCACCCTTACCCGCGAAGCCCATAAACAAGCCTCGACCTCCGCTAGCCTCACCAAGCTACATGTCCTGAAATGGACACACTCGGAGGTTCTTCATCATAAATTATCTATACCATTTCTGGCGCACCAATATCACCACAGATGCCCAAATCAGGCAGACTCTCAAATTCAGATATGCCCAATACATGGGCCACCAACACAAACACACCTTCTGGCCACGTCTCTATCCCTCCCCAAATTGCCCGCTATGTGCGAACACACACCCGACCCGGGATACATGGCTACATTTGCTTAGCCTCTGCACACACCCTATCATTCATGGCCTCAGAGTCACCCGACATAACCATGCCCTCTGGCACATCCACAAACTCCACCTAAATAGACCTGAAACATGTTGGTTCTCCCTCATCAATGCAGGCACCTACCAGGGTAGACCTCCCGACCACACAATGCCCACATGGCTACTACCATGCTCGTGTAGACCCCGCTCCCCCTGCACATGCCCTGCCCGACTCTGCCCCGACATCCTCCTGGTTCTCGGGTTGCCTATCGGCACCTCAGCTCCTAGCATACTGTCCCCTGAACTAACTATACACTTCATTGAGTTTACATACTGTAATGACCACTACCCCGCCTCCTCCATACTTGAAAAATGCCAAAAATATGCCCCGCTCATTCAGGCTATTCGCCATCGTGGCTGGTCTACCAGCCCCCTAACAGTCATTACAGCAGGCACACGGGGTGGAATACACAATGCCAGTATCTTGCCCTTCACATGAACTTCAAAATCCCACTTATCCCTATCCACAAATGTTTTAAAGCTATCCACCTGATGGCACTCCGTTCCCTCACTGCTATTACCACCAACAAAAGACAACTTGAGTCGCATACCTCTTTGACCTCCTGACTCCGCCTCTACCCCAGGGGTACCCTCCCCAAACCACCTACCCTAGGTCCCCGGGGTGCCTCCGGCACCCCCTAGCTTTATAGGCCCACCCCCGAAGGCAGTAGTCGCAAGGTGAAGTGGCTCTTAGTTACGCCAGTTGCAAGCCGGAGTCATCTCTCTCTCTGAACACTGCCCTGGCAGCTTTGGAAAAGGGGAAAGAGGTGCATGGCGACATCTTCAGAGCTGGAATTGTACCAGATATCATTATGAACAATACCGTGGTGGACATGTTTGCAAAATGTGGGTGCATCTAGGATGCAAAGGGAGTGTTCGACACTATGGCTGAACGAGATGTGGTGTCATGGAGTGCGATGCTTGCAGGGTATGCACGGCAGGGACGTGGGATGGAGGCTTTGGAGGCCTATGAGCAAATGATGGGGGAAGCACATCATGTTTGTGTGCATTTGCAATGCTTGTGCAAGCTTGGCAGCCCTGGAGAAGGGCAAAGAGGTGCATGGGGATATCATCAAAGCTGGAATTGTACCAAATGTCAATCTGAACACTGCCCTGGCAGCTTTGGAAAAGGGGAAAGAGGTGCATGGCGACATCTTCAGAGCTGGAATTGTACCAGATATCATTCTGAACAATACCCTGGTGGACATGTTTGCAAAATATGGGTGCATCTAGGATGCAAAGGGAGTGTTCGACACTATGGCTGAATGAGATGTGGTGTCGTGGAGTGTGATGCTTGCATGGCAGGGATGTGGGATGGAGGCTTTGGAGACCTATGAGCAAATGATGGGGGAAGCACATCATGTTTGTGTGCATTTGCAATGCTTGTGCAAGCCTGGCAGCCCTGGAGAAGGGCAAAGAGGTGCATGTGGATATCATCAAAGCTGGAATTATACCAAATGTCAATCTGAACACTGCCCTGACAGCTTTGGAAAAGGGGAAAGAGGTGCATGGCGACATCTTCAGAGCTGGAATTGTACCAAGGTGAATGCCTGTCAGATTACTAGATGCAAAGAGGTGCATGGTTGCATCGCCAAAGGCAGCAGCTACAGCGGCCCGGTTGATTAAATCAGGCACCTCAACCATGACCACAGCTTCTGGAAGAGGATCAAGAGAGGGAGTCCACAATGCCTCTTCTGGCACTTATGGGCATGTGAGATGCTTTGTGAGGCAGGTAGACTGAAAGAGGCTCTACTGACTTTAAACCATGGAGGCATTTCAGAAGATTCAGATACGTATGTTTGTCTCTTGCATAAGTGCATCAAGATGAAAGGCCTTGAAGCTGGAAAGCAGGTGCACACTCACATGATCCAAAGTGCACGCCAAATATTTTTCTACTCAACACCCTTGTCAACATGTATGTTATGTGCAGGAGCATCATGGATGCTCACCAAGTGTTCAACAGAATGCCTCAATGATCTTTCATCACATGGAACATGATGCTTGCAGGGTGTGCACAGCAGGGGCGTGGTACGGAGGCCTTGGAGAATGTGGTGAGGGCACCTTCTTCTTCGACCTATTTCAGCCTTTTTTTCCCTCTCATCAGACTCGGCCCTGCGATGCATATTGAATTGTCAAGGACAATGTGGTGAGGGCACCTTCCTCTTTGACCTATTTCAGCCTGTTTTGCCCTCTCATCCGACTCGGCCCTGAGATGCATATTGAATTCTGTAAGTTAGCTCGTTGGGTGGATCTGTGGTTGGAATGACTATGACCAATCACTGCGGATGTGGCTGCAGGAAAGTATCCAAAACAAAGATAACAGAGATGAGGAGAAGGTGTGGAATGAATATTTTGTTGACCCCAGTGAATGGTGGGACAACCGAGGCAAAACGTTGAATGCCTATTATGCTTTGTGAGGCAGGCAGACTGACAAAGGCTCTATAGACTTTAAACCAATGAGGCATTTCAGTAGATTCAGATACGTATGTCTGTCTCTTGCTTATGTGCAAGGTCTGGAAGCTGGAATCAGGTGCACACTCACATTATCCAAAGTGGATTCATGCCAAATGTTTTTTCTACTCAACACCCTTGTCAACATGTAGGTTAAGTGCCGGAGCATCATGGATGCTCGCCAAGATTTCTACATAATGCCTCAGCGATCTTTGATCACGTGGAATATAATGTTGGCAGGATTTACCAAGCATGGGTGTGGTAGGAATGCTTTGGTGACCTATGAGCAAATGTTGCGCAAAGGGGTGAAGCCCAACCACATCACGCTTGCGTATGTTTGCAATGCGTGTGCAAGCCAGGGATCTCTGGAAAAGGGGAAAGAGGTCCATGGTGACATCGTCCAAGCTGGAATTGTACCAGATGTCATCCTGAACACTGCCCTGGTGGATGTCTATGCCAAATGTGGTGCATTAAGGATGCGAAGGGAGTTTTCAACACTATGGCTGAACCAAATGTGGTGTCATGGAATGCGATGCTTGCAGGGTACGCACAGCAGGGACATGGTATGGAGGCTTTGGAGACCTATGATCAAATGATGGGGGAAGGGGGGCACCTTCTTCAATAGCAAGCGGCTACAAGTGGCTAGATGGTCAACTGAAAACAGCAACGGCAGCAGCACAATTGATAGAACAAGGCCCACTGCTAATGAGGGTACCTTCTTCAACATATTTCACCATGTTTTCCCCTGCTATCAGAGTCGTCCCTAAATTTTCCTGTTGAATTCTGCAAGTTAGCTCGTTGGTGGATCTATGGTGGTGTTGGAGTGATTTTGACATGTTACTGCCAATGTGGTCGACAGGAAAGTATCAAAAAACAGATAATAGAGATGTGGAGAAGCTCTGGAATGAATACGTTTCCGACCCCAGTCAATGGTGGAACAATCCAGGCAAAGAGGTGAATGCCTGTTGGAAGCAGACGCAAGTCAGCATAGGAACTAGTGCGATAAGTAGGGTTGGGGTGTTTGCTGGAACAATTCTAGGGTGTTATTGTCAGCTGCTAGCATCAAGGCAAGGATGTATTCATGATTTGTGCAGAGGCATGGATAGCTGAAGGAGCAGGGAGATCCAAGAGGGCCAGATTTCAAGCTCCAGATTCGCCTACAATTCCCTGTGGAAGCAGCACACACCTCGCACGCACACACAAGAGGTCCTCTTGGGTGCATGGTCAATCAAATCCTCCATGGGTCATGACACAAGGTCGAGGACAATGTGGTGAGGGCACCTTCTTCTTCGACCTCTTTCGGCCTATTTTGCCCTCTCATCAGACTCAGCCTTGAATTTACATATTGAATGTTGTAAGTTAGCTCGTTGGGTGGATGTGGGGTGGTTTGGAGTGACTTTGACAAGTTACTGCTGATGTGGTAGCAGAAAAATACCCAAAAACAGATAACAAGATGAAGAGAAGCTTTGGAATGAACACTTTTCCGACCCCAGTCAGTGTTGTAGTTGCGAAAGGAAAGGACAGAGGAGGGATGAAGAGTGGGAGTGAAGAAAGCCGTTACATGTATCCGGCAAGGGAGAGATGAGTATTATGAGAGCAAATAGAAGGTAGGACTGTGGAAATGCTTGGAGGTTTTGTAGGGTTTTAGATAGCGTTGGGCAAGAATTAGTGGGGAGTCCAAAGGTTGTAACATGGGCTATTGGTGGGTGGTGTGTGGATGGGTCGCAGGGGAAGAAGGGAGCAAAGTGGTCGGTGATATGTCGATAGTTATGCATTAGTGACATGGTGTTCGGCTGGAAGTATAATGCATATCTGTATTGTGCATCGATGGGGGACTCGCTGATGATTTCCTCGAGGGTAGATGGTCCGGGATTTGGATGTATGTCCCCACAGCGGAGAAGTAGGAGGGTCAGGCAGATGTCCCTGTATAGGTTGTTTGGTTTGGGGGGGTGATGATAAAAGTGTTTTGACTTATCTAGGGGATATCGACCTCGGGGGGAGTACATGGAGGGTAGGGTTTGGGATCCATGGCGGGGTTTAAGAGTGGCTGGCGGGGGTTTAAAGACACCCACTCAATCTCTTCCCAACACTCCACACCTTTCCAATCCACCACACCATTACACTAATTATCCAGCAGAGGTATGTATAAGAGCCCAAGGTAAGCGCTTGGGGGTTGGGATCCGGGGGTAGGGAGGTGGCTGGTGAGGCGGGTGGACGGGAAAGGGCAGGGGTGTACACAAGAGGTCTTCTTGGGTTCATGGTCAGTCTAATCCTCCATGGGTCATGACACAAGGTCGAGGACAATGTGGTGAGGGCACCTTCTTCTTCGACCTATTTCAGCCTGTTTTGCTTTAGGGTCAGACTCGGCCCTGAATTTGCAGCACGGATCTCTGGCATGAGTTATTTACAGATCCTTCACGATGGTCTTAGCAGGTCGTGTTTCAATCTCTGCATGCTCAGCTGCAACGTCTGTAGAATAAAACTATAATCAACCCTAAAGAAAATGATCAATCAGTCTAGAGTTCGTTCGTTGGGGAAAACACTATACGACTGTAACATAATGATGCCATGCTACTCTATTTCTCTTCATTCTCCCCACTGAGGACGTTCGACCATTACTTATCTCAATCTATAGCAACTAAGACCCTACCAGTTTCAATGATATTTCCTGCATTCTCTATCAACTCTATCCCATTGTATGAGATCAAATATCATTGCTCATCTACTACCCTTCTCCAGTAATCTATTTGATACAAGGTCAATAGCTCTCGATACCATCCTTTATTCAACAACCATAAATTGATTCTCTCTCTGTCACTACATTGCAGTATTTTAAAAATATCTAACGACAAACTATTAGGCAGTCCAGTAATTAATTCTACAGGACACGCTATCCGTTCTCCTTCACACATTACTATCAATCACTCTTTATCACCAACCCTGTTTCCTCAGTTGCTTTGGGGATTTTTCCCTCAACGTTGTTCTCTGCCATGCAAATGATTTTCACTTCGCTGTTATGCATCTCCCATTAATCCAATTGAAGACTCTCTCTATCTTCATTTCCTTAATCTGCTCCCTCATGAATTTTGGATATCCATCTATCGATATTTCTCTTGGTAGACCAGGAACCAATTCTCACACCGAATTCTTATCTTCTCCATTTGTGCACATTTTCACTATCTCACATAATTATGGTTCTTCAATTCTTACACATAGGATCACATTCTCATCCCATCACTCCATTCTTCACACATACACAAAGTGAATTGGACTTCCTTTTTCTCCTTCTTCTATTCTATTCATTTACGAACGCAATCATCACAAGAATGCAGTACTAAATCTACCATTGAAGAATAACTCTATATTCTATCTCCTACTCACTCTACTCTCCCCTGCTCCGGTCACGGCTCTCTGGCTCAACTAACACTGTCTGCTTCACATAAATGCAATATATAGCAGAGTGCTCCAACAACTGTAATAACCACTCAACCTCTTTCATCCATCCTTTACAATCATTCATCCATTTCTTCTATCATCCAGTCCAGGATAGACTATCGGCTGCTTGACAAGATATCGAAGAATCACTGCTCTATCGCAGCAATATCGAAGGTATCGCAGAATATATCGATGGAAAAGGTATTAAAAAGTTCTTAAAGTTGTCACTGAGTCAGAAATTCCTATTATTCTACAACGTCGTGGTTCTCACAGACCAATCCGACGTTACCTAACTACAGACACAAGCAGCACACATGAGGTCGTTTTGGGTTGATGTCGGTCGAATCCTCCATGGGTCATGACACAAGGTCAAGGGCAATGTGGTGAGGGCACCTTCTTCTTTGACCTATTTCAGCATGTTTTGCCCTCTCACATCATGTTTGTGTGCTTTTGCAATGCTTGTGCAAGCCTGGCAACCCTGGAGAAGGGCAAAGAGGTGCATGGGGATATCATCAAAGCTGGAATTGTACCAAATGTCAATCTAAACACTGCCCTGGCAGCTTTGGAAAAGGGGAAAGAGGTGCATGGCGACATCTTCAGAGCTGGAATTGTACCAGATATCATTTTGAACAATACCCTGGTGGACATGTTTGCAAAATATGGGTGCATCTAGGATGCAAAGGGAGTGTTCGACACTATGGCTGAACGAGATGTGGTGTCATGGAGTGCGATGCTTGCAGGGTATGCATGGCCGATGGAGGCTTTGGAGACCTATGAGCAAATGATGGGGAAGCACATCATGTTTGTGTGCATTTGCAATGCTTGTGCAAGCCTGGCAGCCCTGGAGAAGGGCAAAGAGGTGCATGGGGATATCATCAAAGCTGGAATTGTACCAAATGTCAATCTGAACACTGCCCGAGCCCGCCTTCCCGCCGCCAGTCTCTGCTAAATATCTTAGTCATGACTAAATCCATAGGGTTTCACAATTTTCCTACTTTCCTCAAGGGCGTTACCTCTCTTTGCAGCGGATCCACTAACTTATCCCTAGCTAGGTGTTTAGCACCGTCTCCCACCATAGCTCGTCCAGCGGCCCTTAGCTCTGCCCTGCAGCCTCGCAACACCCCGGCTTCGCTCTACCTCATTCATAAGACTCGCCTCTTCTCTACGCGTCTTTTAAGCTATCTCTTGCTAATCTTTTTAGCGATCTATGGGCGAATATATTCTGCTACGCGTTGGTACCTCCTCTCTCGTCGGGCCCGCCGCATCCAGCCTCAGGATGGTCGTTCCACCCGTCAACTCAAAGCTCACTACCCCAGCAGCTTCGAAGGCCACCTGACGGTGTATACACTTATCCATGTTATGTTTACTTTCTCGATTCTTACTCTGGCGTTTTCAAGTTCCCTTTTTGGCGTTGGAAGGTCTACCACCCACCTCCTCTCTATCAGGTATGGAATGGTTACTCTATAGTTATGTCTACAGCGGTGCTCCACTCTAATTTGGGCGGACGGATTCTTCCCCACCCCCCATCCGGTGCACAAACCGAGCATTCCTGTACGGTGCACAACTTTCAAGCAATGGCGTCTCTTATGTAATACAGTATGCCCACGGGAAGGGCAGCTGCCTATCTTGTGGCATGAAGGCAAGCCTCATCATTTGGTCCCCAAAGTCCCAGCCAATCCGCCGGCTCCAGCAACCAGCAACTCAATATCTACTCCCCATCAGGAAGCATACTTATCCCTCACTCATTATTTATACCTCTCCTTCCTTTATTACAATCGTTTCCACACTTCCTACTTTGCGTTCTCCTCAATTCATGCCCTACAGTGCCCACACATATCACCACTAAAAGACTCTACTCAATACTCAAGAGCTCGATCCTATTTGCCTGACTCACCCTCAAAATCCGCCCAACACGCCCTATCACATTTCAGATGCGGCTTGAGTGTGCCAGAAGTGGTTTGACAGTTTATGATGGAGTACTAAAGAATGCGTCCATTTCTGGATATGCAATTTGGTGTGGCTGAGAAAAGCGGAGGCTTGTTTGTTGGCTTCTCGAGTCAGGGTAGTAAGAAGGTTGCAAATTGGCCGAAGTTCCGGGGGGTCAGGACGGGGTGGATTAGCCAAAATGGATGAGTAGGGGGTTGTTTTTCTATGAGCAGTGAGCACAAAAAAGCATGAGCAGAACCCCAAAAGATCCTTTGCTCAAAAACCCCCCCTATATAGGTCCCAACCATCGTCCAAGACCTTCTGCCCTACCATAATCCACCCCACTCCCACTGCAGATCCCCACACCACCTATTTCACACCCTACTGCTGCACACTGAACCTTCTCAGCCTGCCTAAGCTCTCGATACCAGCGTTGCTTCCCTATTGGCACCTTGTTACACATACAGCCTCTCTGCTCCTACCCGCCGACTCTGCAAACTGCACCCACAACCACAGTACTCTATTAAATAAGTCCCTCAATTGCCACATTTCCTATACTCTCTCCCTCCCACAGTTGCACTACCCTGCCCTGCTTGATTACACAGCCACTCTGGCACCTCCCCCATCTCCTGTACACTACACCTCTCCCTCAATTCACCCCAATACCCATTTCACTTCCCCCTGTCCAGCTTCTGAGTACCAGCCCTGCCAGTTCTCACCTCTGCCGAGCCATCCATCCTCACCAGCCTGGTGCTCCCATCACCCCCCCCTCACTTTCCCACAGCACCAGAACTCTAACATGCATCAGCCTCTACCCCTGGCCTTTTCGTTTCATTACCTCCTAGACATGCCACCCCCCCTTACTCTTTACAATACCCAGCATCATAAAACAACCTAGCAATACCAGCCTATCTCTCCTCTCCCTCTCCTGCCAATGTGCCTGATCCCTCCTTTCCCCCTTGTCACCTGGCCCCACAACTCTGCCTCTGATCTATGGCCTGCTCTTGCTCACCACACTTGGTTCCCCAATTTATATTCCGCTGGCTTTTTCTCCCAGTATGTGCCCTTTACTCTCTTCCCAATTTCATGTTGCCTCACTTTGCATATTCCCATAATAGGCCTTACAGTGCCCTCACTGTATGCCCCATGTTCTAACTCCCCTCTCTCTTTTACAGGATGTGTACCAAATCTCCACTCCACACATTACATATGTCCCCCATATGTTCATGTTCTTCATAGTCAGCACCACCTCTTTTTACAACTTGGTGAGCCTTTTGGCTTAAGGGACGATCTCTCTCTTCCCCTAATTCACTTGCCTACTCTAACAATTCTCTCTCCTAGGCTTGCCCACTATCACCACCTGCTCAACCCTGTCACATCCAATCAGTACTGCCTCGTATTCATACCTAGGAGCCCAAAGATGCCCCAACTATCTCACCCTCTCCTGCTGCCAAAGCATTCTGCTATTCCACCTTACCCCACTGCCCCAAAACACTGCCATTGGCATCCTCTATGGCCTCAGCTCAATCCCCGGTTCCTTCATTCTATGTACTCAGCCAGTAACCTCCCTTACCCATTCCACCCAATTCACCCCCCCCCCCCCCCCCACACACAGGTGAGTGCCACGGCCTGTCTCTTCTCACCCCCCTGCCCATCTGTTGTCCCAACCTCAGGTCCCCTTCTTCCTACCATGCTTTCCAGCTTCCCTTCAGCAACTATATGTCCAACCCAACACCCACCCAGCTACCCACAAACCAGCTAACGTTAATCCTGTCTGCCTAGACTCCGCTAGACCCCTTTTGAGCAGCCCCTCTTCCAAGTCTACTCCCTTTCCCCCCCCCCCTCTGGGGCTGCCACATTCATGATAGCCACCACCCTAACAGTCTACCCCCCTCTTTACAATCTTGCCACAATGCCTGTACCCCTCTTAGCACATACAATATGATCTCACTCTACACTGCATCTCGTTACTTCCTGATTGCAGGCTATCCATACAACACTTACCGCACAGCACACCCACACTTCCCCCTATGGGGCTCTCTCACACAATGGTCATTCCACTCAGTCAGTTACATATGCCCCGCATATGTCCATTCAAATAATTTCAAAAAGCTTCCACACCCCTACCAATTACGCACATATGTTCTGCATATGTATACTCGTCACACCAGATCTGGCACCACAATCTCTCACCACAGAACTCTTGCGGCACCCTGCCCTATCATCCCACAGAGCCCTCTACCCATTCCGAATTCCATCTCTCCAACAATTACATATCATATGCCTACCCACCACTCACAAGGGCCCTCGTTGCCTCAACATTTCATCCCTACCCCCTGCCCCCTCCCATCATCCGTGTCACCCCACCCCCCTTGCCCAAATTTGACCCATATGCCATGCCGAGCCCTGAAAGTGATTACCTGTTATCTCACCAGCCCACTTCCCACAACCCAATCCCGCACCCCCAACCCAAGACCCAATCAATTCTACTCCTACTTAACACCCTGCCACATGCAATACTCAGTATGCCTACACATATGCCCAAGCCCACACACTATACAACACATAGGAAACATAACCTGCCACCAATTTTCTCCCATCCCACGCTGCTTGACCAACAGAATTCCCACTGTCTAAACAAATATCACTGGGCCTTGCCCACCTCAACTCCATTTACAGCTCCCTACCCCTACCTGCACCCAATATTACCACCAAACAACACTTAATGATGTACCAGACTGCAGACTGCCAAAATTGCAACCTCTTAATACACAACTCTTCAAGCTGGATTAATTACCCCCCCCCCCCCCCCCCTAGTACAATCACTACCTCCCACTAACAAAATCAGCACTGACTCCCAACCTCGAACCACCACACCCAACCTCACCCACAGTACACAGTAAAGAGCTGTTTATTGACAAAGGCATGCCACCACCTTGTCATGCGTTTACACTTCTTAATACCTCTCCTCACTCCAGCACCTCTCAGCCGCCACCCAGGCACAAAAGGCTAACGGCTCTAATTACTACACCAAGACGACCCTGCCGCCAGGCTACCTCACACTGCTGCCATACTGCCCCCACATATAGGCTGCAATCACACCCCAGTCAGCACTTCTTCCCCCCCCCCCCCCCCCCCCCACCCCCCCCCCCCCCCCCCCCCCACCTTGGCAATTTTGTCTCAACCCGCCCTCTCTCTGCTCTCAGCACACTGCCATCTCCCTCTTTTTCACAGCTCCCAACTGCTGGCTTCTCTCTACGTATGTCTCTTTTCAAACTTGGTAATACCCAGAAGAGTACAGGCAGTATCCAAAAGCACCATCGTCCCCTCTCTACTATAGTCACCCGCAGCAAACGAGCTAGCTCACTCCAGCTCGCGGCACTCCGCTCCGCGTCCACAACTAGTCACATGGATAAGGATTATGACATGGACATCCGCCAGGAAGAAGACATGGATGTCAGCGACATGCACCCCTCCGACAAATTATTCTTTGCAGCAGAGAACGCCTATCAGGCCCGTTCCACACAGAGCCTTGCGAAGGTCAGCACTGAGTAGACTCCAGCAATTCAAGCCATCACCACCCCGTCGTCTGCAACAACACCTGGGAAACGGCGCGTCCCACCTCCTCGCCAGTGTAGCTCCCAGCTACCACCCCCTACTCCAATCGGTCAGCTAGCGAATCCAACAGCGAGGCTGGCAGTAGCCCAGCTGATTCCAAAAAATCCAAAGGCACTGGCACACCAAGCCCCTCAACACATCGTGGCTCCCTATTTCTCTCCAACATACAGCAATACTGGATGGGCTACCCCACACTCCAGCAGCATGTGAGGGACTCGGTGTTGCCCTTGGTTGCTGAGGACCGCTCATCGTTTGAACTCCAATGCATTGGCCTCTGCAACTCGGAAATTCACGAAATGCGCCACTGCCCCAAGGCTTACCCGCACGTCCCCCAACTACACTACCCTTCAGTGAGGCACGATGGACGAGAAGGCCAGTTTCTCTCCCTCACGCAGCTTCCCAAAGGCACCCAAATTGACCCCGTATCGGGCCTCTCAGCTTCACCCCCGCACATTATGATTTGCTTTGATAGCAACACCGACATGCCCAAGGAGCAAGCGCTCTACCGGGCCCCTTGAAGTCATGAACATCCCACTTGGCAAGGTCCTCTACTCTTTGACCAAGCGCGGGAGTAAAATGTGGAACGACTTTCTCAAGGTAGAGCTACTGCACCCAGCCACGGACGACATCGCACTTCTCCAAGGCAACTGCGCATTTGTCATGACCATGGCATCTGGGGAGCAGATGCAAGGTAAAATCGAAAAGGCATATGACCTTCCCGCCTCACCCGACCACCTCTCTCTCTATTTGGCCAATGATATCCTACTTGGCAAAATAGCCAGCAAACTAACCATGAATTTCATCATGGAAACGCACCAACATGGAGACGAATTTGAAATCGTACAGGTTCAGAAGATAGGCCCAGCATCAAAGTTTTGTTTCATCTATCTTGCTGCAGCAAACTCCAAACAATGCATGTTAGAACAAGGGGTGCGAATTGAGCATACGTTGATCAAACCACAACTACGAACACGATGCTCCAGTATGACTGGTATCACTGCAATACCACAGGAGGCCATTGCGGAGCGCGATGCCCTCACCCTGGTGGCAAAAAATCTCAACCCACTTCATTCACAATCGGCCACGGAAGATGCCCTCTATGGCATCTTTGGCAAAGACAACGCTGAGCACATTCATTTCAACTCAATCGACAGGATGGAGAAAATTCGGCACACAGGGATGGCTCTAATCACCTACAAGAACCCTAGTGTATATGCCCAATGGTGCAACCGTCCGCCAGTCCTAGTTATCGATAGACTCATCAAATTCGAGCCTCACACGAATAGCCTCAATGGGGCTACCCCACCAGTAGCCGAGATTCTAGAACGACTGAGAGTTGCTAACATCAACCAAGCACTGGCCGACACTGTCAATTCCCTCACCATCAAATCAACATCGACTTCCAAGCATGGGCACGAATTCCTAATGTCGGAGATTGACAAGAAACTGGCTACGCACGTCATCTCTATCAAAACCGAATTCAAGGGTGATCTGGCGAGCATGGAGAACAGGGTCGCCCTCACCATGGCAACCCAGCACGAAGCTCACCACAATTACCTTATGTCTCTCCAAGACTCCATCACCAAAAATCTTGGAGCTAATCTGGAAAACTTCTACAACATTGACAAGATTTCTCCAGTGTGCGGATCCCGCTGTGTATGATGATTGGGGGCCTTCGCAATACCACCCCTACATGGCGTTCAAGCAGTTGCAGAAGGAGGGTGATGAGCGTGACCATCGTCGATCGCATGAACTAGAAGGGAGACGGGAAAAGAGGCCTAGGAATTAGTTGCAGGTGACTTAGTGTTTGCGAGGGCGCTACACAATTAGGAGTGGGGCTATGTAGAATAATAGGAATTTCTGACTCAGTGACAACTTTAAGAACTTTTTAATACCTTTTCCATCGATATATTCTGCGATACCTTCGATATTGCTACGATATTGCAGTGATTCTTCGATATCTTGTCAAGCAGCCGATAGTCTATCCTGGACTGGATGATAGAAGAAATGGTGGATGATTGAAATGGATGAAAGAGGTTGAGCGGTTACAGTTGTTGGAGCACTCTGCTATATATTGCATTTATGTGAAGCAGACAGTGTCAGTTGAGCCAGAGAGCCGTGACCGGAGCAGGGGAGAGTAGAGTGAGTAGGAGATAGAATATAGAGTTATTCTTCAATGGTAGATTTAGTACTGCATTCTTGTGATGATTGCGTTCGTAAATGAATAGAATTGAAGAAGGAGAAAAAAGGAAGTCCAATTCACTTTGTGTATGTGTGAAGAATGGGGTGATGGGATGAGAATGTGATTCTGTGTGTAAGAATTGAAGAACCATAATTATGTGAGATAGTGAAAATGTGCACAAATGGAGAAGATAAGAATTCGGTGTGAGAATTGGTTCTTGGTCTACCAAGAGAAATATCGATAGATTGTCCTCGACCTTGTGTCATGACCCATGGAGGACTAGACTGACCATGAACCCAAGAAGACCTCTTGTATGTGCTGCTTGTAGTTAGGTTGGCTGAAAAGTCCATGAGCACGGGGGGTTATTCGTCTTCAGGAGGAAGAGACATTCTTGGCCGGTTGGGTGCACTCCCGTGGGGTTGCCAATGAGGCAGAGCACATGGTGTTGATGAAGGACCCAAACACCAAAGGTAAGAAGAAGAGGCCTTGACCTCCCGAGGTCCCTTTTTACCATCAATGAAGGGGCTGCCGAGGAGAGAGAGAGGAGGGAGAGGGAGAAGGAGAGAGAGGAAGTAGCGGGGAAGGGGAAGGAGGTAGTCGTGGAGAAGGGGAAGGAAAAGAAGAAGAGAAAAAGTCCCATGGAGACGACGGGGTGGGTGTGTGTGCGGGGGAGGGCAGTGGGGTAACAAAGGAGGTGGGGAAGGAGATTGCAAAGAAGGGAGATGGTGGGAAGAAGAAGAAGAAATCCCAAGGGATAAAGGAGGTGGCCTTGGCAAAGATCGTTGTGCCACCGGTGGAGGTCAATAAGCATGGTGACCCGTGCGGTGCGTTTTGGGCGGCTATGAAGGGGCCGGGCTTCGAACTCGCAGCGGCGTGGTTCCCTTGGCACATCGAGTGGGGTGATCAGCACTATGGCCAGAAGCGCAAGTATGCCCGTGAGTTAGACCGTCGGCCGGGCGCTTGAGACAAAGGTGATTGAGATGGTGGGGCAGAACTTGAAGAACAAGAGGTACCCTGCCAGACAAAGGATTCGGATGTCACACCCAAACCACCTTTTGGAATTTCACAGGTTGGCAAATCCTTGAATCATTTCACCTTCCATTTGTTGCATGCACTACAAACATTTGTGTCTTTTCCGAATCGACTGCATGTCCGAAACCACTGAGGAAACAACTTCGAGATGTTTGTTACTACTGCACAGTCGTAACGGACAATTTCGGCCCACGGGGGCATTTCTACTGGCGGATAGAAGTTGCAGTCGGCGCAATATTCGCGGTGATTTAATTCAATTACGTAATTTAAAAAAAAAAAAAAAAACTGCAATTACAAGTGGTTTTAAGCACTAGAGAACGACTCTTAACAAGTAGGCATTCATTGCACACCCTATTCAAAAATGAAATTTTGGCTCGCTCGCTTACTCATTAGTTTTTGGTCACCAACGGGCTTGCACCGTTCTCGGGGTTACTACTCCCTATATATACTTCTGTAGCTGTCCGCGGGGGGTTCGTAAGTGCTCTACGTGGCTCATGAGGGCACTCAAGGGTGCTTCAGCCCCCCCATACCTATCGCTGCCACTGCCCCCACCACAGGGGCAGCCCCTCTCGTGTCCCGACCCCCTGCCCTCAAGGCAAAGGGCTGCGACATTCCTACTCTGCTGTTGCTGGTGCTACGCTAGATTTCCTTGCTCTGAATCTAGAACCTTGTCCCCCTCTGGAGCCTTTTCAGTTTTTGCTCTGTGTGCTGCTGTGTTTTCGAGTGCTAATATGTTAGCAGCTGTTGGCGGATTCGTCAATGATCCCAAGTTCTGCGTCAATCCTGCTTGCATCTGTAGTTTGGTGGAGCCCAGCTACAGTACGCTAGTTGCGAGGCCTGCGCAGAACGAACTGGGAACGGAGGTAGAACGGGAGCGTTGGAATTTTCCATATGCTGCCCTTGTGGTTAAAGTTAGTACGTGGGGGTATCACAAATATTGGGGGTAGTTAGCGACGATTAGGCTGACTAACTTTAACAGTGGCTAAATCGTCCACTGCGGCCGGGGCCTTAAAAAACTCAACTGGGAGCCCATCCAACCCTGGCGTTCATCGACTCATGCGGATAATTGATTTATCAGGATAAATGAATATAATTATTATTTTGATTATAAGGCTTGACCAGAAGAGACGTGAGCAGCGGCGTGCTGCACACGCCATAGCTGCATGCTCTCATGCACTGTCGGAGCTCGGCACGCACATTAAAGAGCCGTATGACCGGGGAGATGCGTAAATAGGTGGAGGGAGAGAGAGATAGGGTCCGTGATTCTTAGTTGTATCCGTGATCACTGCGCAGGGTGGATGAGGGGACACTTCGTCGCGGCTTGAGAGAGAGAAAAAAAGAGAGCGTTTTGCTGGCTTGCCGCAAGCGATGATGTAGCTTTGCAGCACAGCTTGGGAGGGAAAATTGTAGTATGGAGTTGTCAGATTTCGCCCGGAGGGAATTTTCTCTCGTTTAGTGTCAGGAGAGAGTCTGGAGGAGGTAGAGCTAGGACGGTGGAAAGGTGGAGATGATGCGTGGAAGCGAGTCTTAGAAAGTACATGTTTTACAAGGTTTAGATAAGTATGACTGTTGAGAGAGTAAGACAGAGCAGGGGTAAGGGAAAGGGGAGGTAGAGAGAAGGGAAAGGCGCAGGTGCAGAGTGTGGTACTTTAGGTTGCGATACTTCATGGCCGGCAAAGCTAGTCGATTGCCTTTCCTGATCGTCTCACACGAAGCAGTTGTGGTCAGGGCTGAAGAATGGCTGGCGAAAAATGGCGATGTGAAGACAAAGATGGATGTCGACATGATCTCTCAGGGATCACAGCCCGGATGCCCACAGGTCGACCATATCTTAGATCCGGGGTTGGACCGGGGCTCGGATCACGTTCTTAATCACTCGTTGGAGCGACCCCCTGCTCTACTTTCCCTGCTCTTGGATGAAGCACTGACAACTTTTAATACCCAGTATGAGCTATACCTAAAAACTGCAGAATCCCTTTCTGTTTTGTGCGAACATAAAGCAGAGGGGAGCTTTCCTCACAGTCTTGCTGTCGAAGCTGTCATTGTTTTAGGGGTTTTACAGACCCTAGCACAAGCCACAGGTAGAGCGAAGCAGATTCTCAGAGACTACAAGAGTGGAATGCTTGATCTTCTCATAAAGACCAGGCAAGCAGAGATAGAGTACTATATGGATTGCTTAGCCAGCGCACCTGTTGATCTGGAAGAGAAAGTAAGTGTTTGCTTACCAAGTGCCATAAGGGAAGATGGATTAGACAAGTGTGGTGTAGATTGCATGATCTTTCAACAGAAGGAGTGGAGTAGCAGGGTGGTGGATGAATTCAGCGATAAGTCTCTTGTAATCCAATCTGAAGTTGCGTCCAAGTTTCCAGATGTTCGAATTTGCACGGTAGCCAATCTTCTTAAGAAGAAAAGAGAAGAAGACAGAGTTGCCTTGATGCCGATGCATGAACGGATATGGAGTGGGTTGCCGGAGGACCTGATGGACAGGACCCTTGCTTGTCTGCCGGTGCCAAGCTTCTTTCGTTTCCGCTCAGTATGCAAACGATGGAGTTCCCTCATGCTCTCCGACAGTTTTCTTGAGCTCTGGTCAAAGGTCACCTCTCAAAGACTTTGGCTTTTTTCAATTCACGTGCGACATGCAACCGAGATGGTGGCAATGGCCTACAATCCTTCTCTTGGCATTTGGCACAATGTTCCCGTCCCTCAATATCCCTCCAAGATGTATACCTTGGCATCAGCTGGAGGGCTGCTGTGTTCTGCTGCCTATCCGAATCGCCTTGCCGTCATATGTGTTTGTAATCCTCTAACAAACAGATGGAGAGATTTGCCTAGCATGTTGTATATAAAGCGAGTGCATCTGCTTGGCATGGTGGTAGATCAGGCAACGAAGTCCTACAAGATTGTTGTGGTTGGCACGCAGTCAAGACAGGACTTAATCTCAAACACAGAGGTGTATGATTCGACTTCTGGCGGTTGGGAAATAACTGGCAGGGCCTTGGGCTCTTTCACAAGCCATAGGCTTGTTTTTTGCAATGGTCTCTTCTACAATTTGTCTGCTACACGAGGCTGGCCTGTTACATTGGTGCTGCATGCATATGATATTGAGCAGGAGGTTTGGAGGGAGGAAATTCGGTCATCGATGCTGCTAAATTTCCAAGCACCTCCTTCTCTAGTTGAATGTCAAGGATGTCTGTTGATTGTTGGCAGAATTTCTGAAGACAGCCACTTCGCCAAGCCCAAAGCTATCAGGCTCTGGCAGCTTCAGCAAAAAGAAACTGGTGGGGAGTGGCTGGAGGTGGTGACAATGCCTCCTGCACTACTTGAGGAGTTTTGTAGAGAGTGGACACGACCAACCCACTTTCGATGCCGGGGCTTGGGGAATGTCATTTATTTTTTAAGTTCCCGTGCACTGATGTATGATTTGTCCCAGCAACTGTGGCAGTGGTTGCCCACTGGGCCAGGGTATCACTATGACCATGTGATGCCCTTTGAGCCCAGACTGGATGCTTTGAATTGAGGGTTGAAAACGTCAGGCAGTTCTTTGAAGCATCTACCTGGCCAAACTATCAAGCTTGTTTATTGCTTGTCATATAGGTGTGTAATAATGCTCCGGCATGATCATGCTAAAAGCTCAGTTAGGTTCATTGTATGAATATGCAAGCCTTGAGGTCATTTCAATTAACCAAGGGTGGCTTAAGTAAGGTGGTAATGGAATGCTGCTGCAAGGAGGGAAGAAAGCATAGGAGCACCATTTCTGGCCTCTCATTACTGGTGAGTGAAGCCATCGCAATGCTTTGAATCATCATTTGAAGCTAGTATGGTAATTTTTTTCACCAGAATCAAACTCAAATGAGGGTGTTCAAGTCCAGATCCCTGTCATGAAGTTTCCACATGCAAACTTCCTCTCTGACTGGCAATCAGAGGTGCACATGAACCAGCAAGAGTTCCTGGGCCTTCTGCTTGTGATATCACAGATGATTAGAGCATGAGCAGCTCAAGACAGCAGTACTATTTGCTTGGAGACAAATGGTCTGTTGGATGTGAGATGACAGCCTCACTCTGCTAAAGCAGGGTGAGGTTGTTGCTAGCCGGAGTGAGGATTGCATCATTAATGGTCAGAATAGCTTCTCAAACCCATCTACAAAGCATTTTTTGGTCAGTCATAAAAGCTACTTGAAGGAGCAGGTGTATTCCACACACCAATGAGCAATTTTTTGGCTATTTGACAGAGGATGTGTGGCAGGAATCCCATCCTACATCCAGATCCATTTCAATTAACAGGGTTTTGTCTAAGAGTAGTGTTTGGTGACTGGTATGTGTGCAGACAGCTTGTATCATTACAGGAGATGGGTACCTGTAGAACTACAAAGGTTAACTGGTAAGTTTGTGCTGAAGGGGGGGAGAGAAATGCAATCATTGGCTATTTCCTGAAAATGTTTTTTATGATGTGGATACTAACAATCCAGGAGCTGTTGTGGGGTTTTAGCAGGCTGGGGTATAGGAACTCAAACTTGGTATAGAGCTTGGTCACTACTAACAGTGCTGTGAATAGGGAGGGGATAAAGTATGGTTTGGCATGCTGGCACGACTTCATACTAGAAAGCACGAGCTTCATGCCAGCACTCCTGGGATAGCCCTCTTACTGGAAACGGATATGGTGTTAATGGTTGCACTGCTGGTCATGCTGTCAAATGAAAAAGAGCAGGAAGGGGGTTGGGGGGGGGGGAGGGGGAGACAGAGTGTGCGTGTCTCTGTGTGTGTTTTGGTGTGGGAGGGGAGGTTTATGTTTCTTGAGAGGTGTCAGGTGTTTATTTCACTACTTGTAAACGGTTTTGTGATAACTCTTTACGAGAAGATCAAATTCAGTAACCTTGTGATGTATCCCAACTGAATATTTCCAGTTTCTTCTGGTAGTTCTTCTTGGTTGCTGTGATTTCCTTCAACACACCTATTATACACTGGATTTCACAGTATCCCCTGGTTCCTCTTTCAATCTGGTTGTTTCCTTGCATTGAGGTTTCGGGGCATCGTGTAAGTAAAGTGCAACCTGGATAGAAATAAATCCACATTGGAATCACCAGTTACCCAGTCCTAAAGCAAAGTTCATCAGTTCATTTCTTGGCCTGCACTCTGTTTGTTTTGTGGCAGAATGGATCAAGATTGGAGCCTTGGGTCCCTGCATCGCATGGCACTAGCCTTTCAGCTCCACTCATGTCAACCAGTTTTACGACATAGTCCGGCAAGAATGGGCAGAGGATAAAGACACTTGTGAAAGAGAATTGTCAAGGCACGTAATTGATACTTTATCATGAAGAATGCCAGTAAGACCATGGTGAAGCCTCCGAAGCAGCCTCTGCCTGTAGCTACCCCAGCCAAGTTCATGGTGGGCCTCTGGTGTCAACATGAACTTTTTTCTGGTATTCCATTCTCCAGCTTTGATCTGCTGAGATGGGACATCAGCCCCTAGAGTCTGGTTAAGTTTGGGAGCATGCACTAGAGCTTGTCACAATTTGACATGGAACTTCAACATGCAGCATAATCATCACAACGCACTTGTGCTTTGTGTGTATGCTGAGATGTCTGCTGCCTTGATTCTCTAACAAGTACACTTCTATTTGCAGGGACATACCCGTATACAGGCTGGTAAGGCTTTATATCTGTGCATTACACTCACTTAAAGAATACATAAATGGGGTTCGCAAGCGGAATTCTTTCATGACATTTATTACTTACAATGGTGCGAGGGCTTACAATGGTGAGAGGGGAGTAGTCCTAGGGCGTAGCCCGAGGCAGTACAACCCGACCCGAGCACCAAGGTGGGCCCGAGGCCGGGGGATTTTCCCTGCCTGAAGACAGAGGGTTCTTTCTTGCTGTGGATAGCTGAGATCTCTTGAAGATCTTGGTGGATGGCTCAGATCCCTAGAACTAAAAAAAAGAGACGAATTTAGAAAAAAAAGATGACACGGCGTAAGATCCTTACGGCATAAGATCCCCTGCCCCAGGGATCTGAAGCGTAAAATCCGGGGGCGGGGGATCTTACACTTGCCAGCTGTTGACGGGATATTCTGTCAGATACCTCGAGATACAAAGGGAATAAAATTGTAGGTTTTTATGATGTATAAAAATATATGACTGTTTTAAAGTTATCTGGTAAGTGGGGGCCCTGTTTGACCCTCTGATCCATCCCCACATATGAGTATGGTGGGCAGTAAGCGCCTATCCGTAAAGTCAATTGAAATGGGCACCATCGCCAGAAAGTGTGGGGAGGGCCGAGCATGTGGTCCGGTGCCAGGTGGTCAAGGTCAACCTGGTGGCAGCGTGGGCCCCACGATCCACAAGCCCAAGATAGGATCAAAACACATTCTACTTGGTTTTCCCCTGCTAGTTTGAGTTTCGCCTTTTGTTTTTTTGGCTTGTACTTGCTTGCCCCGCTTTCTGAAATTCATCATGTCTTTCGGCCAAACTGGCCGAACTCCCCCTCCATCCCGTTCACATCGGATAACTTTATTGTTCCCGTGAAAATATCTTCCCTACTGAATATAGGCATCTATGTAAAATCGCCTCATTTAAATGAATATCATCTTAAAGTCACAAGCAAGAACGCTCGAGCACCCGTGCTGCGCAGCTCGAGTGCTCACAGGAAATGCCTGTCCACAGCTGCCCGGAGCCTGCAGCTGACTCCCCCACCCTCCACTTTGACAGATGTCTTGTGCATCTGGGCCGTCCAATCTCCTGCGCATTTCACTATCCATTTTTAGGGCATTGCAATCGTCCAAATTCTAGCCGTATCACAGCCACGGATGTTTAGGGCTTATCTTCTTGTCCTAGCCGCTCGCCTATCATCTGACTCGCTTCTGGCAGGAGCGTGCGTGAGTCTTGTTGTCCTTCGGCTCCCACTGCTGTATCGAGGTATGTATTGTAGGTTTTGAAGTGCGCGTGAAGGGTTTTATTGTAGAATATATGCCAGAAACTGTCGTGGCAAAGCTAAAAGCATCCTTATACGCCCACTTCGACGATCTTTGTAAAGAATGGGCCATTTAGTTACGAAAGGCATTTGCCTTGGTTTTCCGGGGAGGCACATGAGAACCCAGAGTATCATGTGAATTTTTTTATTCAATGTTGCTATTCTAACCAAGCATTGGACGATGCTTATTGGCTGATCTGGTTTCTCACAACCATGAGGGGAAGAGCATATGCTTGGTAGTGGCAGCAGGAACATTTGTCACTAGTAAACCAAGTGAAAGGTATAATCAGTCCAGTTGGTAGCTATTCGTTGATCTGGGTAAATGATGTAGATTTGCGACGCCTTTTTGGATCATTTCCAGGCGGTGCACCAATTCACTAGTGTCGTGATGGCATTAGCACGAATTCGTCAAGGTCATGCGGAGGAAGTAGCGGACTTTGAGACGAGATTTATGGAGTTGATGAGGCTTCGGAATCCCTTGACCCCTTTAGACGACGGGGTACTCAAGGATTGTTTTCTGAGTGGTCTGCGAGAGGCCACTCATTTCCATGTGTTACAGCAACGACCTGCCACTTTGGCAGATGCCATCCAAGCCGGCAAGGAGTTCGACAACATGCACCGACAAGTACAACGGGCCAAGATGCCGGAGATGGCCTTACCATCATACATCACAATTGAACCAACACAGAGTCCGACACCATTGGCGGTAATTCAGCCCGCTCTTCATTACACGCCTTCGTATGTGGGAGGAGCAGGACCATACGTTCCACCATCGGCCCCAACACCAGTTGCGGCGACAATGGCTCCCCAATACGCAGGTGCAGTGCCCACCAGCTCACATGCCGATTCGAGTGGGCAATCTGATTCACGAGTTGGAGTGGATGATGGAAGTTCGGTAAACATCATGCCTCCGTCCACTTTATCAAAGTTGGGATTAAGCATGACAAGTGAATCTCCGCTGACTATACGATTGGCCGACCAGCGGAAGATCAGGCACGTGGACCACATTGCGAATGTCAAAATGAAGACTAGAGGGTACACGTATGAGATGGACTTCCAGATCATCGACTTTCCCATTGACGAGTACTCTTACGCCCTCCTACTAGGAAGACCATGGTTGGTCCAGTCCCGAGCACGTACGGATTGGGGGGCAGACACTATCACCTATGGGGTAAGGCCTTACACCACTACTGTTGCATTTATGACTGGAGCACCTCTCAACGAGACGGATGAGGATGAGCTCAGTGCGATCGGCTTGGAGGAAGAGTCTGCAGACTTGAGTGAAGAAGATTTGTGGTCGGATGATGAGTTTTTTCCGAAGCCACAGGCTCATCGAGTACTGGCAACAGTTCCCGCACCTTGCAGGGAGGTAAAGCGGAGGAAGGCAGGACTAGAGGATGCGGTTAAATCCTTAGGTCCGGGATTGTACGAATGCGAGTCCGATACGGACTGCATCACTTGGTTGTTCGGGGAAAATCACGGCCAAGAAGTGATGGTGCACTCAGTAGCGACTGAGGCGCTTAACGAGTTCGAGTTGCTGACCGAACTCTTTTCCATATCCGCCGAACAGGTTGGGCTGCAGGAACAGGAGGTTCCCCAGGAGGAAGACGGTGAGATCATGGAGATGAAGGTCATCGAGGAAGCTGATCTAGAACGGGATGTAAGGAAGCATAGCGGCCCTTTCATTCCCTATTTGCAGCAGGGTTTGGATGGATCTCGATTCGAACCCGGATCGACCTTTACATCAAAACCAACAACGCAAGCGGTAGACATGGCGGTCGGCGGAGAATCGCCCAAGTTGGTGAAGGTTGGATCCCAGTTGACATCTGAACAGGCATTGGAATACCAGGCATTGTTTAGAGAATTTCAAGACATTTTCGCGTGGTCCTACACCGAGCTGAAGGGAGTGCCTTCGTACGTTGTTATGCACTCTATTCCCCTGATTCCGGGAGCTACACCACGACGACAACGAGAGAGGAGGATGAACCCGAATTTGGCGTTGCTAATCAAGGCCGAGATCAAGAAGCTGTTAGCTGCGGAGTTCATTTTTCCAGTAGAAACATCAACCTGGGTATGGTGATTGTCCGCAAGAAGAACGGAGGCTTAAGGGTATGCGTGGACTTCGGGCCTCTCAACAAGGTGACGCATAAGGATCATTTTCCTTTGCCCTTCATCGATACGTTAGTGGAAGAAGTAGCAGGGAAGGAGCTCTACTCTTTCATGGATGGATTTTCGGGCTACAATCAGGTGTTGATCGATCCGAAAGATGTGTTAAGGACCACATTCACATTGCCGTGGGGGACGTTCGCCTACACCAGAATGCCCTTCGGTTTGTGTAACGCACCCCTGACTTTCCAGCGGGTTATGACGTATGCTTTCTCGGACATCGTGAGGAAGAATTTGGTTATCTTCTTAGATGATTTCTATTGCAATGGAGACGTGAAGGATCACATTGCAGCTCTGCGAGAGTGTTTCCTCGGGTGCAAAGACAACGAGATATCCCTCAACCCAATGAAGTGCGTGTTTGCAGTCACACATGGCCTGCTGTTGGGACACATTGTGTCTAGAAAGGAGTGGCGACGGATCCTGCTAAGGTGAGCGCCATCGTTGAACTACCTGCACCAGAAACGTCATCCAAGGTGAAAGGGTTTCTTGGCCACATCGGGTGGTGTAGGAAGTTTATGGACAAATGCAGCAGAGGCTTTACCTCTGACTCGGTTATTGAAGAAAAATCAGGTGTTCTCTTGGGATGGAGGGTGCCAAGAATCATTCGAGACCCTCAAACAACGATTGGTCTCAGCCCTAGTTCTGGCGGCTCCAGATTGGAACTGGCCATTTCATGTATATGTGGATGAATCAGCAGTGGCAGTAGGATGCGCTCTATGTCAGCCGGATGCCGAAGGACATGACGACCCAATCTCATTCGCTAGTCGGCAATCAGTTACGTTTGCAGAAACAAGATATAGCACTACGGAGCGGGAAGCGCTAGGGATGATCTTTGCCGTGAAGAAATATCGGCATTATTTGTTGGAGACACCTTTTACATTTTTTGTTGATCACATGGCATTGCGATATCTGATCAACAAGCCCGATTTGACGGGAAGAATAGCCAGGTGGGTTATTCTACTTTAGGAATTTGACTACAAGGTAGTCTACAAGCTTGGAAGACTCAATGCTCAGGCTGACCATCTCTCTCGGTTGTCAGAGAAGACAGGGGACAAGCCTATCGACGATGATTTCCCAGATGCATTCTTGTTCTCCATTGAAACAGTTCCTCCATGGTATGAGCATATTGCTCAATACCTTAGTACTATGGAACACCCACCGGGTATGGATCGGCACGCACGAAGACACCTTCGGTTGCGGAGTATGAAGTTTGCTCTTGTGGGAGGACAACTTTATAGAAGGGGATTGGATGGACTCTTGAGGCGATGCATCACTCCAGAGGAGGTTCCCCAAATTTTAGAGTTAGCTCATGATAGCATGTGCGGAGGACACTTTGCAGGGCGACTCACTGTACAGAAAATTTTAAGGGCAGGATACTACTGGCCCTTCATGTTCAAGGATGCGCACATGCATGTGTGAAGATGCGAGGCTTGTCAAAGGTACGCAAAAGGGACAATAGGCTTGGAATGCCGTTAGTTCCCACACTCCCACTTGCTCTGTTTGAGAAGTGGGGGATTGGTTACATAGGAGAAGTGCACCCTGCGTCGAGCCGACAAAATCGCTACATGACAAAGTGGGCGGAAGCCAAAGCGGTCAAGAAGGCCAATGCATAGGTAACCGCTGCGTTCATTTATGAAAACATCATTTCCAGGTTTGGATGTCCTAAGGAGATTGTGAGTGATCGAGGGTCACACTTCATCAATGACGTCATCGAAGAAATGATGGCAACATTCTCCATCAAGCATCGGAAGGCTACCCCTTATCACCCATAGACTAGCGGGCAGGTGGAATGCGCCAATCAGACGCTGTGCAATATCCTGTCCAAGACGATTCAGGAGCACAAACGAGATTGGGACACGAAGTTGATCTCAGCCTTATGGGCATTTCGCACGACTCATAAGGTGACCACTCGGCACACTCCCTTTTCACTGGTATACGGGGTTGAGTCCATTATGCCAATCAAAACCGAGATTCCATCTCTACGGTTGGCCATTACAGAGAGATTGGCGACATCGGAGTCCTTAAAGGAGAGGCTCAAAATGTTGGAAGGTTTGGACGTGTATCGACAAGCAGCTGCTCAGCACATTGAAGCAGTACAGCGACGGAGGAAGGCTCGGTTCGACCTCAAGCGGAAAAAAAAGATCTTTGATCCTGGGGACTTGGTATTGTTGTTCGACAGTCGAAGCGAGGAGTTCAAGGCCAAGTTCAATTCATACTGGATGGGTCCGTATGTGGTCAAGACGGTTTTCGACAACGGCTCATTACAATTGGAGAAACTGAGGGAGGTGGAGTTCCCCAATTTTGTGAACGGTGTCCGGTGCAAGCACTACTACATGTGAGTTCCACTAACCAACTTTTGAAACTAATTTCCCCCATCTAGGTAAGGGAGCTAATGGAGATCTTAGTGGCCTTTGCCCTGACGGGAAAAGTCTTTAGGATTTTTTTCCCGTTTTCCGGAAAGAGATGTTGGTATTTCCTATCCATTGACTCATTGGTTATTGGAGCTCCATACTAAGGTGGAGTGCGGGGCAACTAAGTTGCAATAATCCAATGAAACTACTCCGTTGGGAAGCAGTCGGTAGGGCTCTTACCCATTAGTTGTTGTACACCCTTTATTATAGTTCCGAAGTAGATCTTGGAATGCGGGGCAACGTCGTTGCATTAAAGACGTGTTTTGTTCCCCAGTTTGATTTGCGGGTAGTTATTGGAATCTACAGGGATAGACCTTGGGATGCGGGGCACATAGAGTGCAGTAATCTAACCCAATTTTTAGGAGATAGGATTTGTTTGATATGGTGTAAGCTAGGAAAGCTATGACCATCCATTTGCCAAGGTACAAGACTTCAACATCTTCGTTGCTAATCACTCGTTGTGAGTTTATTTTCTTCTTCATCAAAGTGAAGAATCACAGGTGCAGGAATGGGAACAATGGGTTGGCTAATACATTTACTCTTGTTCAATGCATATTGTTGATCATTACTTATCTTCTACATCACAGAATATATCTGTGTCTGCTAGTGCATATGTCAAGGAAAAGTAAATGCTTGTTGTATCAAGCATTCTGCAGTACCAATACTCCCTGTATGGAGCACTGCGACTTCCCGTACGGGGATTCTAAACCTTAAACTTATTGTCATTCCACCTTACCCCGCTGCAGCATTCCTCCTAGAGAGAAAAGTCAGAAAAGCAGTGAGGGGGTAAAAGTGAGCTGTAGAGCAGTGGTTGCTGCTCCACTCACAAAGAGTTGAGGAAAGTCAGGCACAAAAAAACCCAGAAGGGCCTGTGACCTAGGTGTAGGAATTTAGAGATGGTGCGTACTCCAGGGAAGAGTCATCGAGTGTGTCCACTCACTTCAAGTCAAGTATTGTACCACGAGCTCTGCGAAATCTATGAGAGGTCCATGTGAGCCATGTTCTAGGTCATTAGTTCATCATACAAATGGTGTGTATTAGGTCCATGATAGTTGGAGCGTCCATTATGAGTAGGGTCCTCGAGTATCCAATCAATTTCCGTTGTGATGGGAGCGACCCATTGAGGCGCGTCCCGGGAGCGTCCTCGCAGGAGCATCCTTTTGATTTAGATTTTAGTCTGGGGCACCCAAAGGAAATCTGGGGCACCCAAGGGAGTATGGTCCTCGAGTATCCAATCGTTTTCATTTAGTTAGGAGCCAAAAGTCCTTCCAAGGTTATTTTAGAATAGGATCATCAACTTGCACCGCGCATATCTTTCGTCATTATCTAGGGGATTCGAACCCAGTCCGGTGGGGGAGAATGGCGGTTTTGAACCGTTTTTTATCTGGGAACTCAAACTCTCTCCGAAGAGGGCGAGTCGGGTGGCTTTGAAACTTTTTGTCTTTTTATTTTTTATTTTTCTCACTTCTCTCCCGGAAGACTTGAACTCTCTCCGCAGAGGAAGAGCCCATGGGAACCTTCCACTCTTCATGGGAGTCGTTGACTCCAAGGGATATCAGAGATACCCTAGTAGGGGGATTTACGAACCAGAGATCTTGGATTCTTTCACACTCGGGACGAGTGTTCCCCATTGGTCGCCATATATGTAGATGCATAAATGGGTACAATTTTATTTTCGGATCGTTTTTTATCCTTAGCCAGGCAGTTTCGGCATTGTGCTGCCAAATTATCACAAGTTGTTAGTTATTTGGGAACCGCTGGTGAAGCACTTAGGAATTAGATTAAGTCTGAGACGAGCATCGAGTGACACTCTAGCGTCAAAACGACAATAGGAAGCTGCAAGGACAGCATAGTCGGCTACCAACAAGGTACAACTAGCAGCAACTTGGAATTGTTTGAACTGTACAAGGGCGACTGTAAGGACGGGTTGCGATCTGTCTATTCTCCCATTTCACTTATCCAGTAGGTCCACACGGTGACAACACTTGGCAAATTGGAATTAGGATATTGTATAGCGATGAAATATCGCAACAACAGCAGGACGGTGCATCGGAACAACGGCGGAACGGACGACTTCAGAGCGGAGCGTGGCCAGCCAAACGGTGCAAATGGGTAGTTGGAGGTGACTTCCAAGGGTACAAGATCAAGTGGCAGGATTCAAGACTCCAGGGGCATCACCATTAGGAGAATTTCCAGGGAAGCAGCAGACTTCCTATGCGGCGGATCCACGGAGAACGGCGTTTGGAATTGGTTTTTAACTCCGATTGACCCGAGGATTTACATGCAATTATGGAGCACCTAATCATAATTTATCACCAAGTTTTGTGATTTATGGTTAAGGTTATCAACGGCACCGAAATACGAGGCTACGACACTTGCGACGACTGATTTAAATAATTTTCTATGGATTTCATTGGAGGAAAAGGCTCAAATTCGCCTTAAAAGGTTGAGCGGATGATAACCGTCACCTAGCGGTCAAACAAGATGAAGAAAATCCCTTTGATCGGTTTCCCGGATGAGTTCCATCCAAATATTTGTTTATTGAACTTTAGTAGTTTTTTTAATTATATCTCCCTCTAGTTTATATTAGTTTAAGACTATTCTACAATATTTTTAGAGCCCCAAAAATAGTATAAAAGAAGGGCAAGGCTTCCTTGTTTCTTCACCTAGTTCATTTCTTTGTTTTGCTCTTGCTTTGTTGTAGTTTAGTTTGCTAGAGGGAGCCTAGGTCCTAGGGAGTGGAGCTTGAAGCTCCCTAGTTAGGAAGGAGTGTTGATTTTGAGAGCTAAGGCGAGAAAGCTAGCTCGTTGTGGGCCTTGAGGCCATTTGCTTTGATAAAGAAGGAAGTTCGTGATCACTAGAGAGTAGATTGGAGAGACTTGGGACAAGTAGAGAGCTATGGGTAGACAATGTTGACATGCACCTAGAGAAAGGGCCTCACAAGAGCCACACCATCGAGCCATTAGAGCATCCCAAGCTCACATTGCTCCTAGGTTGATAAACCACTTACCTTACTTTGCTTTGATGTTTGCTTTGCTATTCCATTTGAGTTTGCAAGACAGGCCCATAAGAGACTCTCTCTTATATGTGAAAAACTAACCCTCTAGGGAAAGAGGAGAGCTTAGTTGAGAGAGAAAGGTTCATTTGTTAAAGGAGCAAGGACTCCATTGTGGGTTGAAGTCATATGACGTGGTACATGTGTTAAGGAGAAGGAAACTTCCTTAAAAGCTAAGAGTGAGAAGGCCTCTTAGGCCACAAATCCATAGGATCATATATATATTTCTTTATTGCTGTGCTTTTGAGTTTTTAAAGTGAAAAGGTTCCGGAAAGAGAGGACCAGCGAGGCGGTTAGTATCTAGGAGGGCTAGGGTGGCTATACTAACTCACTAACCCCCCCTAAAAGACAGGGAGATCTTAGAGTAGGGAGTGGAGTTTCATTCTTTTGTTTTTTTGTTGTTTATTCCCATTATGAGGCGCCATTGAGGCCCGCTCAAGTAGGGATAGAGTCGCCATAAGCTTAAGAGGCGAGGGAACTTTGTGCGCTGGGCCCCGCAGCCACGCGCCGAGGCGCTGAGGGCGCGGGGCCTGCGTTGACTGTTGTACTTGAGGAAAGGACACACACGCGTGGCAGAGCATAAGCGTGCGGGCAGGCTGAGAGCCTCGCGCGTAGGACCGCCGAGCGGCTGCGATTGGCGGCGGACCGCTGGACGGCGTAGCAGACATACACTGGACGGACCGCTGGATAACCCGCACGTGCGGCCGCGCCTAAGAGGGCTCCGCCACGTGTCCATGGAGCTTTTACCCAGCGGACGCCCCCTGGGGGGGGGGTGTTTAAGGGGGTTTTATGAACCCTTCTCTATTGTTTATTGGGGAAAGCCTCTTAGCTTTGATTTTTGCTGTATCAACAAATTTAAGGGTAGGAAAAATCCGAGAGCCAGGGAGGAGATAGCTTAGAGAGTGGCCTCTCTTTTGGATTGGGCCTTTGAGAGTGAGGAGCCCCGAGCTACACGCCGAGACAGCGGCAAAGAGGTTTTGGGTACAAACTACTCTATCCTAGTTTTTAGGCTACAGTAATGAATAGTGAAAGGGAGAGAGGTAGGGAATGACTTATTCTAAGGTAGGAAAGCGCTCTTGCTCCCTTATTTAATTATATTCTATAAGCGCCTAGAGGAAGAATCGGCTTGGCCCACCAGGCAGGGTAGGTCGCGGCAACGCACGTTTTGGCTGGCGGATGAACTACGATTTCATCCGCCTCTATTGTTTTCATCCGTCGGGCAGGGGCGGTGGTTCCCCCCATGTGGGAATAGGTTCCCGGGGTTCCCAACGATCAGGTGCGTTCTCAGGGCGTTCCCTGTGGCCCCTGCAAGTAATTCCTGGATCCCTGGGATCTGGAGCAGATTCTCTGCCCAATGGTCATTTTTATTATTTTTCCATTTATTTATTTATTTGAGGTTATTTGTTGGGAAGGAAAATAGGAGAAATTGGATTATAGCTTTGGAATCGATTTAAACCCTTCGGCCCCTTAGATTTGGGAAGTTCGGAAGGAGTGTTGGCCCGTCCTGAGAGGTGCTTGAATTCAACCACCCATGAATCGGAGGGGCCTTGAGGAAGAGAAGATCTCATTTTCTCCCTAAACCCGGTAGGTGCTTTGTGAAGGGACGAAGGGAAGTCCCGGCTATAAGCGGCTCGGGGGTTTAGGCTAGTATGACTACTAATAAACAAAGACTTGGAGGGCAATTAAAAAACTAAAAAAACACATAAAAAGACTGTAGGAACTAGAAACGCAACCTCGCCCTGTGAAGTAGAAATTGAATTCTCTTTGCCGGTAGGATTAGAATTTTTTGAGGATTCCTGCCACTAGCATTGCCGCAGACCCCTGCACTAACCACAGTTGGGGTGGTGGTTCCTTGAGCCCAACCCATTCCGCTACACACCTCGACCCCTCCTAGCTAGTATGTCGTCACCCTGACTGCGCGCGACCAGGGCTCGTCATAGCCTGGGTGCAATTTTTGGCTGTCCCTTAATGAAATTTGTTGTTGGTTGTTGCGGATGAAATCGTGGTTTGTCATCCAATGCAACTTTCTGGATGAGAACTTATGTGGATGGATTCCACTCCTTCACAACGACATTCGGGCTATCAGTCTAGAGCTTCTAGCTGCTCGAGATAGAGAGTCATCACAGTGGGCTTCAAGCACGAGGTTGTGCGCTTAAGGGTTTTGAAGAAGTGTTTCGGCGCTTTCCTTATATTCGGCGATAGCATTTAGAGCCTGAGGGGCTACATCCTGTTTTGAGTCAGCAATGGTGTCTGGCGGGATTCAGATGAACTGGGATGGGGGCAGTCAGCAGCAGGCGATGGCGGCGAGGAATTATGAGCGGGATAGAACTCTAGGCACATACATAAATGGCGGCACCGGATTGTGGCACTTACAATACCACTCGACTTCCCATGGAAGGTAGAGACGGAGGAGAGAGATGGGGAGTTGTGGGTGATCATGAAAGAGACAATACTAGAGGAGGAGTGATTCAGTTGTAAGGAGGACACTCTCCTGGTTTTTAAATTTGTCTTGGGCATGTGAGAGAGCGGTAATATGGAGGTTAAGTCGTAGGGTGATGCATGAGAGAAGGTGACAAGTAGGATGGTCACATCGGGCACAGGCTCTGGCACAAATTCTGCAAGCACACCGGCGCGAAATGTCTCCCGTGCAATGTGATTGCGAGCTTGGGCATCAAGTCGTGGCTGCAATATGCGTAATATACGACGCATCACACTACAACAAATGGGGGGGGGGACCCCAGCCGCGCACCCACGCCTCGCGTGGCATCGAGCGTGCGACGCCAACCCCGCGGCGCCTTTTTGCGACGCCGGGCCACCGCAAACAGACCCCGCGCGTCGCAACCTAGCGCCGCGGCCAGGCGGCAACGCCCGAGCGTCGCACGGTTGCATGAAGGGCAGAAGACAGCCCTTTCGTGCGACGCCGACGCGTCGCACCCTAGCGCTGGGGCCAGTCTTCAATGCAAGGTGGCATGAAGGGCAATAAGGCAGCCCTTTCTGGCGACGGTAGGCCGTCGCAAGTGAAAAAAGGTAGCCCTTTCTTGCCCTTTCTTTTGTCGCAGCCTTTCTTGCGACGCCATGCTGTCGCACGGTGGCATGAAGGGCAAAAAGGCCTCTGCAACAGCCGGGCGTCGCAAATAGGGGCTGTCTTTTTATTTCAAATCCAAAAAATGCATGTCGCATCATGCGACGGCGGGCCGTCGCGGCTTGTGACCCCCGGCCGCACAAATCCAAAAAAACGCGTCGCATTCTGCGACGCGTTGGTGTCGCAGGAAGCGACGGCCGGACTTTTTAGGTTTAGGATTTAGGACCTTTTGGGGTTCTTAGTTTTTTTTTTAAAAATATGGTACTGGGGTAGGGTGTTTGTTTTTCTTTATGGTATAGCTTCTTGTTGTGGACCTTCTTGTAGATTGTGACATTCATTTTGATAATTCTCTTGACACCACATTTGTATGTGTTGCTCCAACATATTCATTGCCTCTCCCTTCTTTCTTGAAAGACTACCAGCCACAGCCATATTTGATAAATCATAGAAATAAGCTACAATATGCATGTACATGTACAATCAATCGAAGGGATGGGTACAGTTTGGTGCGAGAATTATTATGTAGCTTTGATTACGTGTCTTATCAAAGCTACATCGTCATAAATGGCCCGGCCCTCAAAAGACCTCCGAATCATCCTTCACCTCGTTGTCAATGGCCGTGTCTTCATCTCCTTGTTCAACATCCGTATCTTTTGGAGCTTCATCATATAGGGTCCAGGATGCATTCTCCGGGGCGTCATCATCCTCTTCTACCCCCTCTACCCAACCTCCATCATCAGCATCATTATGACCAGTCTCTCCTTCCACCGCAATTGCCTCACCCCATGGAGATCCGAGACCATGATAGATACGTCTTTCTCTTGACTGTGCATGCACAATCACCTTCCAATTTCCCCCTCTTGTTTTGTCATCGGAGAAGAAAACTTGCTCCATGTCTGAAGGCTGTGAAAAATGCTCATCGGAGGGACGATAAGTATGGTTGAGCCTATCTGCATTGACGCGCATGAAACCACAATCATCTTGCACTAGTGTTGCGGAGGGCCCCACAAGATGTGACTGGAACCGCCTTTTTTTAAAGAGAAGAGGCCGGTACCTTGTATACTGAAGTTGGAGTATGCTCTCAAGCTATCCAATGTACTCAAGTTTGCTCATGGCAGGTCTTGTATCTCCCTTGCCCCACACAGAGTCTTGCCAATATGTGGCACACAAGCCAGAATCAAACATTGTTTTGCACTTCATGTCAAGAGCACGAATGCGGAAATGACGACCGTGAACCCAAACCGCCGTGTATGAGGTCACGAATTGAGAGGGGTCCCTTGCAATGTCTTGCACCATATCTGAAACCACCTCACCTTGAGCAACGGTGTCATAAACTGAGGTCCGAAGCCACTGTTGGAATGAACTTAGAGGCTGCAATTCCATGGGCAAGTCTTGTGAAGGAACATTCCGGCAGCCCGCTCCTCGTCGAGGGCATCTAGTAACCGGCCTTGGATGGTTCCTCCTCCATGCAAACGTCTCATCCTCTCGTTGTTGAACAAGATTATTGTATCTTGCCTCCCACTCATGTATGGATGGGGTGTTCTTCAGTATGAAGTCATGTGCTTGCTCAATCACCAAGGTCGGCAATTTTACCCTCTACAATTTTTTGGGCAAAACGATGTCCTTGGTTCGTGCATCCTCCTCTTCCTTCCACATCCGAGGGGCTTTCTCATCCACCCTTGCCATGTACTCCGTGCAATAAAACATAGCTTCTTGCAACGTATACCCCTCCGCCATGCTACCCTCCGGGTACGCCATTTGTCTTACAAATGCTTTCAAAGTCTTCATATAACGCTCAAGGAAGTACATCCACCAAGAATGAACGGGGCCGACAATTGAAGCCTCTTCCACTAAGTGCACTACCAAGTGCACTTGGATATCAAAGAAGGAGGGAGGAAGGTTCATCTCCAACATACACATTACATCCGCTGCCTCCTTCTTCATGCGTGGAAAATCCGCTTCCTCCAACTCTTTGGAGCAAATCCACCGGAATAAGCCTCCCAATCTGTAGATTGTCTCGCAAACCTCGGGAGTCAATGTCCTACGTACTGCAATGGGCAAGGTGTCTTGCAATATATTATGGTAGTCGTGAGACTTCAAACCATGGACAGTGTCTTTGCTGAATTTTGTACGGAGGGATGATCCATACCCGGTTGGTGTCCGGATAGCACCTATGGTGTCTCTCACTTTGTTGTATACCTCCTTTGTCCATTGCCAACGTGTGCGCCTATACTTCCACCGTACAACACTCTTTAGGTGCACACCATTTTGTTCGGCCCATAGATGGCACATGCGACCCTGCATCTCATTTTGTAGCCACTCCCTTCTTTGCCGGCGTGCCATAAAGAACCCCAAAAAAGGACGAGCAGACATTCTTCTCAATATGCATGGGATCTAGAAGATGACGAATCTTCAGGTCCTACATATACCCCCACCCACAAATACTTACACAAATATTTAGACGTGAAAGTGACAATGTAACTCATACAAAATGTTTAATATCACATGCATGCATAAGGATATTGATGGTGTTTTTGTGGAATATGTACCGCCCAATATGACAACTTGTAGAAGATTGAAAGTCGCTTCATGCCGGGTGCGTCCACTTCACTGACTGTGCCCGCATGGGCCTCCTTCCATCGGTCCTCCCAAAACTGCCCGGATGGTGTCACGGGGGGGGGGGGGGGGGACGTACTTCCTCTTTGCCATCAAACAAGTGTTTCTCTCTTCTTCTCCATCGATGGCTCATAGGAAGAAACTTGCGGTAGTTGGGATACACCATCTTGTGAAGATGGCGGGAGCTATGTGCATCAAGATCATCGCCACAATGCAAGCATGCATGGTACCATTTGGTGCTTAGCCCCGAGCAAACAGTTAGTCCTGTACACATCCCCCCACATTAGCAAAGACAAAAAGTTTTCATGTGCATGGCCCATAATGCCATTTACCCCCACTATGGTGCACAAGACTGTTGCCGCTACTTCTATCAATCCCAATCCTCATCGATATTATCCGACCTTGACAAGTGAATGTACGCGGGTTCTTCATGGGGAACATAGTATACATGGATAATCATGCATTGTCCAAAGCAAGATGCCTCTCATCTGAAAAGATTGTCCGGCCATAGGGTCAAGTGAAGCATCCAATGTCGGGACCCCCCTCCATAGCTCCTTAAGTTCATCAACTAGAGGTCGCAAGTACGTGTCCATGTTTGCCACTTGATTTTTCCCTATGAGACATTCACATCAGTGTTTCAATGTTCCACCAATATGCAAATTATACTACATAATGAGCAGTCACACTTGCAATGGACAGGTTGCCTAAGCGATGGGAGGCGGAGCTCCGCCTCCCCCCTTCGTAATCTAGCTATGTCTTTAGTCATGATTATCTTTTTAGGGTTCGGCTATCTCTGCTCTCTTTTTACCCTATCCACTTCGCAAGCTGGCACTGCCGCCACTCTAGCCATGACTATTGTGGACGTAGCGAGCTCCTCAGCCGCCATAGCTTTTTCGTTGCTTTACGTGTTATGTTGGCTCTCTCTGCCCCCCCGTCTACACCCCCTCTATCACTCTCAAGCATACCATGTGAAGACAATCTTAACACGCAGATTTTGGTGCAAGCAAGGCGTTTCCAGCCACATTATTACCACTCCAACAGAGGATAGCTACACGCATGCCTATCCTAAAAGACTCGCCTGCAACAGGCAATTTGCGCTCTACCCATCTCAGCGCGGCATAATGGTATACACATTTTCCATCGTGTCTCTGTTTTTACATGGATTCTACTTAGTCTGCTACTCATTACGAATTCCCAGGCCAGCCCGTGCCTCCAAAAGACGACGTTCCATCACCTTCATATCAGGCCAAGTCCGGGGACAAACTCTATGCATGAGCACCACACCTCCGGTACCACTCACTACGAGTGGAAGGTTAATCTACATACATCACGAGCGACCACTATGATGCTTCAGCTAGCGACCTCAAAAGTACGTGAGCGTGCTCACATGAGCTGCTCACATGAGCTGCTCACATGAGCTGCTCACATGAGCTGCTCACACGGTAGCTACCCTCGGACTGGGAAATCCTGTTTAGAATTGTGGAGATGTAGTCTCTGACCTGATGTGTGGACATGATATATAAGGCCCGGGGGGTGTCCCATGAGGGGTACCTGATGAGCTGGGGCCATATGTTGGCATGAGTGTGTTTGCAGATCTGCCTGCAGCTACATACGGAGTTCTCGTCATGCCAGAGTGAGTGGGTTGACTGATATAGATGGGTGGACGAAATGAGGTGTAGGGTGCAACAGTGGAGGGTAGAGGGATACGACATAACCCGACATACATGGGTCATTCCTAACATAGAGTTAAGTGAGTGGTGTGGTTGAAATCTGCAGGCATCTTGGTCTATGGGAAGAGAGATAGAGAATTGGGGGTAGGATCTTAGGGGTAGATGATATGAATGGGGGACATGGGTTTTTCAGAGATAGTGGATGGCGGCGTAGTGGATGTTGGGAGGGTATCCCAAGAACATCTCTCAGAGATAGTGAGATATGAGGCAATATACAGGGAGGGAAAGGTGAGTGGGGGGAAAGAGGGGGGAGATCTGTTGTGGCTTATGAAGTGAACATGTAATGACCCTGAACTGTGATGTAATATATATGTTGACTCCATAGACTGGTAAGAGTAGATAGTGGAGTGAGTACATCTGAATCTTTAGTAGAAGGTCCAATGGTGCCATTTGGGGGTGGGTTGTTGACAACATGCGTCGTTTATGCCCTTGTGCAGACGGGGATGATCACGTGGGCACGGAATTGCCCTCCACCAGCTGCAGGGGGTGGCGGCATTTGTAATTTCGAATCTTGGCTGGTCTGGAATCCAGCAACATTCAGTAGGGTGACAGTCTTGTAAGAACATTCAGGCAGCTGCATCAGCCTTGATGTGATTTATGTAGTTGTATCCCCAAGACCCCGCTAGCACTCCTTGCCTCCAGGGGTCTGTCATAGTGCTAGATTGACTTGGTGGTGTGGAGTTTAGAACCTGTGTGGTGATGCGATTGGGGTGGGTCAAAGTCGATTTAGACGAGAAGTGGGCGACTGGGACCTTGATGATCGTTAGCTGCAATGGTTGGTAGCCGGTTCGCGTGTGGTGAAGTAGCAGATTAATCGTGAGCAGAATCCCTTAAGCGTGAGCAGATTTTAAGCGTGAGCAGATTGGGGAAGCAAAGCCTACAGCCGAGGTAATACAGGGCCTATTGCCGTGGACGCAAACTGTTCTGAATGCAAATTCACGTAGGCGGCCAGGGACCATTCCATGTCGTGCTCCATGCATTGTGGGATGAATATGTCATAAAAAACGGACGGATGAAAGAGGCATGGATGAATGAAAGAAGGTGATGGATGGATGATGGATGAATGTGGGATGAACGTGAGTCCTAAAGAGTGGAGGATGCATGGACTGAAATAAAATTGATTGTACGGCAAACACGGCATTGACGACAAATTCTATACCCGGGGAAACACGGGGAAACCGTAACTACAAAGGTGTCGCAGGAGGCGACGGCCGGCCTTTCTGGATTTAGGGTTTAGGGCCTTTTGGGTTTCTTAGTTTTTATTTTATTTATTTATTTTTACATATGGTACTGGGTTAGGGTGCTTGCTTTTCTTTATGGTGCTGGGTTTTGGATTGGCGGTTTTGGTTGTGGGTCTTGGGGTTAAAAGGATAAACGGTGTAATTAGGATTCACATACCTAAAATGTGGTTCAATCTGATAATCGCAAAGCGCTGGGTCTCAACAAATTTTTCCATAGTGTGAGCATCCTGAAGATAGAACGAGAGGAGGGATTTATTGTCTTGGGCTCTAGCACCATAGGGATGCTCCGCCTTTGGTTACCAATTTTGAAAGCCCAGAGGCTGAGGCATAGGGTTTTTTTGCCAACGGTTTTTGAGAAATGAAAGTGTTGGTGGTGTGTGTTAATTAGGATGGGATGGTGAGGAAACATCGACCCGTCTCCCTCGAGGATGGGGAGGTAGTACCACATATCGATTGTGGCCTAGAGCGACAATTTTTCGTGGCGAGGAGGCACCCATTGCACCTGATCCAATACAAGCTGTCGGGCACAATCGTAGAAGGGACCGAGGCCAAATTTCAGGTGATGCGGAGGATGTTGACACTCCGGGATTGAGTCGGGCGCGCCGCGGGTTGCCTCCTCGCGGGCCACCCCGTCCAACCACGTCCACCTTTGACCCCCCCCCGACAGGATTGAGTGTTGGTGCACTAAGTGTTGGGAACGGATACCGCCGGGCAGCACCAGACCACCGAGGCGGCGACCGCATGTTGTCGAAAAACATTACAAGAAGAACAAGATTGCAGATGCGGCAAAAGTGAGAGTTTTTCCCACCCCTCTCATTAACATTCATTTAAGGTACATTTAGGTTTATCTAGTAATATAGTATGATTGGTAAGCATACATGAATCAAAATTACGACATAAGTATTGATGTGTCGTTCATTACGCACATTGCAGCCACGACTTGATGCCCAAGCTCGCAATCACATTGCACAGGAGGCATTTCGCGTCGGTCTACTTGTAGAATTTGTGCCAGAGCATGTGCCCGATGTGACCAGTTGGTTCCCCCAGCAGTACGTAGATGAGATGCGTAGGGTCGAGGGGTATCGTAGGTGTCGTAGGCGTTATGGCCGGCGACGAGCACCCCCCCCCCCCGTCTGTTTCTTTGCCTGATCCACCTCCGGTTGTACCTGATCCGGACGTTGTACCCCCGGCTGCACCTCCGACATTACATCCTCAACCACCTCCACTTTCATCTCCTCCGCCAGCAGTACCACCTCCACCTCCACCTCCACGTGCATGTGCCCCCCGAACCCCTAGGAGGGATCGGCTTCGCCCTAGGTTTCCTCCCCTTCGGCTTGGGCGGCATGAGCCGGATCCTCGCCCCCGATGGGAAGCGCATAGGACTATGTTACTGAGGACCGTCCAGCCTCGTTGTTGGGAAAATCATCTCGACCCTTCCACCCCCATCCGAGAAAATGTGGAATTCGAGTATTGGGGGAGACGGTATGTTGTGAGAGCCGCTACAGACCATGTTATGGGTCAGGGTTTATTCACGGTCAATGATATTGTGGTTCCTCCTCGGAGAAACAGCATGGTGGACTTGTTTCCCTACTACGGTCCATACTACACCTCCGCGGAGTTCCATACATTCGCCTCGAAGCCCCATACATCCTACCCTACATTTTGTGTGTCAACGGACATGATGTGCGTAGACGGGGGTTGTCTCCCATTGAGATCACATTTTGTGATGGTGACCCCGACATCTTCGGCAATGTTGCTGGGCTGGTCAATAGTTCTTTTGGTCATCCTAGGAGAACCAATGTAGTATGGGACGAGCGAAGCGATGGGCATGAGAGCTTTTGTGGTCATACGTCAGTATATTGTGAGGGGATGCACATGTTTGTGATGACATGTGCTAGTTAGACTATTAGGGCTGGCAGCGAACTATTTGCATCATACGAGTTCTCCCGGGATGATTGGGACCTCCGATTACAGCGTGAGTGGGATGTGTATGATAGAAATAGGGTTCCTTTGAGACAAGGATCGCGTAGAGGGGCATCGTATATATTCTCATGATGTACTTTGTATACATCCGATTAATCAATTGATGTAATTTTTTTTCTTGTTGCTCGTGTGGGTTGCAACTTTGCATATGTGATCTAAACATACTTATGCACATGTGGACCAAATATGAGCTTGAACCAAGTTGATTCAATGGGTCATTCTAGTGTTGAACGCAGCTATGTGTCATAGAGACGGAAAATTGTGTTTCGCCTGCAGATGATTTTTTTTTATTCCATTTTCAAGCCATATGCTTAATGATAGCATATGCAATGCACATGAAAAATTTGGGAGTAAACAAAAGTCATTTGGACCCATAACCAGATTTTGTTCTCTCATTTGCACTCCAAAGTTGAGTTATTTTCAACTTCATGTACTCTTTCATAGAGAGTTCTCCAAAAGTGACCCTAGAAACACACTTATTTTTTTTCCAATTTTTTTTTGTCCCATTTTTTGCATGGATGTAGTGGTGCAAAGCCCGATGTCGCAGAACAAAATAGAGCTAAAAATAAAATCATTACGCCCCTCAAAACCGCAATCATATTTTTTTAAAATGCAAATATTTATTTTAAATTCATTTAAATTCGATTTAATTCAAAATTGGTGCAAGGGTGAGTGCGTCGTTGGGGAGGTTTTTTTTTTTTTTTTTTTTTTTTTTTTTTTTAAAATTTACCTGCTGGATCTTTGTACAGGTGTTGCACACATATTTAAGCACATATAGGAAAAAATGAAGCTTGAGCCACATCCGTTTGTTGGGTGCAATGGCATGAGAGGATTTTCTTTCACATTAATAAACAAAAATTGGTTGATAGGGTGAATGTGTCATTGGGGGGACAAATGATTTTGTTTGGGTTTGAAACTTTGCATGCGTGTACGTTGCGCACATACATGTAATTATTGAATGACATATTTGATGCACACACACATTGAAGGTTGTTGTTTGCATTTCGCTTATAATGAAGTGTATGGTTGCAAGGACACATTATAATATATGTCCCTATGTTCATTTGTTCGTATTAGGACTTTGTCCATCCCTTCCCGGTCTTTTCTCTTGGCACCCCATCCGAAAACAACCCAAGTACATCAGGCGGGAGCCGTGGGCGAGACGCCGCCCCCACGGTACCGGACGATGATGACGATGACAGTGATAGTGACAGTGACAACAACAATGAACATGGAATTAACCAGGAGGATGTGCAAGCCATGGAGGATCTCTTAATGTATCATGTGGGCGCTGATGCATCCCATGAAGAGGGAACCCGGCCAATCGATGATCCTGAAATGGCCCCCTCAAATGACATGGAGAGGGAGGCGAGAACTCCCTTGTACGAAGGGGCGAAAGTGAGTCGACTTTCAACAATCTTACTTTTGCTCAATCTTCAAATTCGATTTGGCATAAATAATGTTGGGATGTCTGCCATAATGCGAACTATTGCAGACTATAATCCTTGCTCCACACTTGAAACCCAAGATGCCACGGTCGTGGAAAGAGGCGCGCGAAGTCTTGGACTCTGTGGGGATGGGCTATAAGATTTTTCATGCATGTCCATGTGATAAAACCCTATACCACGGAGAGGATTCGCATCTCACCAAGTGCCCAAAGTGCAAGAAAGACCGATATCGGGATGATGTCCAAGGGAAAAAAATACCACGCGAGGTATAAGCGCCATTCCCCCTCGCATGGAGATTATTTTCTTTAATCTTCTCAATGTATGTAAAGTGTATTCCACAAAGTTTAGGGTTTAGAGAGTAGTACTCATGCAAGATCTGATTGTGGTTTTGGAAAGAGTGAGTGAGGAGTGGAAGGAGCGACGTTTGGTTTTGACCATTCACACCCAAATGAGGGAGAGGCTGCATAAAGGGAAAGACATAAGGGTGTTGTATTATGTGTGCTAATGGGATGATTACATGTGGGGGGCGTGGGGTATTGCATCCTAGAAAATGCATTACTTTTCGATCATCCCACGATTGAGGGCACAGTACCGAAGCCCCAAATTGGCCAGACTCGTGAGATGACACGCCTCGCATCGGAGCCCCCCGGGAAAGGTGTGCGGGCCACAAGATTCACAAGCATGGAGGCATATTGAAGAGATGTGGCCTTTTCTCTTGGAGGACCCACGACATGTCCACCTCGGCTTCTCCTCGGATGGAGTCAACCCATTCTCTGTCCAGTCATGTAGTCATGTAGTCATTCCACTTGGCCGGTGACCATGGTGAATTACAACATCCCTCCGTATCTTTCAATTAAAAAATGCCAAATCATGTTGGCTGTCATTGTGCCAGATGAGTGTACTCATTTCATGTTTATTATTGCCTTCGACTTTACATTAAACTTCTGATCTTTGACGCAATTCGGATGCAAGATTGATGAGTGACATAATCATGGAGTAAGACGTGTAATTCATTTTGTAGTATAATCTGCATATTGGTGGAGCATTGAAACAATAATGTGAATGTCTCATAGGGAAAAAAACAAGTGGCAAACATGGACACATACTTGCGACCTCTTGTTGATGAACTTAAAGAGCTATGGAGGGGGGTCCCGACATTGGATGCTTCACTTGACCCTATGACCGGACAATCTTTTCAGATGAGAGGCATCTTGCTTTGGACAATGCAAGATTATCCAGGTATATTATGTTCCCCATGAACAACCCGCGTACATTCACTTGTCAATGTCGGATAATATCGATGAAAATTGGGATTGATTGAAGTAGCGGTGACAGTCTTGTGCACCGTAGTGGGGTAGATGGCATTATGGGCCATGCACATGACAACTTTTTGTTTTGCTAATGTGGCGGGATGTGTAGTACAGGACTAACTGTTTGCTCGGGGCTAAGCACCAAATGGTACCATGCATGCTTGCATTGTGGCGATGATCTTGATGCACATAGCTCCCGCCATCTTCACAAGATGGTGTATCCCAACTACCGCAAATTTCTTCATATGAGCCATCGATGGAGAAGAAGAGAGAAACACTTGTTTGATGGCAAAGAGGAAGTACGTCCCCCCCCCCTTATGACACCGTCCGGGCAGTTTTGGGAGGACCGATGGAAGGCGGCCCATGCGGGCACGGACTGTGAAGTGGACGTGTCCGGCATAAAACGACTTTCAATCTTCTACGAGTTGTCATATTGGGCGGTACATATTCCACAAAAACACCGTCAATATCCCTATGCATGCATGTGATATTGCACATTTGGTATGCGTTGCATTGTCACTTTCACGTAAAAAAATTTGTGTAAGTCTTTGTGGGTGGGGATATATGTAGGACCTGAAGATTCGTCATCTTCTAGATCCCATGCATATTGAGAAGAATGTCTGCTCGTCCCTTTTTCGGGTTCTTCATGGCACGTCGGCAAAGAAGGGAGTGGCTGCAAAAAGGCGATTCTCTTGGTGTTAGAAAAGAGCTTGAGGAGCAGGGTCGCATGCTCCATCTTTGGGCCGAACAAAATGGTGTGGACCCAAAGGGTGTTGTACGGTGGAAGTATAGGCGCGCACCTTGGCAATGGACAAAGGAGGAATACAAGAAAGTGATAGCCACCAAAAGTGTTGTCCGAACACCAACTAGTTATATTGGGTCATCCCTCCGTATGAAGTTCAGCGAAGAAGTCGGGGTCCATGGTTTGAAGTCTCATGACTACCACAATCTATTGCAAGACATCTTGCCCATTGCAGTACGTGGGACATTGACTCCCGAGGTTCGTGAGACAATCTATAGATTGGGAGGCTTGTTCCGGTGGATTTGCTCCGAAGAGTTGGAAGAAATAGATTTTCCACGCATGAAGAAGGAGGCGGCGGAGGTAATATGTATGTTGGAGATGCACCTCCCTCCCTCCTTCTTTGACATCCAAGTGCACTTGGTAGTGCACTTAGTGGAAGAGGCTTCGATTGCCGGCCCCGTTTATTCTCGGTGGATGTACTTCCTTGAGCATTATATGAAGACTTTGAAAGGATTTGTAAGACAAATGGCGCACCCGGAGGGTAGCATGGCGGAGGGATATACCTTGCAAGAAGCTATGTTCTCTTGCACGGAGTACATAGCAAGGGTGGATGAGGAAGCCCTTCGGATGTCGAAGGAAGATGAGGATACACGAACCAATGACATCGTTTTGCCCAAAAAATCGAAGAGGGTAAAATTGCCGACCTTGATGATTGAGCAAGCGCATGACTTCATACTGAAGAACACCCCATCCATACATGAGTGGGAGGCAAGATACAATAATCTTGTTCAGCAACGAGAGGAGGAGACATTTGCATAGAGGCGGAACCATCGAAGGCCGGTTACTAGACGCCCACAACGAGGAGCGGGCCGCCGGAATGTTCCTTCACAAAATTTGCCCATGGAATTGCAGCCTCTAAGTTCATTCCAATAGTGGCTTCGGACTTCAGTTTATGACGCCGTTGCTCAAGGAGAGGTGGTTTCAGATTTGGTGCAAGACATTGCAAGGGGCCCCTCTCAATTCGCGACCTCATACACGGCGGTTTGGGTTCACGGTCGTCATTTCCGCATTCGTGCTCTTGACATGAAGCGCAAAACAACCTTTGATTCTAGCTTGTGTGTCACATATTGACAAGACTCCGTGTGGGGCAAGGGAGATACACGACCTGCTATGAGCAAACTTGAGTACATTGGAGAGCTTGAGAACATACTCCAACTTCAGTATACAAAGTACCGGCCTCTTCTCTTCAAGGGAAGGTGGTTCCAGCCACATCTTGTGGGGCCCTCCGCAACACTAGTGTAAGATGATTGTGGTTTCATGCGCGTCAATGCAGATAGGTTCAACCCTACTCATCGTCCCTCCGATGAGCCTTTTTCACGGCATTTAGACATGGAGCAAGTTTTCTTCTTCGATGACAAAACAAGAGGGGGGAATTGGAAGGTGGTTGTGCATGCTCAGCCAAGAGGAAGACGTATCTATTATGGTCTCGGATCTCCATGGGGTGAGGCAATTACGGTGGACGGAGAGACTGGTCATAATGATGCTGATGATGGAGGTTGGGTAGAGGGGGTAAAAGAGGATGATGACGCCTCGGACAATGGATCCTGGACCCTATATGATGAAGCTCTAGAAGATACGGATGTTGGAGAAGGAGACGAAGACACAGCCATTGACAACGAGGTGGAGGATGATTCAGAGGTGCCTTTTGAGGGCCGGGCCATTTATGACGATGACTCTGATGACCAAGAAGACTTGCAGCTTGATGAGGATGAAGAGGCTCCGGATGATGATGTTCAAGTAGATTAGACACAAAATCAAAGCTACATAACAATTCTCGCACCGAACTGGACCCATCCCTTCGATTGATTGTACATGTACATGCATATTGTACTTTATTTCTATGATTCATCAAATATGGTTGTGGCTGGTAGTCTTTCAAGAAAGAAGGCAGAGGCAAAGAATATGTTGGAGCAACACATACAGATGTGGTATCAAGAGAATTATCAAAATGAATGTCACAATCTACAAGAAGGTCCACAACAACAAGTTAAACCATAAAGAAAAACAAACACCCTACCCCAGTACCATATGAAAAAAAAAAAAAAACTAAGAACCCCCAAAGGCCCTAAACCTAAACCTAGAAAGCCCTGCCGTCGCTGACTGCGACCCCCACGCGTCACCACCTGCGACGCGGTTTTTAGGCCGGGGGTCGCAAACGGCGACGGCCAACCGTCGCCATCTACGACCTATTTTTTTGAATGGATTTATGAGGCCGGGGGTCGCACACGGCAACGGCCAGCCGTCGCACACTGTGACATTTTTTTATTTTTTTATTTTTGCAAGAATACGGCAGTCGAGTAGTTTGCGACGCCCGGCCGTCGCAGGGGGCCTTTTGCCCTTCATGCTACCATGCGACAGCTTGGCGTCGCAAGAAAGGGCTGCGATGAAATAAGGGTTTTTTTTTCCGGCGTGCGACGAGCGGCCGTTGCCCGAAAGGGCTGCCTTCTGCCCTTCGCTGGGGGCGACGCTTGGGCGTCGCACGGAAGGGCTGCCATTTGCCCTTCATCACTCCGTGCGACGGCCAGGCAGCGGCCCAGCATCGCAAACACGCTCCGCGGGGTTGGCGCCGCGTGGGGGCACGGCTAGCGTCGCAACCCCCCCCCCATTTGCTGTAGTGACATGTGCAGGTTTTTCAGAGATCAGACGACTGTTCTATGAATGACTGCGTGCTCGAGGCTATCCAAGTCTTTTATCTTAGCGTGAAGAGACTTGGAGGAGCTGGACCAGAGATGCCTTATCTAAGAGATACCTCTAGTTTCCCATGCAGCCCACCTGTTTGCTTGATTGCGCTCTGAGGGAGTAGGAGAGGCAGAGTTGAGGAAGAGGCTTTGTCTCATGACCTCATAGAAGGAAGTAGGCTCAGACTTCAACAGAAAGGGTCTAAATTTGTTCCATGCTGTCCAAATAGACCCAAAGGGGAGAACCTACAGCCTTATGCCTGAAACCTTGCGCTATCCATCTCATCGATGGAAGCCAATTCGTGCAATTCATGCCAATTCGATTTTTGAAATTGATGCGTAGTCTCCTGTGTTGGACTGGTATATAGGGCCTAGCCGGGTATCAACCAGGGTATTAAATAACCGACCTGGTTGGTATTGGCTGTTGTAATACTAGGGTTAGTAACCAAACCGCCTAGCATTGACATTCCAATACCAGGGCCCACCCTATTTCCTCTCATCTCCCTCCTTCACTTCGTCATGTGATCTTCTTATTGGCTGACATTTTTTGAAATGAAACTCGGGCTACATATTTACAAAGTTGACATATTTTGAGTATCGAACATCAAAACTTCATAAGTTTAATGGGCCTGGCGAGACAAAGCTCACCAAGTTTCTGAGGGTGATGTCCTATCCAGCGTTTGAACCCAGGACCACTCGGGAGGCATTCTCTGTCACCCAGGTGACAGCACATTGCACAGTGGGTATTTCGCTGTCATCAACATTTCTGAAATTAGGTCAATTTGAACCTCCAACCACCTAACGTTTGAGTTTGGAATTGGCGACGACAGCGATGGTTGCTGGAGCCTGGCCATCACATATACTTACTGCCCAACCTCTCTCTTCTTGTTCGCATATCATGGACTCCGTCTCGTTCACGTGTCCTCCCCAACCTGGCCAACCTCCGTGCTCGCTCCGTGCCCTCCGTGCTCGTTTGTTCTTCTACTTCCCAGTTTTCTGGTTGTCATTGAGCTTATCAAGATCTTCTTCTTTAGTAGCTTTTCATCAATTGATGTTCTCATTCATTTTCTTGAATAGATGGTTATGTTCAGGTTTTTGAGATGTTGTATCGACTTATTTGCGAGTTTGCCTAACACGACAAGTTCCTCTCATCTCTCGCTGATTCGTATACATGAGGACGACTCTCTGGATTCGGGGGAAGCTAGGATAATGGAGATGCACTTGAGGAGAGTATTTGCTTAGCGTTAAGAGAAGAGGAAACTGAAGGGCCGCTGGCGTATTTATCTGTCACTGAATAAATCTCGCTTTAGAGAGATAGTTACGAGCTAGGATACGTCAGTGTCAGCACAGGTATACTGCAAATTTATGCTGTAAAAGTGCTATGTGGAAGGTCGAGCGTGCAATTGATGTGATCGGGTGAAGGGCTTCCCGTAACAGGATATGCCGAGGATTGTATTCCAACTTGCTAAATTTCTGGCTCCACATTGCATATGTTCTTAAGAATTAGACCGTGAAGGTCCATCAAGCCATCTACTGTCCAATCCTAGTCTCATCTTCATACCATACCGATGGAAAAAGCAGGTTTCCTACTGGTCGTTGGCCACCCAAAGTGTAGGCATCGCATAACAAGGAGTCTCGGTTGAAAGGGATCTGCTTACCGTGTATGGATGCTGCGGGCAGTGATAGGCACTCTCCTTTTACTCACAGCTACTTTTGAGTATGTCAAGAGAAAACTAGTTATCTCTGACATACAGCTTGGTAATGGCTCCTTGACTTCTCCTTGACTTGGTAACAAGTTGAGTTGAACTATGTTTCGTGATCCAATTCGGGAAATGGTTTGGACAATCGTAGAGGCCAAGTATCTAAACTCTTAGGCCTTACTGATTTGAAGTTTGGACGCGACTTACTGAATATTTGAATCTGACCAAGTCTCAAAATCTAATGTCGTTGAGTTACATTATAAAATCCTTGCGTAGTACATGCAGTGGGCTGAAATCTAGTCGAGCACCGATGAATGGCCCCGAAGTCCAAAATCCTTCTAGTTTTAATAATGGACATAAATGAGATCATGAAGCATACCTCCGTCACATGTAGTGCCTCCGCAGTGCAGCAGGCGATCAGCGTTAGAAGAATATAATTTAGAATACCTGCGAAACAGGCCCCCTTCATCGTTGAAGTCTTGTCAGTTAGTGAAAACTGAATTGTTGTTTGATAATCATTTAGGTAAGGTTTCTTGCAATTAATTAGCTGTCGCACTGTAAACATCTGCATCATTGATCCCTATGGATAGTCGAGCAGGATGGACAGCACTGAGGCTGCAAACCTGGAGCGCACACCAGCCTGGAATTCTCCGAAGGTCTTGGCACAAGGCCAATGCACAATACTGGACCAAAGTTCAGGATACAAGGAAGGTGTTGACTGAGCCGACAAACTTGTATGCGCCGGCGACGCAGTTGGATGAGAGCCGGTGGCTGGCGGAGATAAATGGTAAGCTTGCATGGTCATCGATTTTCTGATGTTTTCGATGGACTACTTGTATGTCGACCTTATTGGATAACGAGCTATGAGGTCATTTTCAGTTCATAATAAGTCGAGATCTTGAACCATGCATTTCAGGCCTTGTTTGGTAGAGCAAAATCCGAACTAATATAGTACGGCAGACTTATCTTACCAGAGGAAAAAGCAGCATGTAACAAGGTCAAAAGTGGCAAATAAGTTTGCATGCCCTTGTCGAGTTGATATTGTGATGCTAAGGAAAGCCTCGTTTTACCCTCCAATTTAGTAGTTAGCTTGAGTTTGAAACTCTGAATTCGACAGTATCAGGAAGAATCCGACGTACAACGGGTTGTGTCTTATTGCTTACTGACATATGTTTAACTCGTGGAAGATTAGCTCGTATCATCCAGTTATCCAGTTGACATGTCTCTTGTCCAGGTCGATCTGCAGTAAAATACAATCCAAGGGGAAATAATAATAAAAGAAAAAGTTCATTTTCTAAAAAGCGAAAAGTGGGACAGAGGCTTCTTTGATTTGATTACAAAGAATAAAGAACTTCCATACTTACTCCTGTGGATTTGCTTCAAGAATATAGGGAATTTCTCTTTTTCAATTGATAAGACTAAAAATGGTAAATGAGAACTTCATATAATATAGGCGTAATGATCACTGACCTCAGGGCCAGCGTTACTGCCAACGAAGAAAGGTACAGTGAAGTAGGTGACTGAAATCCAATGCAGGAAGAGTTGTGAAGACGGGGACAAACAACGCTTCGTTTACGGTGGATTGGATCAGTGGCGATTTGCACATTGCTGGGACCCCGTATTCGTTATGCGTCCACTCCAACGACACTTTGACGGTGGCCAACGACGAAGATGAGCGCCACGAGTCGCCCTGTCTATCCAAGATTTTCACTCTCAAGTTTCTCCACAAACACCAGGTATGATGATGTTTGTAATCCCTATGTGATTATATATGGCTTTGAGCACCAATATGGTTTCCTCAATTTCAATGAGTACCAGTCCTTGGAACACTAGCTCATGCAATTTTACCGTAACCAATAGTACGCATATCTTTGTTATGCAATTTTCCTTTACGCAGATACTTTTAGTGTATGCAATTAGTCCTGCGGGTTGTGTGGCTGTGCAAGAGCTGTATGCTTTGTAATTAGCTGGACGTCGAACTTCCTTTCATTTCCTTTCTTTAGATCAAGAGGGTGATTCAATTTTAGTTCATCATTCTTTCATGGGACTCATGGGTTGGTGACGCACCCCTTGCTTTGCACACAGCTATCCTTCAGTAGCATTTATCAATTATCGAACCTTAAAGCAAAGATTGAATCGCAACTGTATAATATCCATTCTGAAAAAATTCATGTCCTATCTGACCGATCAGTGACAGATCGGTATGTCAGGGAGATACTGTGTTGGTTTCTCTAGTTTTTTCTTTCCTCACGTTGAAATGGAGAATCAATGTTTTGGGGAAGGTTGCCTTGAATGTGAGGAAGTCATGGATGCAAGTTGCTCAGTCACATATTGGGGCTATATAGATTGTACTCATAAGACGTTGTTTGCCGTAGCCTTGTGGCCATTGACCCCGCGCCCAGTTTGAGCGGGAACAAAAGGGACAGAACCTACCTCTGTCAGGGGCTGACGTTGGTAGTAAGACTTACCTCCATATAAAGAATTAATCCGGGTTTTCCAGATATCCTCTAGAAATCCCTTCACACAAGCATCAATCTGCTGTGTGTGATTTGCCCAAAAACTAGGCCTCAGGAGGGCCTGGGCTTTTGGCTCAGCCTCGAGACTTTCAAAGTTGGTAAACAGGGGTACAGGCACAATTCCCTTAATAGATTTGAAGAGAGCGTCTCTTTGGTGAGAGAACCCCGGACAGTGTATCAGAAAATGAATACTGTCTTCAGATTGCCCACACAACGGGCAATTGCACTCTCCCTTTCCTCTCTGCTTCTGTTTGCTGTTCAAAGGTAGGCTTCCTGCCCTGAGTTTAAATTTCAGTCTATTGCCGAGAGTGGGTAGACCCTTGAGGTCATCCAAGATGTCCTCCCCCATGTCACAGACTGGAAACAAGTTCAGGGAAGTTTTCTGCCTAACTTCATTTTCATCAGACAATCTCATGGCAACAGACATGGCTGAGGACACTACAGCCTCTAAGTCAGATAGAGGGGCTATATAGAGAGGAAAACAGACAACAAGGATTTCAGAGGTAGAACAAGAGACACAGAGAAAGAAAGCATGGAGATTACTCTGACACCTGAATTGACTACCACATTCCACAGCTTGCATTTCAAAGTAAGGAAATTCATGATGAAGCCAAACTTAATAGTGATTTAGCAGTTGCCTGACGTTTTGTGCGGGGGCATTTTAGATTCCCCTAAAACTTCAGCCCCAAATCATATATTAGATCGTCCGCAGAGTTGTTGCAGGACCCTTATGGTGTAACAAACAGACAGCAAGTAAATTACATCTTTTCTGGTGGTCTTGTGTTCAGGTGTACATACAGGGCCCCGATGGCACATGGCTTGGAACAGATGGTGAGATTGTCCAGCTTGTGGGCCCCCAATCTGCAGCTATCTTTGAAGTACAAGAAGGTATCACTGCACTTGATTCTACCTTTGAGGAGTCTGAAACCAGAAACATGAGGAGGCTTCCGACGAGTGTGGAGAAGCCTCGTGTGCGTGGAGTAAACTTGGGTGGGTGGCTTGTTGTTGAGAAGTGGATCAAGCCTTCCCTCTTCCATGGCATTGTCAATCCAGACCTTCTTGTAAGCTTCTCACCTGTTTTAAGCATGGGATTAAGTTGCTGTCTTTTCTGCTCATGCAGAAGGAGATTTATTATAGAGGCAGTATGACACATGAATATACCACCTTATTGAGATGGAAACCCTAAAGTTTGAAATTGGAGAATGCACATGTACACAAACTTTTCCATAAGTTTACTCAGAAACACTTCGAGTTGAAACAGGAAGGGGAGAGGAAGGAGTGTCCCTGGAAATTGCTTGGAATTTCTCTGGTATATTTAAACTTCTGAAGGTGTACAACATGACTCGCAGGATGGAGCGAAAATTACACTGCAATCAGTAATCTCTAGAAAGTATGTGTCCGCTGAAGGTGGAGGTGGCCAAAACATGACTGTCAAAGCCATTTCCAATTCCACCTTTCAAACTTTTTCAGTAAATCTCTTCCCCATCCTCGTGTGTCCTCTCTGATGTGAGGCAATTGTCTTTCTCAAGTCTTAGTACTTCCATGCATTTCCCGCCTTTTGGTTTTCTCTTGGAGTTCTACCATGTAGGCCTTTGGCTCCCCTGTTGATACAATAATTCTTTCCTCTTCTTGTGGTTGACATTGTATTTGCTTGGGCATAGATATGGCGGGTTACGTACATTGGTTGTAGAAGTTATAAACATTTTGTTGCCTAAAATTTTTCCTCCGGTGAGGAATGACGGGGAGAGTCTTCCCTGGTATTTTGACTTGGAATGGATGGCAAGGCCTCGGGAGAGCAACACTTTATGATAGCTTGTCTGATCCACCTAAGCCTAGACTTCCCCCATTTATGCATGAAAAGCAGCCCTCCACAGCATGTGGGCCCTTGCTTGAGAAGAATTGTGAAGATAAACAATCCTACAGTCTTTTGTAATCATGCAGTCTTCTTACTTGGCCCAGATAAAGGCATTGTCAAGGGTCTCCAAGGAACCTCCCACAAACGGCGGCGGTGGGACGGGGTCATAGGCAATCCACCAGCCTACTGGAATCCGCACTGTGTCAATTTCGTAGGAAGCCAGGTCAGTGAAGGTATCTGCTGGTACAAACGTCCTCCAATGTGTCTGCACCTTGACAAGAAGCCAGTCACAGAAAATAAACACGTGGCAAGTGAAATATATAGAGATATCATCTGCCTATGCTTTCCATAGTACAGAGTCGCCATGCCCACTCTATATGACTGGACAGGACAAAAGAGGTTAGGAGAGGAGAACAGAAGTAGCACTACCAGCTGAAGGACTTGCCTTGTACATGAGATCAGTTCTGGCCTTCCATATGTCCTCCCAAAACACACACAACAGAATCACTTTATTTACAATGTACATGACTAGGGTTAGGTGTAGAGAGAGAGATGACCTTTGAGGATTGACCAGGTAGTGGTGAAAGGGTGAGGGTTAGAGAGAGGTGTATGCAACGAGCAAAATCCTTGAAACAGAGGAGGAAAGCTCACTGTGAGAACTTTGGCTGCAGCCCGGCTCCCCAAACCATTGGCCAGTTGGTACTCCCCGTTAAGGACAGTATTGACTGTCATCAAAAACACAGCCGGATTATCGTCGTCCCACCCTGGTTGTCCATCATAGTCTGCTGTCAACTGGGTTTCATTCATGGCCTGCAGCACACATGCCAAGGCTAGGATAAGACACTGTTGATGAGCGTGCTTGAGTAGAGATTGTACTCATAAGACGTTGTTTGCCGTAGCCTTGTGGCCATTGACCCCGCGCCCAGTTTGAGCGGGAACAAAAGGGACAGAACCTACCTCTGTCAGGGGCTGACGTTGGTAGTAAGACTTACCTCCATATAAAGAATTAATCCGGGTTTTCCAGATATCCTCTAGAAATCCCTTCACACAAGCATCAATCTGCTGTGTGTGATTTGCCCAAAAACTAGGCCTCAGGAGGGCCTGGGCTTTTGGCTCAGCCTCGAGACTCGTGCTTGAGTAGAGAGAGGGAAGGAGAGGTTCGCAAACTAGGAGAGAGATGGAAACTGTGAGAAAGTTGAGCCTCAAACGGTAGTGGCACAAACAGTGAGAGGGGGGAGGATAGAGGCAGAGAAATGGGTGCAAAACAACAAGGGACCCAGCAGGAAACACTCTGAGGGCTTATTCCGTGCAGTAGAACACTGGAGAAGATGTCAGGGAACAAGAATATAAGACTTTTATAACAAGGACATGATAACTCTAGCTTATGTTAAGACAAATCATGTAAGGGGGAATGCACAGCCAAATTTCACGTACGACCATAGAATTTTATTTCATGACAAACAATAATGGAAGAGAGGACGTAAAAATTGCACCAGCAGTGGTTTGATTTCTCATGATTGCTGCATGAAGAAGACTCAATGGCCAGTCACAAATCTTCAAACAACAGGACTAACAAATGCTTAACTTGTTTTCTTTAAATCTACCAGGGACAGATGAGGGTAAACTTCCCTTACGGTACTGACACCATCTTTTACCTGTTGCTCCAGTCAAAATGGAATACAAGTGATTGTTGACCTTCATGGAGCTCCGGGGTCACAAAATGGGTGGGAGCACAGTGGTTCTCGCGACGGTGTCGTTGAGTGGGGCCTGTCAGACAATAACTATGTCAACCAGTCACTCTCTGTCATTCAGTTTCTTCTTGACCGGTACTTAATTCTTCTTGACCAGTAATTACAGTGTCAGTCGTTTCTCAATCCTTCAATTCTTGGGTGTGCCTGTCTCCTCCTTTCTTGCACGCGTGGATAATGTCGATTGGATTATCTTGACATCAGAGTCAATTAGGATGCTGGTGACGGGCTTTCCCTCCACTTATGCAAGCTCATCCTCCTCTACTTTTATCTTTGCAGATATGCAGGCAACCCGGCATTTTTGGCAATTGAGATGTTGAATGAACCCAATACAGCTGTGAATATCACTGTGTTACAAGATTTCTATGTCCGTGGCTATCACTTAGTGCGCAACTACAGTGCCGATACGTATGTGATAATGTGCCAGCGAATAGGAGATGCGGATGCAGTTGAGCTGGTTTCACTCATGGAGCCTGAGGATGGCTTTTACAATGTGATTCTTGACCTCCACTACTACAACTTGTTTAGTGAAACTTACAATCAAATTGAGACAGCGTCATGGAACATTGATTATATTCACAATGCAAGGGCACCTGATCTGCAGAGGCTAACAGATGCTGGAGCACCCTTCATCTGAGTTGGTAAGATCTCTCTTATTAATCCTGTGGCCTCTTGGAAAACTCTGGAACTGGAGGGACTGGTATTCTGTTCCTGTGGAGGTTTTTTGGAAATTTTAGGGTGCTAACCTTTGTGGCAATTTGCAATGCTTTTTCTGCACCAAGGCTACAGAGAATCGAATGTGCTCATAAGATGTTGTTTGCTGCAGCCTTGTGGCCATAGACCCCAGACCCAGTTTGGGCGGAACAGTAGAGGGAATTGGAAAGGGAGGTCAACCGTGGTGCATTGATTATGCAGCCCTAGTCCAGCTTTTCACCAGATATTTACTGTCTTCCCGTGTGTGATGTGTGTGGGATGTGCAGGAGAATGGACCAATGAGTGGACAGTACCGAATGCCTCTGAAGTAGACTACCAGAGGTATGGCCAAGCCCAGCTAGAGGTTTATGGAAACTCTTCAGTCTCAATCGGCTGGTGCTACTGGACCATGTATTGTGACAAGCTACACTGGGATTTCAAGAGGTCGGTAGATCAGTCATATCTGCTGCCACTTGCCGAGGGTGGCTGGCCATAACCTGACCTGACTTTGTGTCGTCCTTTTTTAGCTTGTCCTGCTAGGCCAACAATTGTCCTAGCCTGAGCACCTCCATTGAAGTGTTCAAATCATTTTTGTTATATATATTTTCACATCACTCTTTGCTTGAGGCAGGCAGGCAGGCGGTTGCAAATGGCAAGACTTTTGTTGAAAACATCACTGTTGAGTGGTTGTGAGGGCTTGAACATCAATATGCAATGTCATGGCCACGCCAGCCAATTCAGCATGTCGTTGCAGATCCAAACTTGAACCCATGTGTCGCACCAAACATCTCCCTTACGTCGCCAGGAAAGCTTGGAAACTGCGCGGATTCTAGGCATCACGATTGTACTCATGCCCGGGCTAATGGGAGTACCAAAACAACTCGTCCCTGAATCTAGGTGTCACTTTTGTGGAATATCCCGGGCCCGAGTCCGAAAGGGACCAAAATAAGGCAAAAAAATAGGAACTAACTGCACCGGTGCGATCTGTTTGAACTTTCGCCGGGGTCGGATTCAGGCTGTGTCGGCTCCTCAGGCCGAGACCCCTGTCAAATACTCTCCACCCCCTCCTACCTCGGATTCACCATGAGGCCAGTTCGCCTCTTCTGTTGCTGGAAATGCTACTAAAGGCAAGAGACTACTAAGGGAATGAGGCTTTGTGAAGCCTTAAAACAACCTGAAGCATATGCTCCTTTCCTCTCAAGCAGCAACTTTTCACAATGAAGGGGCAAGCAAGAAGAGCGAGCGATGCGCGAGAGGAGGATCAACACAGGAATCTGACACAAAGGAACTCTCATCCACTGCCTGTGCACCAATTTCACATATACACTAACACCCGAGTTACACCGGCCCTGACCTGTGTCAGGGCGCCGTCTTTATACTAGAAGCCCTAGCTTCTGCTGCTTGCCGCTTGGCTAGGCGTGACAAGCCAAGCCCGCTGCGCCTTTTGGCAGCCCTAGATCTGATGAAGGGCCAGGATGTGGCCACTAACCTAAGCTAACCCTGGCTGAAATATCATCATAACTGTTTAACGGTACTTTTAGCCGAAAAATTGTACGGTTTATGAGTATAGCCGCTTAGGAGATTTCTAGGCTAGGAAAGAATGGGCCTTCACATCTGTGAAGCCTACCCCCACGAAAAGTCATGAGCTCCGCGAAGGGAAAATATAAATAATAAGTAAATATTGGGATAATATTACCTTCCACTGCTGGGTGAAAAACCTACCAAGGGAAAACCTTGCACCTGCAATTTGGGCCGAGGACAAAACCCTTGGCTAAGAAAACCGTGCAGGGAGTACATGCGTGATATATCATGAAAGCTACAAATGTTTTAAGTCCTACAATGGGCAAGCCATAAGGCCATGAAAGTCACAATCCGCAATCTAAGACTAAGCCGCTGAAGACAAGAGGATCAAGCTGAAGTAGATGATCGGCTAAGAAGATCAAGACATCACCCCACTGTGCGTCCCTCCACATTGATGCATGTGAGATTATAGACTAACTCGGAATGCACCAGATCCGTCAAAGAGCTAGTTCATCCCGCACTTCAGTATTGGACCCCTGTGGAAGAAGAAGAGCACGTCGCCCACGTAAAATCTGATAGATCAAGTATGGACCATCGATCTTGAGCTTAGATTTGCATGCATGCTTACCATGCTGCAATCGAACACACACGGTTTGTCCCACCTGAAACAAGTTAGAATACTTGACACGCTTGTTACAATTGCGGGCCTGGGTTAGCTAAGCCTTACCAATGTTTGTCTTGGCATCATACACCGCATGCCGAGCATGAAGATCCTCAACAATAGTATCAAGATCAACCGGATCAGCAACAATAGAGATAAGAGGGAAAGAATGCAAAAGATAAACACACTTGCGACCATACAACAACTCAAAAGGAGTCTTCTTGGTGCTAGCATGCACGACGGTGCGATAAGCAAAGAGAATAGGGGGAAGAAATGTATCCCACTCCCTGGTAAGTGCGTCATTCTTCTCCAACATTCGGCAAAGAGTTTGGTTGAAGCGTTCCATGAGGCCATTGGTCTGGGGATGGTATGGGGCAGTGGTGGAATGTTTAACACCAAAGTTGAAGCATACCACTGTGAGGAGCTGGTTACAAAACTCCTTGCCTTGATTCGTTAGTATCTCCCAAGGACACCCATGCCGTATAAAGATCTCATTGAAGAAGAACTACGCTACAGCATCACTAGCCTTGGAACGCAAAGGCCGGACTTCTACCCACTTAGTTAAGTAGTCAGTAGCAACACAAAGGTAGCTTCGACCCTTTGATGTGAGTGCGAGGGGTCCTACCAAGTCAATGCCAATACGAGCAAAAGCATGGGTGACAGGCAAAGGCTGCAGCTCATACAAGATCCGGGCCCGAAGGAGAGCAATGTTAGCACGACAACCTTCACACTTAGAGATGAACTTCGTGACATCCCGGTGAATTCCCAGCCAATAGTAAACCTCTTGGATGCGGGCCACGGTTTTCTTGATACCAAGGTGACCTGCATACAAGGAACAATGGAAACGCTCCAATAAAGCATTCAGCTGGCTCCGTGGTGGCACCTCCAAATAGCATAGCACTCCCCCTCTAGTGAGCTCCTTGAAAAGCTTATCACCCATGAAACGGTGAATAGACACATGACAGAGAATTTGTTTACGCAAGGACTCGGAAAGGCCTGCTGGCGAACGCCCTGATTGGCATCGCTGGAGTAGCGCAACATGTAGCTGATCATCCATGACTGCACTCTTTTACCAGGGCCTGCACTCTAGAGAGATTGGCTATAGCTGACCCAGCTTTGAGTTTCACTGCCCTCAAGGGTACCACTATCTCATGGCCCTCACCATTGTTGAAGCGAAGGGAGGAATCTGCCAGACTGATGGTGGCACCAGCCCCAGTCATCCAGTCTAGGCCTAGCCGGAATTGATCTCCAGTAGTAACTATGCAGGTCACCGCAACCTCTTTTTTGTGAATTCTGATGGGTACAGTGACTAGACCCAAAGGCTCATATCTGGATTCATCTGCAATCAGCACTTCAATACCAAATGCAGGGCATAACTTAAGACCAAGAACCCTCACAACATTCAAAGATATAGCAGATATAGTACATCATGTGTCAATTATGCAGGGAAAGCTCAACTCATGGATATGACATTGGGCCATGAGAGGGCTGATCTGTTGGCTAGCAGTCTGCCTGCTGAGAGGACAATGCAAGGCTTTGAAGTTAGTGGAAAAAACAGCTTGAATCGGAACAAGAGAGGTAGGGTTGGTAGATGGTGGACCTCTTGCCCCCTTCCCAAGAGGTCTCTCTAATTTAAAGGAGGGGAAGAACCACTAGCAGCTTTCTTGCGCTTGATCAGCTCTAGCAGCCCTCCTCTATCTGAACAATGCTTAGTCCAGTGTTTGCAGCACGATTGCCTTCATAAGCTTGACCAGTCTGGGTACGACCTCTATTGTTATCACCTGCTTGTCCTTACGCAGGCCGAACGCTGCTGATGAGCTTGCATGACAGTAAACTGAGTAGCTACAGACTCACTGAGACTTCCTACTGTGTTGGCCAATCCTCGACGGGTAAAGTCGTCTGTCTTGCATTGCATAGCAGAAGGAACATAAGATGAAGATGTTGCAGTCATACCAAGCTTGGAGCCCACTATAGCCTGAAACTTGGCATGGTATTGCATTGATTTGATGTCAGCCAAGTCTACCATCTTAAGATTAACTTCAGCTAACATAGTTTTGTCATTGACAAACTGACAACGTTGAGCCCAGTTCTGAATAGCAGGGGGTAATCCAAGGATAAAGTACCTCTTAACCATGCGGTCTCTCTCTGCTGGGTCAATGATATTCTCAATAGCAGCAAACTTGATATCCATGTAGTATTTCCACAAGGATTCTCCAGACTGGTAAGTCTTAGAAGATAGTTTGGTAAAGCAGTCCAGAGTCCTTTCAGGAGGTTTGAACAGGATCTTTGCCCACTCTACAATGGATGCCCAATTGAGGCTGGGATCATCCATGACTGCTGCATGCAGCAAGTCACGAGCTAACCCCTTCATGCTCATCCTAAAGATAGTCATTTTGAAATTCTCAGGGACACCATTCACATTAGCAATCACCTCAAACATCTAAAGATATCTATCAAAGTCGTCTCCCATGTTATATTCTGGATAGGGCTGAGTGGTTAACTGAGGGATCATGTGACAAGGCAAGCTATGGTTCATGTATCCAGGAAGAACAGATCCATGAGCAGGGCATCAGAGAACCATGGCCTGAGTTTGGGCAGTAGCACCACTAGCATGTACATGATTAGCAGCAGATGTGGAATTGTGACCCGAAATATTATTGGCTGACCGTATGGCAGTAGAAGAAGGCAGACTTGTATGTGATGTCGCCATACCCATGGGAAGGATATGTGACATCATATGTTGTTGAGCCGCAGGATGGACTGATTGCAAGTGAGGCTGTGGCATTCCACTCACGGAAAAAGTGGGTGCCACTCCCACTGGCTGAACTGACATGGACCCTACATTATGGACAGGAGAAGTGCTAATACTACTAACATGCATGCCTACAGGCTGGCTGGCAGCAACTGGTGGTATGCCCGCTTGCTGGACAAGGAGGGCTCCCGCATGGGTGCTAGCACTAGGAACCCAATTGGCAATCGAGCTAGAGGGTGCTTGCATCATGACCCCTCTACTTTGAACAGGACCAGAGACACTCAACAGAGGAGCACCACCCGAATGCAAACCCGAACCCATAGGCAAAGATATCCCTCCCCCGAGAGTGGGATTAGGGAGATTCACGACATGCATTACATTAGCGTCCGCACTAGTCACCTGGGCCGGCATACCACTCGTACCGAACCCACAGGCAAAGACATCCCTCCCCCAAGAGTGGGATTAGGGAGATTCACGACATGCATTACATTAGAGTCCACACTAGTCACCTGGGCTGGCATACCGTTCGTAGCAGCTCGAACATCCAAGACCGCCCTATGGACAAAATCCGGACTTTGCAACTGTGTCGTGGGCTCGCTGTCCTGAGTCACTACGGCCGCGTCAGCTCGAACATAGACAGGAAAATTCGTAGGATCGAGCATTCCAGACTCCTCAGCCAAGCTCTCATCTCTCACCCTTGCAACAACACCATCACGTAACGGCTCTAGCTCTCCTTCTAAAGCACCAGTGTTCAAAAAAACATCATTGGATATTACATGCCTGCAGGTTGTCCGATTTTTCACTTATCCCAGGTACGCATTCACCAAGTGACTCCCTCGAGCTATCCATGAGCCTCTGTCTACCAGATCTCAGCCAAGCAGTCTTACCTAGCATACAAGAAATGAAAAAAAATAGACTTGGGAAATTTGACCTTTAAGCAGCAAGGATGTGAAGAGAAGGTCGAGCAACCCACGTAGAGCAGCACGTAATCCTCAGCACCTTGTGTGACTGCAGCTCGTAGATGCCCAAAGCTAGTCACTCCCAACCTTCAGTGTTCTTGATCCAAAAGCTCACACAAGTGGTGTCACCCTCCCGCCACGTTCGTGAGAGCACAACTAAAACAGGGTAGTTATCAAATTCTTAAAGGCACTCGGGCGAACCACCGAGTAGCAAAGGTGGTACCCACACCCAGGATTACCAAGTCAGACGACTGCACAATCAGGGCCCCACCCCTCAAGCCGTCAATCAACCGTGAGTATGTGGGTGGCAACGCACAGGGTCGGAGGTGAAATCGTAAAGTGCGCAACACCAGTGCCCCCGTGCCCTACAGCATCAACGAGAGCCAATTCTGCCCTACTGGGCCAGGGCCATGATGAAGCTCCACGCTTCGAACGCCAGAGAGAGGCAAACATAGGCCAAGTTCTAGCCACGTCAACTCCCGGTGATGCAGAAAGCGCGACTTGATCGCCCTTGATGGCAAGCGCTCAGAGTTGCGCAGCTCGAATTCTTTCTGAGCAAGCTGCCTAGCTCTAGAAACCACTGCACTAGACTCCAGCAAGGGCCTTGCAAACAAGGACTCGTGATGACTAGTTAATGCGGCAAGGTCCCCTTTCTCTATACGTTCAAATCAAAGATGATCCTCCTCACTGACTTCACATAGAAGGTCATCTACCTCTTGTGACAATTCAATATCCCTCTCCAATTCTGCTGGTTGCTGCCTACTCTCAAAGTACTTAGGCCCATGATCAACAAAATTATCAAAATTGTAATACTCCGGGTCACAACTATCTAAAGAACTGTCAGATCTCTCAGGACTTGGTGACCACGCCTCTGCCTCCACTAGGTTAGCATAGTCACTATTACCAAGAGAGCCTAACGGAACGACAGATCTGGATTATGAGCGTCGGGCTCAGGTAATGGCGACACTGGCAAGGCAGCACTGCCAGGCAGCGCGTTGTTAGTGGTGTTAGCAACAACAAGATGATCAGCAGAATGAGAAGCTAGGAAACGGTATGAAAGGCAGGCAAATCGGAAGTGGAGGGAAGTGAAGTTTGAGGCAGGCACGGAGGTCTGGTTGAACATCAAGAATTTCCGACTACCTCCGGAAGTGAGTCCAAAGTTCGTACCTCCGTATGCGGGACCCTTTCGCATTCCGGAAGGTTATGAATGAGGATGTGTATAAATTGGAGCTGCCGGCAGCAAGATTAGTTTCAAGAGCATCAGCAGAGTGGATCGTAGCAGCAGGATTAGCCTCGATCGTAAGCACTACACTAAGTTGCAAAAATAGACTTTCTCCTTCTCTGCGAGCTACACAAAAATGCGGCAAGGCGAGGAGCCGCCATTGATAACACAGATCAGCGAGCACTTAGCAGGGATTAGTGCAGATCCCGCAAGAAGACCTAACTGAACCTGACAGCACGGGCAGGAACCACCAAACGCTTATGCTACCCGGCTTCTCTCCACCATAAAACAAGCCTGAAGCATATGTTCATTTCTTCTCAAGCAGCAACTTTTCACAATGAAGGGGCAAGCAAGAAGAACGAGCGATGCACGAGAGGAGGATCAATACGGGAATCTGACACAAAGGAACTCTCATCCACTGCATGTGCACCAATTTCACATATACACGTCGTACCCCCGGCGTTGCAATCATGGTCGCCGAGAACAATGGAGCGTGACACACAGATGTGGCCCCGCCCCCAGCACCCGAGTACACCACCCCTTACCTGTGTCAGGGCGCCGTCTTTTTACCAGAAGCCCTAGCTTCTACTGCTTGCCGCGTGCCTAGGTGAGCCCGCGGCGCCTTTTGGCAGCCCTAGATCTGATGAAGGGCCAGGATGTGGCCACTAACCTAAACTAACCTTGGCTGAAATATCATTGTAACTGTTTAACGGTACTTTTAGCCGAAAAATTATACGATGAAGGAGATTTCTAGGCTAGGAAAGAATGGGCCTTCACAGCTTTGAGCTCTCTGATTAGATGTTGATTATGTACACACACTTGTGCTATTTCAGCTATGAATGGTTTGAAGAATCTATAAGCTTGTACCTACATCGAAAGGAGTTACCTTATGGAGTCACTTGTGCTTTTCCTACTTCTCCGTTGCTTCCTGTAAGATATGAAAGTGAGGAGGCAGATCTATTTGTGAGAAGGGCCTACTTAGTGTGCATCTCATTACATCTTGGAAAACTTGAAAACTGATTTTGCAGGAAGGACTTGTAAAGGAAGGTATGGAGGGAGATCTGGGTTCAGACAATATGAGTGCGTTAGTTATGAAGCTACTAAGCTTACCCTCCCATCCTTCTGGTTAGGGTGAGGTTACTATGTCAATGGTTGCCAGGTAGACCAACAGTTCCAATGGGTGAGAATACATAACCCCACCCACCCACCCTCTTAAATAGAGTTGTCTTACAAATCTTGCTGTTTAGACTACTTTTGCTGGGAACTGAAAAACTATGAGTGTATGTGATGGTATCTTTATCTCTTTCCTACCATCCTAGATCAAACCTTGAACACAACCAGCTTGGAAAGCCAAGAGGTCGGTGGTAGGTCAGACAGCAAACCAACACACCAAGCACAAACCAGCCAGGGGAGAGAGGTCTCTGTGTGTGAGAGTACACAGGATTCAACTCTCTATAAATGACCAACTGAACAAGAGCATGGGTTAATTTAGTATCAAAATTCCTACACTGATGCAGACCTTCAAGAAGAATGAATGTAAGCCAATTTAATGTGGCAAACAGTCTTGTTGGTCAACGGAGGCCCTTGAGGGAACAGCTGCCATCAATCTTAGCAGCTTGGGACAAAAGCTTTACACAGCCTCGCATTCACAACACAGGAAGGCAGAAACCACGACGGTCATCTATCCTAGCTATATCAGGGAGAATCTTTCTTCAAAGCTTCTTGGGATAGTATTCCAGGAGTGGAGACTGCCCAAAGGGCTTAGCGACGCCACCAGCTGGTAAGGAGGCTCTTCTTCTCTGGTTTCTTTTTCAACCACCCCTCGAGTGATGGAAACTCTATGGTATTCAGTGCTGTGTCCAATACAATTGGTCGGCATGGCACGGCCTGAAAAGGGGGTGGTATTTGTACTATCCGTGGAGGTTCCTTAGAGCCTGGTGCAAAGCCAAATGCGGTCTCATACTTATCCAGTTTGTCTACCAGGTACTGAGCCTCCTCCTGTGAGCAGTACAAGGAGTCACATTCATCAGAGATGCTTATACGTCACCTACTGCACAAAATTTGTAACCTTCAGAAACACATCTAGACAAACCATACCTACTGCAAGTTTTGCTTCCCTGTCAAAGGAACATTTAGGTCTGGTTGGCTTGCATAGTTGCAAAGTGACAAATTCCTTATGTAAATTCACACCCAAAAAGCTTGACAATAACAAACACATGCTGTATACTTTTGGCCGTAAATAACTGGGTACGCAGTCATTACCCGCCTCATGGAGAGCTGAGGCTTGAGTGATATCGCAGCAACACCTTCATGGACTGACTGTTCAGATTTGGCTGCCTCTATCACCCCGCGTGCATGCACCACACATGCCTCTGCTCTACTTCTCTTTCTCAGCTCTTCAATCTCCTGTCTTAACCCCTGCACAGCACAACCCAAAAACGATGGAGGGATGGGGGATAAATGGGAGAGAGACAGCAATTATACAACTGTGCAACTGAGATACAGAAGAAGGATCTGCTATAGACTGATTGACAAAAGAAAGAAGACGGTCAAGCAAACAAACCCATCTGAATGGAACCTACAGAGCTCAGAACGAACTGGACAGCTGTTCAAGAAAGTAGGTGCCATTCACTACCTCATCTGGAGCTGGCATTTGCTCAAATTTTTGGAAAGCTGAATCAGTATGCTCCTGTGCCCGTTTGAACAACACATATGCAGCTGCATACTTTGCTGCAATGCTGTAAGACTGCGCTAGGTAGAAGCACCTGTCCAGGTCACAGACTTCTTTCTTTACCATCATGACTCAGTAATCCTGAGCACTGGCTCACAGTGCCATGTCAAACTCACTTCTGCAGGAGAATGGTCATCAGTAGAAATCAATCTAAGATGGCCTTAGAAAAACCTCTCTCCCTACGAGCAAAGCACCCCTGAACAGGGTTCCACACTTCCAAATACCCTTGAAGGAGGGTGTCACCACTCACAAAATTGCAATGATACCCATGCTAAGATCTGGACTGCACACAATTACCTTCCAGCTTGAAAAGATACATGCTTGGCGGCAAGCTCCTCCGCAAAAGAGACCTCATTCTCTCTCTGCTCCCTTCCCGAAGTGGTAAGATCTGACAAATCTGTCACATTCTGTGATGCAGAAATAACACAATGGTAACTAGAGAGTTGCAAATGAGATATTCTCCCATGTCCCAAGTTAAATTATCTCTAGACCAGCTACAATAGCCTGCCTGCTACCTAAGAGCGACCTACTATAAGTCTCTTCAGCACACTATACTCCTCTTGCTTGCTCCTTCCCCCTCCCACCCGCCACAGCAGTCCTTCTGTCTTTCAGTCAAGTCAGCCCACCAGGGAGTTCTGTCTTTTAATCCCTTGTCATGAAAAGACAATCAAAAGGTTTAGAACATATACTTGGATGAGAGTGTCATAGAGACGAACAAGATCTTCAGGCTTAGCTGGTTTTTCTCCTTTTTCCTCACGGAACCCCAGCTGCTGCCGGCTGAGGCGTGCCTTGGCTACAGCCACCAGTAAGAGGTTCCGCTCAAGAGTCCGCTGCAATAGTATGCTGCTGACTGCTTTGTCTAAGGATGTCAACTCCTCTTTCACATCCTCAGCACTCCCTGCCATCAGCTGCAATGCCGGAGGAGATAGAAAACTCAAATGTTGCAATTTCCAAAAAAAAAGATAAAATACATTCACCCTGATGTCCATAAAAGCACCACAAATATAGGTGCACCCAAAAGACCCTAGATTTTACCAGGGATGATAGCATAAATTTCTAAGCATCCACGTTAGCAGGGAACTCATGCACGTTGAATTGTTGAGGCAGATGCTGTTGCAATTTCCAAAAATAATTCTAAAGCCCAGCGGTGGATGTGTGTATGTAATGCTCACACACCACAAGGTGAAGTGGTTTTTACAAACCAGGGATGATAGCATAAATTTCCAAGCATCCACGTTAGCAGGGAACTCATGGCCGTTGAATTGTTGAGACAGATGCAATATGGGTAACTGTTGGACCTCAGCACTGCTCATAGTGGCAAGCAAGCCAAGGGTGATTTATAAAACACCAAAACTGCATGCCAAGAATTGTACACACTTTCTAGCAAAGATGAGCCACAATTTCATCCAACATCCAAGACAAGACTGAAAACCAGGCAGCAGATAACACAACCCACCAGATCTTCTCGGATGTGGCGCTTGGCATCTTGGTAAGCCCCAAACATCTTGTCATAGAGGGCAAGTTTTTTGTCTGCAGGCAGTGGTGTTATTGATGAGTCCACCACGTCCTTCTCCAACTCCTGCGCTGCTTCCAACCATGCCCGGCACACACTCACGAACCAATTCAGTCAACATGTGGCTCCAAACATAAAAAGACCTTTAGATCTGAAAATATCCGTCGTTCTTAGACTATGGAACATGATACAGGTACTTTGTAACCTCTACAAGACCTCTCCTGCATGTTGCACCTTTCGGCTCACACTTTGGAGTTGGCACATTACCTAAAGATCAATAGCATAGATTTACACTCAATTATGATCTTGGATGCATTACATCAGCGGAAATGTTGGACAGGTCCATGGTGGGAATCAACATCAGGGGCTTCGGGGCCAATTGATCACCATCGTACCATTTCCAGAAGGCCACAAATCTCCTACTACATGTACATCGGTTGCTAATGCTTGCGAACCAAGACACTGCTCTTTGCTGCTTTGAAATGACATTAAGCATATTAGGTGTAGGCTTGCCAGAAGTGCAGTGGATAGGTTTAGTGATCAACCTTTCAAAATGCAGACACGGGTCTTCTCATTGTTGATTGGCAGCTTCTGGCCCAGCCATTCAAGCTCAGTCATGGAGACAGCTTGCCTTGACCGCGCATCTTCCATCACTGCCTGCAGATCACCCTTGACGTACTTAGTAGACTTCCATACTTCAGAGATATCTCCATACTTCATGCAACACCACAGGCTCCTGAAAATATCTTATGTATTTTGTCTGCAGGTTTGTGTTGCTGCAAAAGATGGCCTTGCCTCCCTGACATGCCTTCCATAATAGCCTGAAATCCCTAAAGTGTGAAGCGGCCTTCAATGGCACCCAAAATAAAGACTAGAAACAAGAGATGTAATGACACCTCAAGCTTTGACTGAAGAAGATCAAGGGCCGGGCCCTCCTGAGTGCTGAAATCAAGCAGGTCAGAGCCCTGAATGTTGGAGTGCCCCATTTTGTAGTTGCAGTAGCGAATGGGGGGGTCCAATTCTTCCACCCGCTGCCTGCAGAGTACCTGGTTCTCTACATCCCCATATTTTCCTAGCTCCTCATATACACCTCTGTTCACCAGGGAAGAGAACATACATCAGTGTAACAGAAAGGGTCATGTACTCCAACAGTGAGCCTGCTGGAAACCTCTACCAGAAAGAGTTTACCACATATAGTGCTGAAGTCAGAGGTTGATAGCACTCCCATAAAACAGAAAGCCGAAATTACAACAGAATTCAGGGAGGCCTCCACCAACCTGGCAGTTTTGAACTTCCTAAAGGCCGTCTCCCAATCATCTTCACGCTCTAGCAACAAGTTGCCTTGCATGTATGCGGCATATGCCTGTTAGGAAAAAGATTTGCCCCCTTTACACATCAAGGCAGCCAACTGATATTCACTACTATTGTTGGTTATAGAAAATACGACGGGAATTGCAAGATCCCATCTGCACTCTGTAATTTCACAACCCACTCAAGCCATAGATTCAGGAGTTGGCATCAATGGGCCGCTCCATTTCACAACTTCGGACAGAATGCATTCAGTGTGGAAGGTGGCATCTTAGATGCTTGCATCAATAAGGAGACAATGTAATGCCTTATTCAAAACCCTAACAGTGACCTTATCCCCTCATATATTGACAGCCCAGAAAGTAGAGGGTCATACCGCTGCTTCCAGAGCAGTTCGAGAGTCAGCCTTTTCAGTGCAAAGGCGGGCAAAGAGATTCCCCCATTTGGCTGCCTTTGTTAGCCGACGAATCAAATGCATGTGCTGCCGTGCTTTTTCACCAAGAGGTGACTGCTTGATCTCCATAGCATAGCTCCAGGCTCGCTCGGCCGAGTAAAGAACCACATGCAGGTACCTGTAAGGAGCCTCAGTTGTGTAAGTGTATGAATGGGCTTGCCAAGATGAGCTATTGAAAGAAGGGCGTGTCCAGGTAGGGTATAATGCATAGAATGATTGTGAATCAAGAGAGAATACAGAATAGAGCACTCGGGTGAGCTGCCAATCATGAGACATGTCTTCATCAGCGAGACAAAGAGAGGAGAGAGAGAGAGAGAGAGAGAGAGAGAGAGACCTCACGTTTGTTACAGTTGTCTCCACAACCGGCTTCTTCACGTATTTGCCACGCCCGTGCTTGAAGTTGAGTGACTTGTAAAGTCGCATAAGCCGTGCCGTACAATACCTCCTGCACAATGAGAAAATGTCACCAACCGAAATGTATAAGGACCAGCTCTCGAACGAGTGCCGGGAAAGACAAGTACCTGTAACGCTGATAGTCCCCAAAACGAAGCCCGTGCTGTGACTGAGCTCCCTTAATCAGCTGCAGAACTGCCACCTCCCACTCCCATGCCACAATTTTTCTCAATTTCACTTCAAGTACTGTGCCTTGTATCTCCATACACAACTTGTCGAGCGCAAAGATATCAGAAAACCCTAAAACTCAAACGAGACTTTCCCTACTCTTGTGCAACTCTTTCTTCTCGACCTCACATTGAAATCCATCGCTTCTTGTGACACTCACTGGACCACAATCCATGATGCACTCTTCCTGAAGAAACTGCGAGAATCGAAGGAAATCGTGGACTTTCTCACTCACCGTTAAATGAGAAGCGTACCACCTGGACTGGTGCCGGATCTCCACCAGATCCCACATCGACATCCATGGCGTCTGGAGAAGCCATTGCTAAATACAAAATGTGAGCTGGGGATGGTAGCCGGGTCGATCAGATCTGCCTCATCTCACAGCGACGCTCTCTCATCACAGTAGCCAACGAGTTTCCCTAGCAAGAGGGATGTCCTGTAATTGCAAACCATTCACCGTTACCGTTACCGTTACCATTAGGCCGCAGCCGTTAGCGCAGGCAGTCATCGTCGTTAACAATCGTTGGTAATCAGCGTTAGGCCACCTGCCCCTCACAAGTAGATGGGATGGGCAGTGTGTAAGTAGACGAGAGAGCATTCCATACAACGTGAGAGACAGGTAAGGAGAGAGACAACGATATGGAGGGGCCGATAAGAGTGAAGCAGCTGTATTTGTATCCGGTGAAGGCATGCAAGGGCATACCGGTATCTGAGGCCTCCATCTTCTCCACGGGTGTGTGCCATCTCCTTTCATTATTCGCAAATTGTTTCTTGGAACCTTCGTAGCAATAGCTTAAGCTATTTGTCTTGGGTGAATTGGCTTGTTCGTGCAGGCAGTTTGGATTATACCTCAGTACATGGTTTTTGAATTTTGAGATACTTTTGTTCCTGATGTGGCGAACCCCTGAAAGATTCTTACGTAGGAATTATTGAACCAGAGGGAGAGAGAGAGAAAGAGGAGTATTTACAATGTAGTTGCTATTTTTAAGTTGCCACAATTCGTCTAGTTTTTTATTCCAGCTACTTGAATTTTGTGGGGAGAGGCAGCATGTATGTCCCGCAGCTCCTGCTGAATCTGCATGAAAGTCAGCTGGAGGGATGCTATGGAATCTATATTTATTTTTGCTAGGGATATGCTTGAATCGCCCAGGGTTCGGCAGGGTTGGTTCTCATGAAAGACATATTTCAGAGGCGCTTGATCTGAATTGACATGTTCTCACCACAACTCAACATTAATCATAACCAACCCAATAAATCGCCATGGTTAACCTAGTCCACCAGCTGTAGGAAAATCACTGCAAATCCTACTGGCTGTTGGCAGCAGTAGGTCCCACCAACATTGTGTGGAGAATATACCGATACTGTTGACAGTTATGGCCATTGTGATGAGAGGGAAGAGCTCTGTGCGGGGTGTAGGGGGGAGATCATATGGTAGTCTGAGGTAGTTTTTCAACTGAGTCCACGGCATGTGGCTGTTCCATTCCCTTACATTGTGGGCAATTCCCCTCAATATGACCCTAGAATGTAAACTGGTTTGTTGGAGTTCTTTTGGCAGGTGATTCAAGTTCTCACCTTTTGTGGGCTCAAAGCAAGATGCAGGCTTGTTGCATCGTGGAAAATGTCGAAGCAATTGGGATCAAGGCGGTCAGAAGGACAACTGTGATTGTCCCCAAATTCTTTGTTAATGGCTAACAACTAGTGCGCCACACCCTGTACATGAGCCAGCTGTTGATCAAGGTCCAGCTATAAGCAGGAGTCAAGTTCTACCTTTCTGTGATCTAGCACTTCTGTAACTTTTGACCACTTGACAGTCACAATATCACTGTGTATCAAATCCAGTTAAATCAGGTGAATTGTGTCTTCCAGGTGCATGCCCAGTTGTGGGCAGCACATATTGGATGTGGGCGTTTCCCCCCCATTCTGCTCTTGTCCACCTCATTTCATCGCATTTGTATCTATGGTTGGTTTTGCATGTGAGAGGGCCATGGTCCCATCTCTGGAAAAACCATTCTCACTCAAGATGATATTATTGGTTATGGACACAGGCTTTCAGTGGGACAGACAATGGTTGGTGGTGAATACAAAAGGGCGTATGCTGACCCAGCGCATTGATTCCAAATTGGCACTAGTTGAAGTGTCACTGCCGATGGAGGCATTAGAAAACGGCTGGAGTCCTCTCAAACCGGACTCTGCTCTGAGTGAGTGTTGCGATGATATACTGCCATCAGCAGTGTTGGACTAGTTGCTTGTGAGGCTCTATGATGTTTAAGGACTATAAAAGGCATTACAATTAAACAAAGTGCAACTGAGCTGAACAATTTAATTGAATGACTGCATTTCTTTATCATCTGACTACCAATTGTGGCTGCCTGCCTTACTGCCAGACACTTCCTCTCCTCTCTTCATAGGTAGATACCTCATGGAGAGGATTTCTGCTATAATATTGGTGATTGGAGGCAGGTTTGAAGGCACCAGGGATGGAACCACTACAGGTTCCACTTACTCCTTCAAAAGCGCTGGAAAGAATAGAAAATGTCTCAGTCTGGGATTGGAAGGGCTCAGGATTTTTGGAGGGCCCTGATGCAACAAGATGGTTTTCTGAATACCTTGGAAAACCCTCACAACTTGTGCGTTTCGACACAGGTAAGTATACCCCCGCCCCTCCCCCAAGTTCTCTGCAAGGTCTTAGAACTCAACAATGATGTCGTTATCAAGTTTGACAGAGAGTAGTCTTCAAGTACATCTTGCTGCCGTACCCCTATATTGTCCACATGTTGGATGTTTGCCAACTTGGATGTCACTACCAGGGGTAGTCGGTAGTGTGGGTGACATTCCAAGTGAGTACGAGGTGATATCACCTTCAATCCTGTTTTGCGGTGACCATGTCTGAGGTAGTTTGTCTTGCTGCGGCAGATGTGAACAGGCCAACCGACCCAAAATATGCAGATGGATTTACGACAACCTTCACTGATGGATTTCCTTTCCTTGTCATCTCCCAGGTCTGTCATACTACGTAATTGAGTGATTCAATAGCAGTGTGTGATGTTAGCTGTGTAGTTGGACAGCATGCATGCCTGTGTGTTTGTGGTGTGTACATATACGTGTGGGATTGCTGTTTCAGCTTGCTGTAAAGCCAACGAAGGAACCCCTAATACTTCCTTTTCCTTGTTATGTCCATGTGTTTGATTGCTTCTGATCTCCTGTGTTGGTATGCATACCAGCCATCATTGGATGCGTTGAATAAGCGCCTGACAGACCCTCTCCCAATTAACCGTTTCCGTCCGAAGTATCATCCCACCTTTCTCAGTTCTATATTGTACCCTTTGCTGGATGGACATTCATGTTTGGAGTCTAACATGGAAAAAATGTATTTAAATGGAGCGAAGTAGCCTGTACTCTAGTTCATATGGGTCTGCTTGGTATGCCTCACCCATCAAGCACATTCCTACACTTTGACCTGTGTAACCTAATGCCCTGAATCTTGCCTTTCACATGACAATAATAATGCCCCAAAAGTGGTGCAAGAGCACTTTCTTTCGGGAGGGACTTTCACGTTGAATTCAAGAACAAAGGTCGAACTCTTTTGCTTCCCTCCTTAGGATTTGGTAATTCTGCCCAGCAAGTTCCCAGAAGCATTTTGGAATGTGCAGACAGCGACTTCCACTAAATAGTAGGCTATAGGTTGGACGTTGAAGTTTGCTTCAGGGATTCCTGATGATAGATGTACATGAAATTGTTGGTGGATGCTAATCGATTCCCTAGTCTATTACAGTTTCCCTGACTCCCAGGACTTTCATGGAAGCCAATAGCTGTATGTGCTGTAGGGCATGAAACAGTCATGGGCAGCCACTCACAGTCACAAACAAGTTCTGAGCTGTGAAGTTAAGACCATGACCTGATAGGACAAAGATATCATTTAGCGAGGCCGGTATTTTCAGGTGTATTTGCCTTGACTGCTTTTGTTGTTGACAGTATCTTTGTGGAAGGATGTGAGGCTTTTGCTGAGGACACATGGCACACGTTTACTATTGGCCAGCTCACCTTCCATGGTGTCAAACTCTGTTCACGCTGTAAGGTGGGTATTGCTTAACACTTACCATGACTCTGCTATGTGCTAGAAATTGTTTGCATATTTGACATCAATATTCAACACTTTCACTCTCCTGCACTTGTCCACCAGTTTGAGATGTAGATAAGCATTCCACTAGGACCTCAGGATTTGTATCCGAAGGCTGAGATTCCCAGCTCTTGCATGCCATGGCATGTGGGATTGTTGTTTGGGCACATAGTTTTGAATGTAAGTATGTAACTTTCTACCACATTGATCACTTTGTTGGGTTGCTGTTTGGAAACAGGTGACCACCATTGACCAGGGAACTGGGGAGGGTGGACAGGAGCCTCTCCGCACACTTCGAGATTTCCGTGTTGGCCAACTCCTATCCTCTGTTGATAGAATGAGGAATCAGGTATGTGTTCAGAGTTTCTGGAGGAAATATGGAGTCTAAAGACCAGCTGTTTGTGTCTTTTGCTTCCAAGGATAGTCCGACCCATCTGTGTTTATCTTCTCTTCTCATGTGTATAGTAGACTAGGTTGACACAGGGAATCTCTCCCCACCCCATTATGTGTAGTTCTCAACTAATCCTTCAAATGTGTGCTTGGGGCAGGTCTATTTTGGACAGAATGCAACCTGTGATCATTCTCTATTGCCCCTTGATGGGTCCAGACCTACAGTGAGGGTGGGCGATGCCATCCATATCATACGAAAGGCACCTGTTGCAGATATCATGTCTTAATATGTCAATGACCCCCATTACATGATTGTTTTCTCCTGATGTACCTTCCCCACTTAATACCTGCCTATCAAGATAATATCTGATATATAGTTTATTGGCCCTGCCCGACAGGGTAGGGACTACGCATCTCAAGTTGGCCAAAGTGACCTTAACCTTATATCATGGGTTGTTCCCATGAGACTTAATGGGAACACAAAAGTTTTTAGTTCCCAGTTGGGCACATGTTACACTCATTTTTTTATTGGCCCTGCCAGACAGGGTAGGGATGACGCATCAAGTTGGCCAAAGTGCCCTTAACCTTATATCATGGGTTGTTTCCATGAGACTTGATGGGAACATGAAAGTTTTTAGTTCCCAGTTGGGCACATGTTACACTCATTTCTTTATTGGCCCTGCGAGACAGGGTAAGGACGACGCATCAAGTTGGCCAAAGTGCCCTTAACCTTATATCATGGGTTGTTCCCATGAGACTTGATGGGAACATGAAAGTTTTTAGTTCCCAGTTGGGCACATGTTACACTTCATATGATCAATAAAACAATGGCAGGCCTATGTGTATGTTTCGTCTTGTTACTCAAGGCCAAAACTAAGTAGAGCATTGAGCTTTTTTCTAAAATCAAATTTTAAAATATTTTTATAACTTAAAGATTTAGATTGAACTTTGATCTTATGTTCAATTTTAAATTTCAACTAATATTTTAGTTTTTTTTATTTTAGGTTTTTAATGACATGTATAGTTTATTACTGAAGGAAAACTTTAGCTTATGAGGTCCAAAACTTGAAAGTTTGGAACTTAACAGCTGAAGTCCGAAACTTGAGCGGCTGAAGTCCAGCATTGAGCTTTTTTCTTTTTTTTAAACAAACTATAAGATAATTTTATAACTTTACAATTTAGATTGAACTTTGATCTTATGTTCAATTTTAAAATTCAACTAATATTTTGTTTTATTTTATTTTAGGTTTTAATGAAATAATATACAGTTTATTACTCAAGGACAAAACTTCAGCGGCTGAAGTCCAGAACTTGAGCTACCGCTGAAGTCTGGAACTCAGCGGCTGAAGTCCGGACTTGAGCAAAATAAATAGCCATTTGCAATAGACTCCAGATTTTTCATCCACCCATTGTTATCCATCCATCCATTCAGGCCCTTGTGGAGGATGAAAGTTTAACCTCTTTTCATATAAGCCATTGGGCATATATCACAAGAAGAAACGTCACCCCCAAATGGACAGGTCACAAAAAAAATTATACACAGGACAAAGTAGCTGCAAGAATTGAACCCCGAAGCTACCAAGCCGCAAGAGAAATTTAGGTTTAAGTTAGGGTTCCAAAGAGCCCGCCGTTGTGCATTGTTTCTTTCTCGGTGCTCTGCATTTTTTAGCTTCTCTGCGGGGCTCTTTCGGTCTCGCTCGCTCGCTCGAGCCGCATCCCATCTGTGTAGCAGTGTTTAGGTAATATTTTTCTTCTCCACTTTGATTTTTTCAGTCCCATACGCCCTATTCTCCTTGCGGTGATGATTGTCCATTATGCTCCATACTCTACATCTAATCCTCTTTTCTGGTTGTCATTTGTTTTGTGAGGTTTCTGCAGCCATTTTGTTTCCGAGATCCGCACTCCTCACTGGTCACTTGATCTGCCAGCTGTGTCATGATAGGGGCGCGTTCTCTTATCTAGTTCTTTTCCGTGGTATTTCAAAGATACTTGGGAGGGTCAGCTTGCGCTTAGGACGCTATGTTTAAATCTATGGCTGGGCACCTTCTTCTTCAACAGATTTCAGCATTTTTCCCGAATCTTGTTAAAGTCGTCTTTAAATTTTCATGTTGACTCCTGCAAGTCTCATAAGGATCTACGATGGTTTGAAGTGATTTTGACATATTACTGCCAATGTGGCAATAGGCATTCGGGGAGAAGTTTTGAAAGCATTTGTTTTGGACCCTAGTCAATGGTGGACAATCGAGGAAAAAATGTGTTTTTTGGTAAATTACAGCGAGAAAAAAGATAACAAGATACATTATAAAACTTTCTTGGAAATTGTCATTCTCTCTCTATCCCTAGCAAGAGCAATATAGCATAGGAAATAGTTTGTGATAAGTTGGGTTGGGGTGTTTGCTAGATCGGTAGATCAGTTTTGAGGGCGGGTCTTGTTCAACACTGAGGGCTCGGTCTGGAGAGATGTGAACTATTAATTTTGTGAAGAAGCGGGAACTCGACAGTTCCTAAAGAACATGGTGTTATGTAGATTCAGGGGGTAACATACTAATCCATGACGGGTAGGCAGAAGCTAGCAGTGATAACGAGGGTCGTTGTTCAGAAGTTAGACACGATCTGAATTCGGCTGAGAGCAAGTAAATATGAGGAGAGGTGTGAATGAGTGAAGACAGACCGGGCCGAGAAAGCGGCCAATAACACATAAACATGTCGTAGGCATATATGCTTAATAGCAAGGTGTGGGTGTAGTGCTGAAGTCGTAGGAACCAGTGTTGGGCAGTTATTTGAATTTCTCTCTAATACCCGGCGGTTACCTATCCGGTTATATGTATATATGACCGGCGGAGGTGAAAAAATAAAGTAACCGGTCTAGTTAGGAACCGGCGGAGGTCACGCATTCAAATAACCGAGCAAAAAACCTCTTAAAGAACTGCCCAATACCCGCGGTTATTTGATGAAAACCGCCGGTTATTTGAGGTTTTTGCAAGTAACTGTAACTGGCAGGTTATATCTAGCCATAAAAAATTTAATAACCGCAACCGCAGGTTAATAGTTTTCTAAAATTTGAAGCAACCGAAACCGCCAGTTATGAAAAAAATCAAATAACCGCCCAACCCTAGTAGGAACTCTGTGTGTGAACATATAGTGAACAACATACTTTGATCTGGTTTAATCGTCAACATATATTCAGTTCCCTTCAGATTTATCCCTTCAGTTTATTATATTCAGTTCCTTTCAGATTTATCCCTTCAGTTCTATTATATTTAGTTCCCTTCAAACTTATCCCTTCACCTTGTGAAGCCTCAAAACAAGCGTGAGGCATATACTCCTTTCCTCTCAAGGAGCAACTTTTCACAACGAAGGGGCAAGCAAGAGGAGCGAGCGATGTGCGAGAGGAGGACACATGAATCTGACACAAAAGAACTCTCATCCACTGCCTGTTCACCAGTTTCACATGTACACTAACACTCGAGTACACCGCCCCTGACTTGTGTCAGGGCGCCGTCTTTATACAAAAAGCCCTAGCTTCTGCTGCATGTCGTGTGGCGAGGCGTGACAGGCCAAGCCCGCGGCGCCTTTTCACAGCCCTAGATTTAATGAAGAGCCAGGATGCAGCCACCATCTTAAACTAACCCTAGCTTAACTATCATTCTAACTATTTAACGGTACTCTAAGCCGAAAAATTCAAGGTCCAGGGTCATCTAAGCCCAAGTGCAATGTCCCATGCATTCAAATGCGTCTCCGATGTCTAGGCCCAAGTGTGACCTCCAAGGTAGCTTGTGCCATTGGCCCAAGTGTCCAATGTCATCTAAGTCATCCAAGTCTAATCATTTTTTTTTTACAGAATGTACGACCTGATTTGAACCGGAGACCTTTTCCTTGATATCTCTCCCGTCGAGGCTCCAACCATTATCCAGCGACCAAAAGTACTTGAAATTCGTTTTAGCCATATCTCATCATTTTTTTTTCCACATAGCCTATGACCAGATTTGAACCGGAGACCTTTCCCTTGATATCTCTCCTGCCGAGGCTCCAACCATTGTCCCAGGAATGCCCACTTTGCAATTTTTCGTGAATTTCCAGCGACCCAAAGTACTTGAAATTCCACATCTCCCACACCGCAGGTCCAAAAATCGTGAGACCAAGCCCATGCACCCCTCCTCGTCGAGGGCTTTCCAACGGGACCAAGCACTCGGGGTGAGGCCGCGCAGTTTGGGACATCTCAAATCTACAAAACAAAACAAACAAAACAAACATCTCGATTCATATATTAGAGTTATCCGTAAAGTGAGCCTGAGTTTGGTACCCTGTTTGGACCCGAGTTACGGGTTTCATCCTGAGTTTGAGTAAATCCGCAAAGTGCAGAAAATTGGGCACGAAGTCAGAAAAGAGGGCACCAAATCATAAACTGGGGATGAGGGCGCGAGCTCGTGAGTTTTGACCGCCTCCACCTCGACGAGGAACAAAACTCGGGTCCAATCTCCTGCCACGACCATTTCCCTAGTCCTGGCAGTTTGGTCCCGTGTTTTTTTCTAGTCGTACCGCTTGATCCTGAGTTTTGAGTTTCATGCCCAGTTTTGGCCAAACTCGAGGTTCTCATGCCGAATTTGGGACCCTTTACAGATAACTCTATTGATCTTTGCAAAATGCTAAATAACAAGAACAACAAAAATCTCATTTCACAAAACAATTCCTGAATATTTATCACATGAAACTTTAATTCAATTCACCAAATTATGTAGTCATTATTATCTAGTTAGACTCAAATATTTGTTAAATTTGAATAAATACTCCACACAAAAACCAAGAATGCAGACTCATAAATCAGTTATTAGTGGTATATTTCATGGTATATCATTGTTCATTAAGAACAATTCATATAATATATTTTAGTTGAAAAAAGTGATGAGGCCTTTCTAAGGCAAGATGTCTTTTACTAGCAGTCCCAATATTCAATATTTGAATATTTAATTGTTTTATTAAATCAGGACCGCTAGTGCTAGCCTTCCAATTTTGTAATTAGGGTGGAGCCATTACGCAACTAGCCGCTTGTTCATGACCTGATCTGAGCTTGATCATGTGAGAAGTTTAGTACAAGCTCGCTTATAGTCTGGATCTGGTATTAGCTTTGAATTTTGAAATGGCTAAAAATAAAATGCATCATTTATTATTAATGACCTGGGAGCGACAGCTCACAAATCATGACCCTTGATAGAGAGAGGAGAAAATGCCCGCGAAGTTTCGGTAGCCACGTCATAATGACGCTGGCACCATTTGTCCCCCCCACCTGCCCCCCCTCCCGAGGCCTCACACGCTCCTGGGGCACGTGTGGGCCCGCGCCACCCTGCACGAGCCAAAATGGCACAACCTTGGGGCCAAAGTGGCAAAACTCCCAAGCCATGGCACCAACGGGGCCCGCCAACACCTCCCCGCCCAGGCTCGGGCACCGCCCCAGCCCCAGCCCTAGCAGCCACCATCCACCCAGCCCGCCCCCACCCTACTCCCTTACCCAGTGAGTAGCTCGACGAGCTACTCACCGGCAGGTTGCTGCTTTCATGCTCAATGAGAAGAAGAGCGTTAGGGTTTAGGGTGTGAGAGAAGAGAGGGTTAGGGTTTAAATTTCATGGAGTGTGAGTGCGATTGGAGGAGGCGGGAGCTGTGTCTAGTGCTACATGAAGGCAAAGCTAAGGAGGACAGAAGCTGGAGAGAAATCACTACAAAATTTATCATCTTACCAACATTTTCAGGTATGTCTTATGTCATTTCACTTCACTTCATTAGTTTGTTCTTCATGTGGCTGCTGAATAGTAGAATTCATATTACATTAACAAAGCTTATGTCTAAGCTTATATGGACTTCATAATGCATTCCCAAAAAACTAAATCTTCAAAATGCTTATACCCATGTGGTTTTGGTTCATTTTTAGAACCCTATATGTAGTTCCATGTAGTTAATGTAGTTTAGGATCATCTCTTTCTTACTCTTCTTTTTCTTAAGCATTCTCATTTCATCCACTTATGATATAGGTGGTCAGGATTATAAAGGATTTTCTTCGGGAAGGTTGTGTTCATGATGTTTGTATGCATTTCTAAAACTCTAGTGAAACCATAATGAAACCAATTTCATTTAGGAAGGTTGTGCTTTGTGGAATGTGTAGTGATGGCCATGCAAATCGCTCAGAAAGGTGTCCACTATGAGCAAGACAATGAGACAGGGAAGTACCATTGTTTGATCTATGCCAAAGGGCCTAAGATAGGCTACAGCAAGAAAGATAGTTTCAATTATCATCTTGCTCGTGAGGGTCATGGGTTGCAGTTGTCTGTTGGCAAGTCTGGGAGGCCTAAAGTGAGATTTGACACACCTCTAGAACCTGAGAAGAATCGGAGAAACAACATCCGTGCAATGGCAGATCCTGTTAGACGTCTCCGACAAGCAGAAGCAAAGACACGTCATATCCATGCCATTGCTGCCAAGAAACTGTATGATAATGAGACCAGGGACTTGGGACCACCGCCGGATTCCATGGAGAAGCCGTTCTAGGCAAAGGTGCTCGAGATGGATTTGTTGTCGGCCACAAGTTTATCAAGTTGGGGAGATGGTGATTTGAGGTTCGGCAAAATTCGAGTGTTGAGGGAAGCACAGAATCAAACTTACATGATGGATCTCTTCAAGAAATGAAGAAGTCCTCACATCCCAAAACCTTGCAGCGACAGATGCGAAATGCTTGCAGTAAACGTGCATGAGACGACAACTTTGATTACTGCACAAAAGCATTGCAACTTGTCTTTGAATACCATCAATAGGAGAAAAAGCGTTGGAGGTATATCCATATTTGAATGTTGTTTATATTTATGTGTATCAACAAGGTGTAGTATATATTATCTATATATGTACCCATTGATTTGAAGTTCAATGCATAATATTTTGAAATATTATTACAAATGGGAACAAGACAGAGATGAGTTTGTGGAATCTTATCTTTCCAAGGCTATGACCAAATGGAGACTAACTGAGGGTGCAAGAGAGGAAAACACAAGGAAGGCAGTAAAGGCCTACAGGCGTAGGAAAGGTTTGTCAGTTTCCGATGGGAGTAACGGTAGCTTTTCTTTGTCAGATGATGATCACCCGGATCATGGTGATGGAGATCCAGATGGGCAAGCCATGAGTATTGACCCTCTTGCTGCCAGGAATCCTCCTCATCTTCTTCTTCTTGGTCCCAATTAGGAAAACATCCATTTTCCTCATGTTCCTCAGAGTTCCCCTCCTGTGAATGTTCTTGGTTCTCCTCCTCATGAGACCGACTCTCTTCCTGAGAGTCCCCATCATCCGCTTCCTTGCAATTCCATTCTTGTCACTTCCACTGACAGTGATCCAGCTCCTCACTCGAACCCGGACCATGACATAGAGACCTTGGCGGATATTGCAGAGGATGAGCTTAACGAGGATGAGGGTAATGAGGAAATGACATGGATATTCACGAGGATGAGGTTACCCATGAGGAGATGGTGAATGTCAATGTTGTGATTGACTCGGTCATCAACGACTCGGTTATGTCAGAGGATACTGGAGATGATCCATCATCGCAGGTTCATGTTCAACCTTCTTTGACTCCAGTTCCTACTCCTGTAGTGCAGCCTGCTACTCGTGTTTATCGACGTTCTTGTCCCGCCCGTTCTCATACCGGGGTTACCCCTTCCCGTAAACAATTAGCTAGCATGAGGACCTGATACATGGTATGTTGAACATAGTGGCAAATATTGAAAACAAACGAAAAGCATTTGGATGGGCGACCATTCGATCGTCCATTGAATGAATTTCGTTTCGTCTCATATTAGACCGGGACCTGTTCCATGGTATGCCTTTTGAAGCTCTTTTTGTAGTGTCTCATGCTTCGTAACACTAGAAGAGAAACCGGCTTTTTCCACGGCTCTGCCATTTCACACTTGGCACATTCCACGGCTTTTATCACGGGTTTGTAGACCGAGCCAAGGTGTGGGTCTAAATATGCCCTAAGTGTGGGGTGTCTCACATGTGGTCCACACCCCAGGCAAGAACGGTGTGAAAGCAGCCATGACCGTGGCAGGGGTTGGCTTAGTTTACATGGCATGTTACACACCTGTGTGAAATGGGACCATACAATTATTTCCACTGATTGTGGTGTATGGGTTTAGTTAGTACTCTGCTGCAAATGGAATAAATCATGAACTTCAGAAATCTGCCCTTGGAAAGACGAAGAGGTGGTCGTCGCACTTTGCAATGTAAATCGAATGCAATGCAAGCTTAACAGTCCTCATATTATGATTGAAGGGAGTCAAATTAAGTGTGACCATATCAGTGCAGGGACATAAATATGAATCATTCAACATTGTAAAATGAAAACAGGGTAGAGCTAGTACATGGTACCCTTTAAAACTTGTTGCAGAGTGCAAAAGGTTTAAAGATCAAAGTGCAAAAGGTTTAAATTTTTTTGCAAAAGTTGCTTGTAGGGTTTGCAAAAGGTTAATTTTTTAAAAAAGTTGCCCATCCCGGTAGCTGTGAACAGAGGGTTGGGACTTAGAGCGAGCGAGCAGGAGGGAGAAAGAGAGGGCTGGGACTTAGAGCAGCGAGCGGGAGGGAGGGCAAACATGGGAGGCCCGCAGTTGGAGCAACCTTCGCATCTGAAAAGCAAGCAACCCGACAAACGCTAGGGTATGTGTGCGAGGACTAGGTGTCGGCTGAGAGCTCGCCGTTCTGGGGAGAGTCAGCTTGGTCTTAGGTCGAGGACAATGTGGTGAGGGCACCTTCCTCTTCGACCTATTTCAGCCTGTTTTGCGCTCTCATCAAACTCAGCCTTAAATTTGTAGCACGGAGCAGAGTTGGCATGAGTTTTTAAAGATCCTTCATGATGGTGGGACAACCGCAATCGCAAGGTGTGGCTTTTTCTTAATGTACGATGTGAAGAAGTTTGTCCATCCTGCAAATGTCCTGTTAGTACGGTGCTTTGGTATCCTTCCTGATGTTTACAAGGTTCTTGGAAGAGTCAGCTTGGTCTTAGCATGCCGTGCTTCAATTTCTGCCCGTTCAGCTACACCGTGGTGGTTCTCATAGACCAATCAGACATTACCTGACTACAGACTCAAGCAGCATACACAAGAGGTTCTCTTAGGTTCATGGTCAGTCAAATCCTCCATGGGTCATGACACAAGGTCGAGGACAATGTGGTGAGGGCACCTTCTTCTTTGACCTACTTCAGCCTGTTTTTCCCTCCCATCAGACTCGGTTGATAGAACTAGGCAGCGGTAACGGAGGCACCTTCTTCAATACATTTCAGCCTGTTTTCCTTGTTATCAGAGTTGTCCCTAATTTTCATGTTGAATTCTGCAAGTTAACTCTTGGTGGATCTATGGTACCGGGGGTTTTGAAGTGATTTGACATGTTACTGCCTATGTGGCAACAGGAAAGTATTGAAAACAGATAACAGAAACTAAGAGAAGCTCTGGAATGAAAGAGCAGGGATAGAGTGTGGGTTGAGATTCATCGAAGCGGGCCGGATTTCAAGCTCTAGATCACCTATGATTCCCTGTGGTAGGATAGCTACAAGAAACCTACATGGGTAGATGGTCAATTGGAAGCCGCGGCAGCAACGGCACAAATGATCAAATCAGGCACCTCAACCATGACCACAACTTCTGGAAGAGGATCAAGAGAGGGAGTCCACAGTGCCTGTTCTGGCACTTCTGGGCATGTCAAGATGCTTTGTGAGGTAGGCAGATTGAATGAGGCTCTACAGACTTTAAACCAATGAGGAATTTCAGCAGATTTAGATAAGTATGTCTGTCTCTTGCTTTAAGTGCCTCAAGAAGAAAGGTTTGGAAGCTGGAAAGCAGGTGCACACTCACATTATGATCCAAAGTGGACTCACGCCAACTATTTTTCTCCTCAACACCCTTGTCACCCTGTATGTTAAGTGCGGGAGCATCATGAATGCTCACCAAGTTTTCAACAGAATGCCTCAACAATCTTTGATCTCATGGAATACAATGCTAGAAGGATTTACCACGCGTGGGTGTTTGTGTTTGCAAAAAGCGTGTGCAAGCCTGGGACCTCTGGAAAATGGGGGAAAGGGGGCACCTTCTTCAATAGCACAGCGGCTACAAGAGGGTAGATGGTCAATTGGAAACAGCAGCGGCAACAGCACATTGATAGAACAAGGCACTAGCTAGGATCAATAGCTACAAGAAACCTGCATGGGTAGATGGTCAACTAAAGGCAGCAGCTGCAATGTCACAGTTGATAAAATCAAGCACCTCAACCAAGACCATAGCTTCTGGATGAGGATCAAGAGAGGGAGTCCACAAGCCTCTTCTGGCACTTCTGGGCATGTGAAGATGCCTTGTGAGGCACGCAGACTGAAAGAGGCTCTACAGACTTTAATTTAAACCAAAGAGGCATTTCAGCAGATTCAGAAACGCATGTCTGTCTCTTGCATAAGTGCATCAAGGTGAAAGGCCTGGAAGTTGGAAAGCAGGTGCACACTCACATTATCCAAAGTGGATTCACGCCAAATGTTTTTCTCCTCCACACCCTTGTCAACATGTATGTTAAGTGCGGGAGCATCATGGATGCTCACCAAGTGTTCAACAGAATGCCTCAACGATCTTTGATCACGTGGAATATCATGTTGGCAGGATTTACCAAGCATGGGTGTGGTAGGAATGCTTTGGAGACCTATGAGCAAATGATGGGGGAAGCGATTTAGCCCAACCACATCACGTTTGTAGCGTTTGCAGTGCGTGTGCAAGCCTGGCAGCCCTGGAAAAGGGCAAAGAGGTGCATGGCGACATCGTGAGAGCTGGAATCCTACCAGATGTCATCCTGAATACTGCCCTGGTGGACATGTATGCCAAATGTGGGTGCATCGAGGATGCAAAGGGAGTGTTCGACAATATGGCTAAACAAAATGTGGTGTCGTGGAGTGCGATGCTCGCAGGATATGCACAGTAGGGGTGCGGGATGGAGGCTTTGGAGACCTATGAGCAAATGATGGGGGAAGGGGTGAAGCCCAACCACATCACGTTTGTGTGCGTTTGCAGTGCGTGTGCAAGCCTGACAGCCTTGCAAAAGGGCATAGAGGTGCATGGCGACATCGTCAGAGCTAGAATCGTACCAGATGTGATCCTAAACAATACACTGGTGGACATGTATGCCAAATGTGGGAGCATCGAGCATGCAAAGGGAGTGTTCGACAATATGGCTGAACGAGATGTGGTGTTGTGGAGTGCGATGATTGCAGGATATGCACAACAAGGGTGCGGGATGGAGGTTTTGGAGACCTATGAGCAAATGATCTGCAAAGGGGTGAAGCCCAACCATGTCACATTTGTGTGCGTTTGCAAGCCTGGCAGCCCTGGAAAAGGGCAAAGAAGTCCATGGTGACATTGTCAAAGCTGGAATTGTACCCAATGTCATTCTGAACTCTGCCCTGGTGGACATGTATGCCAAATGTGGGAGCATTGAGGATGCGAAGGGATTGTTCAACACTATGGCTGAACGAGATGTGGTGTCGTGGAACACGATGCTTGCAGGGTATGCATAGCAGGGGCGCGAGATGGAGGCCTTGGAGACGTATGAGCAATTGATGGGGGAAGGGGTGAAGTGCAACCACATCACATTTTGTGTGCGTTCGCAATGCTTGTGCAAGCCTAGCAGCCCTGGAAAAGGGCAAAGAGGTGCATGGTGACATCGCCAAAGCTGGAATTGTACCAGATGTGATTCTGAACAATACCCTCGTGGACTTTTATGCCAAATGTGGGTCCATCGAGGATGCAAAGGCATGTTTGATAAGATGGCTGCACATTCACGGGATGGAGGCTTTGGATACCTATGAGCAAATGATGGGCAAAGGGCGACAGTTTGGAGGCTGTGATGGCTGCATATGTGTGGGGGAAAAGAAGCGAAGGGATAGAGTGTGGCCAGATTTCAGGCACAAGATTACTTATGATTCCCTGTGAATCAATAGCTACTAGCAACCTGCATGGGTAGATGGTCAACTGGAAGCTGCAGCAACAACAACACAATAGATAAATTCAGGCACTGCTAATGAAGGCACCTTCTTCAACACATTTCACCTTGTTTTTCCCTCTTATCAGAATCGGCCCTGAATTTTCATGTTGAATTCTGCAAGGTGCTGGTTGAGTAAACCTTTGATAGTTTGGAGTGACTGACTGATATTGCCAATGTGACAACAGGAAAGTATCCAGAAACAGGTAACAGAGACAAGGAGACCAGGAGCTGTGGAATGAATACTTTTCTGACCCCATTCAATGGTGGGACAATCGAGGCAAATGGTAAATGCCTGTTGGATTCTAGAGAGTAGCAAATGCAATTGAGCATAGGAACTAGTGTAATAAGTTGAGTTGGGTGTTTCCTAGAACAATTCTAGGCTTTCATTGTCAGTTGTTAGCAGCACAGAAAGGGTGAATGCATGATTTGTGCAGAGGCATGGATAGCTGAAGGAGCAGGGATAGAGTGTGGGTCTAGATTCATCTAAGAGGGCCAGATTTCAAGCTCCACATTACCTGTGATTCCCTGTGGATCAATAGCCACCAGAAACCTGCATGGGTAGATGGTCAACTGGCAGCAGCGGCACAATTGATATAATCAGGCACTGCTAATGAAAGCATCTTCTTCATTACATTCCCTCTTATTAGAATCGGCCCTAACTTTCCATGTTGAATTCTGCAAGTTAGCTGGTTGAGTGAATCTAGTTTGGAGTGACTTTGACATGATACTGTTGATGTAACAACAAGAAAGTATCCAGAACTAGGTAACAGAGACGAGGACAAGCTGTGGAATGAATACTTTTCTGACCCCAGTCAATGGTGGGACAATCGAGGCAAGAAGGTGAATGCTTGTTGGATTATAGAGAGTAGCAGATGCAATTGAGCATAGGAACTAGTGTGATAAGTTGAGTTAGGTGTTTCCTAGAACAAATCTAGGCTGTCATCGTCAGCTGCTAGCAGGAAAGCAAGGATGTATGCTTGATTTGTGCAGAGGCATGGATAGCTGAAGGAGCAGGGATATAGTGTGGGTCCAGACTCAGGTGTTTCCGCCTTGGCAGGTTGCTCAGTGACCTTCCCTGATAGCTTTGGAGTATAGTGAGTGTCTCACAATGCAATGTTGGTTGGTGCATCTTATGCAGGAACTTGGAAAACAAACAAATGTCGTTTTTTGGAGCTTTAGGCTGAACCTTTGTGTTGGGCTGCATTGTGCAGCCTGGCCTCTGCCTCAGACTCAGAGTCAGATCTTTGATCTCAAACTCAGACTCAGACTCAGACTCAGACTCTTTGATGTCAGACTGAAGTGTATTTGGGCACTGAAGCACTTATGTAATTTTGAATTATCGTTGCATCTGCTCATTCTATCTGTTGTTCTGGCCATGCTTAGTCAGTTCTTCATGTCATGAGCAAGTTGTTGCCGTGATGCTTTGGAATTGTGTTTAAGTGTCTTTAGATCGTGATACTGACCACAAGCAACCTACGGTGAACTGTGGTATCCTCCACATTTATGTGGAATGTCTTACAACGTAGGTCGTAGTATATTTCACACCCGCTATGGTCTTCTCCACAATTATGTGGAATGACCTACAGTATAGGCAGTAAAATACTCCACACCCACACCAAGAGTTGCTCCAAAATACGCCACGTGTTGCCCTGACAAAAATACACGTGGTGCCCATACCGTTGCCCAGATGACGTCAAGCCATGGTGACATGCTGTCGCATAATTTTCCCGTAGGTGTGGACAAGTCCACACCCTTTGTACGTCTAGGATCCACGTGGCGGTGTTCGCCAGAGCACACATCGCCCGTGGAAAAAACCATTAACCCCGTGAAAAAAGCCACCTCTGGATTCAGCCACCCGTGGACTTTTCCACAGGGCCACCCGAGAGCCAAGTCGTCCACGGGGTGTCCGAAAGCACTAGTCATTTCTTACACCCATGACAGGTGTGGATTGCGGCTGATTCCATAGCAAAAAGTGTGGAAAAAACCGTGGAAAAAGCTGGTTTATCTTCTAGTGTAATGTGGTGCTTCTCCATGTCCATTTTATCCAATATGTCGATGTTCTCCAGTATCTTCCCTCTCTTTTGTCTTTGTCCCTCTCGCTCTCTCTTTTTAACTTTTTGCCCCATCTCTCCCTCTCTGGTTTGTTTTGTTTTGTGAGCAGCACAAAAGAGAGGGAGAGAGAGGGAGAGAGAGGGAGAGATCAGGAAACCAAAAAAAAAAAAAAAAAGTAGGGGGGGGGGGGGGGGGAGTGACTGAAATACCTATGGAATACCTATGGGTTTTTCATGCTCACCATTATGGTGCAACATGTACTTCCTTTCTTATGAAATCAAATTCATCTTAAGGCTTGCAGCTTTAGGACAATTCCAGCTTATGCCTATGTTTAAATCTGCCTTCAGATACATTGATGATATATGCTGGCTAAATGTGGGTGATGCAATGCTATTCCTGGACCCACGGGCAGACAGAAGCAGCAACAACCCTTGGTGGATCTACCCACTCAATGTAGTGGAGATCAAACCTGAGCTACTACGCACTAAAAACGATTCCCAATACGTGGGGTTGGAAGCTTGTTTCATGAATATCCAGATTACAGTCTCAAACTGTGACACAGGTGAGTTCCATTTCCAGAAATATGACAAGAGAAGACTACTTCCTTTCTCTTACACTCAATATATCCAGTTCTTATCCAATAGGCCTGTGAATCAATCTTACAACATTGTGATTTCACAAGCTGTGCCTATTCTATACATTTCCAGCAATGCTGATCTGGCTGGGAAAGAGTGTAGCATTCTGATTAACACTCTTGGGAGGAATGGTTTCAAGACCAGAAAACTTGCTCGTATCTTGACAAAATTCCTTGAACGTGGTTCATTCCCTGGCCTACTCTTCCCTGTACAAGAGCTTATTGAGAAACTGAAAGGTACTTTCTAAAAACCTATACAGAGCTATGTTATACCATTGAACTCTACGTTCTTTTCTAAGTGATACTATACTAGTGTTGCTATGATACATTTTATGCCATCATTTCATTCTTGATCCGAGGAAGTGAGGATGTAGGATTCTACTCCTTTGGATAAATATTATCTGAGGATAGAACTACATGGAAGAGGGAAAACCTTATGAGAAGAGGTCTGGTATGCACTCCCTTACGGGGTGAGTGCATACCACATTTACTCCGTAAGGCTCTGCCATGCCAGGGGATTGGCTGGTGGGTCCCTCTCTCTCCTTCTCTCCCTCTCCCTCTATAAATCTTTGGATTTCATCTGGCCTTTGAGGTTATTTAGTTTTTCATCCCTGCCTTTTTCATCCAAATCTGGATGATTTTATTTTATTGGATGATGAAACTTAATATACAGAAAGCTAGAGTTACCATCTATTTTTTTCATCTAAACTGGATGATCTACATAAATAATGGTTACCTATTATAAAATCCAAGAGAATAATAAAACTACCATCATAAATGATGGCAGTTATTAAACCTAAACCTATACCATAACCCTAAAAGATACATTTCTATGGGATGTCATCCAGTGACAAAATGCCTATCTTGGTAAAATGTGATATTTCATCCATCCTGGATGAAAAATCGGGAAGTTTTGCCCTAAGCAGGCCGACACACTTCAAGCACTGAACTCGTGCTTCAGTGAACCTTGATGATGCGCCGTATAAACCTGCTCCCCTGCTGCTACATGGTACTCGTGATTGCTGGCTCTTGGGATGCGCAGTGGTGGTTAAACAAATTCTTCTATGGCAGACGACAAAGCCGTGATTGCTCTGATCAGGAACTCATGGTTCTTTATTTTGCAGCGGTGCTTTTACTCCTTGTTGGGAAGTACTCTATCCCTATTTATCTACAGATTACTTGTTGCTCTCTCTTCGTGTATGAGCCACTCTCTAGCTGTGAACGCTTCTACTCTGATTGCGTTCTGTTGGAGACAATCTGTTGGACGCCATGGCGCAGGGCATACCACAAACACTCAAGGTTTTTTGAGTTTACCATTGCTTGAATTGTGATCTGTACTTGCTTTAGAATTCAACACTGACATGGATAGCAACTGTGAAGACCTGCCACTTACCTGCTGCATCCTCACTAACACACATCGCTATGTGGTGGTTTTTGGGACGGGCACAGGTGAGGGTCTTCACTTGTCTTGATTTCTTGAAGCTTGCAGTTCATGTTCTTGCAAGTGTGGATACTGCTGTTGCCTAAGCTGCTGATGCCATCTGCTGTTTCAAACTGCCACCATGCCGCTTCAGACCTGCTCCAAGATTGCTCCAATGAGGATCTGCTTCTCTCCTTACCCCTGTTTACGGTTTTTTACAACCACATTTGCATGTGTAGGAGTTTAGCTATGAAGGATACAAGGATACAAAATAGCAATTATTACTTTGACTGCCTTGATACTTGGCTCTGAAATGAGAACTCTTGGTATGACTCTGATGGATCAAAAGGATAGGCTTTGATAGATAACACACATTCTTCAAGGCCCTCATATCATTTTGGTTTCATGGCATGATAACAAACTGGGGTTTCTGAGCTGCTCTTTCACCTTGGCAGAACTACTTTATGTGGCCTTAAAATACCATTCTAGGCCTATACCTGCTTAAGGGGGCTCTACACTGTTGTTTCTTCTTCCTTTTTAAGAATCTTGCTTATATCTTGGTTCTAAAACATCATCTTCAAACCAAACCTGCAATCTGGTTTTTGAAATGAGTTTAAAATGGATTCTTGAGATGATGATGTGTACTATGGTGCTTTCATGATATGAATGACCTGGAATCCCACCCTCCTTGAAGTCTCCCGCTAAGATCCAATTAGTAACCAGGGGAAGGTTGACGATCTTGTCCCTGACTGCATCCCACAAGGCAGCTCTCTCCAGGGAAGAGTTAGCTGGGTACACGTTGAGGAAGGCAGTGGACCCGAAGGATGAGGTAGGTTCAGTGAAGAGGCATTGAATTCGTCCCTGCATCCAAATCTGAACCTCTTTGATGGACGAGGTCAGTGTAGGAGAAATAAGAATGGGAGTACCCCCTCGCGAGGCGGCAACCGTGGGGTTCCACCAAGAAAGGTTGCCTGGCCAGAAGGTGTTCCCTATAGAATTTATCTTAGCAGCATCCAATTTAGTTTCTTGCAAGAAGATGATGGAAGGTGACGACATGAGGCCCAACGCTTGATTTTCCTTCTCTTGGGCACTGAGGCATCTGATCCAATGCCTCGGATGTTCCACGAGTGCAGGAACCATGTCATGATGGACACAATGAGCAGCCCATGGATGTCGGTCCATGATTTGATGGCTGGTGACATCTGACACTTGGTAGGGTTTCCATCTGTAAAAATGCAGGTAGCAGGAAACAAGTGGAGACAAATGCAGGCCCATAGCCTTCTGAAGCAAGAGAATCAAAGACTTGCACTATCAGCCAACAATGTCAAGCTGAAGGCATCATGAGATATAGAAAATAAGAGGGATAAGGCACTGCCGTTCCAGATGGGGGCTTCATACAAGGGATAAACGTCCCAGGGATTGAGGGAGAATTGGAAGGGGGCAGCAGTGGAGAAGGCAAGAGTCCAAGTGTAACTGCCACCAGTTCTGTCGGAGGATGAGAGCAAGCAGTAGGAACTTGAAGAGATGGAAGGGGAGGGAGTTCCTTCAAAGGGGGGGAAAGAAAGATAATTGTATTTTATCAGATGAAGAGTTCAACATACAAGATGATTGTTGGGAAACAAAAGCCTGCGAGCAGAAGGTACTGTCAAAGCTCACCGAGGAGGGAGAGATGAGTTCCATGTCGGAGAACGTGAAGATGTTGTCGTCCGATGGAAGCTCAGATTCAGAGGGTAGATGTCGTTGTCTGCCAATTATCTGATCCACAATGAGCATCCCAGCGTTGTAGATAGCTGCCAAAAAAGGCCTGTTTCCTAGCTCCCCAAAGCTTGGTGGGATCTGCTTGCCAGATAACCAAGTCAGGAACGAGAAGGAATCGTCATTTGGACTTGGATCAGAGAATTTTATGGTGGGAAGGAGTTGAATATTGAAGTTACCAGAAGAACATCTATGCAAGGAGCCAAAAAAGATAGGTGTGGACTCAGAAATAGAAATGTGGGGGAGTAGAGTAAGGAAAATGGAGTGGACTTTAGATAGAATGATGTTCATTTCATTTCCAGGAGTAAATGCATGAATGTCATCTGGGAATAGCCAGGAACCCAGGAATGTGTCTCCTCCAGTTGCCAGTAGCGCTGGAACCCCCTGAGGGAGCCCATAGATCATAGGGGTAATGTGAACCGCCACTGTGAGGGGGCCTTCAGGTCTGAAATCGTCGGGTAGCCCCAATCTTCTTAAGGTCTTCAGCCTGGAGCAGAAGGCACCTATGTTGTCAGGCTCGTTTTCTGCAAGCAGGAAACGGGCCGCTTCAACTCGACATCGGGCAGAAGGGTTGATGGGGGAGATAAGCACCTCACTTGGACTGAGGATATGCACAGGGGAAGGGGTGGAGAAGACCCTTTGATTTTTTGAAGGAGGAATGTCGATTGGAGATGACTCTTCCCTTGGATGATGAGGCGCCGGGTGGGCTGCTCCCCTCTGCATATCTCCAGCAACCTGTCTTTGGGTTTCTGCGCCCACATGAACAGTGGGGGGAGCAATGAGCACTTGACCAGCAGATTTGTCTTTTAAAAGCTGGGGGCAATCAGCTTTAACATGCCCATCCTTGTGACAATGATGACATATGATGCTGAGGCACTCCTCAAAAACAGCAATTGTGATATAAGCATTGTCCAGGGTGGGCAGTTTCAATGACTCCTAGATTTTGACACTTTCCGGCATCCACACAACTAGCTTGGGAACCCCCGAATCCCAAGAGGGGTCCAAATGGCCTTCAGAATCGATGCTCTGCTGCTCCGACTCCTCAAAATCACTGACATTTAGGGAGCCTATGTATGAACCGAAATGAGCCCCTATCTCGGGTAAAGATCTCAAATAGCTCCTAGGCAGAAAGGCAAGGCTATGATCCTTGGTTTGCAAGTGACACCTAATATGTGTCCCCAATGAGCTGACCAAGGGAATATGTGCACTCTAAACCTTGATTTCCTAACATTGAACTTCAGGGCTTTGGCAGCATCCTCAGCAGAACTAAACACGATCGAGAAGAACCCTCTACCCTGGGGGTGACAAAAATGAGGGGTGAGGCCACCCGCAGTCCCAAGGTGTTCAGTGGTCCACGTTCTCGCCCAGTGCTTGTCTCTAACCCTCCTTGGAAAGTACAACAAGATCCCTTGTTCTGACAGCAGCTTAGTGTGCTCCTTAATGACATTCATGTCGAGACTTAAAATTGGTTGATCTTCGGAGGATTTTGCAGCAGCCTCGCTCCAGGTCTCAAGCTGTCTTTCTCGGGGGAGAAGAGAATGGGGCTGCACCGAGCAAACCAGGGCCACCCACCTTTCCGAAGGTACCGCTTCTTCTCCTTTCTCTCTCTTTGAGCCTTATTAGGACGGGAGTTGTTTCTGGGCAGGCCCCCAGAGACTGCATTGACCGGAGCCATAAAGGGCAGCGCCTAAAAGCACTGAAGGGACCAGCCTTGCTTAAAAAACAAAACAAACAAGAGAGGGAGAGAGGGGGCAGAAAACTTAAAAAGAGAGAGGGAGAGGGAAGATATACATGTCATGTCAAGACATGGACAAGACCGCTAAGGTCATTGTCATTGAAAGACAAAACAGCCCTTTACAGGGCACCATCTAACATTCTCTTTCATGTTTACAATCTCATTTGAATACCCAATTACATTTCAGGGTCTCTGAAAAAACAGGGCATGGTGGATAGTTTTTCCGATCGGCTTGTGCACTCATCTCACTTCCTGTCAAATGTTGAACAGGTGGCCTGGGACAGGCTATGCTTCTCCGTTGGGTTGACTGATGCTGTCTCGGACTCTGCACTGGGCTTGAACTTCACCTGGTCCAATTTGAGGCAGCCACCAAACTTGAGCATGGCTCGCCTGGATAGAGTGTATTTCTTGCACTCCCCCCTGTCTTGGTCAAAATGTCTCTCACAAGCTCCAATTTTGCCAGACTTCGACCATGCGTCGGTGGCTGTGGCATTTACCCCACCCGGAGTGCACGGTAGAGGTCGGGGGTACTTTAAGCTGAACACAGCAGTTCTGAAGAAAGAAGAGCACATCATGTTGTTGAAATAAATGTGGCAGAATTCGGGAAACAACTTCACTTCTCCAACAGTGGTCTTCATTCACAGCAGGCCACAAGAAAGTTGGCTCAGTCATTATCAAGATCCCTGGCGCAGGAAAGATTTCAGCGGCTCAAAGCCTTGACAAAGTGTCTCACACACTGTCAAAAAAGACTGGAAATAGGTGTCACAAACCCTGCCATTATGGAAAGATACCTAGCTGCCAAGCGAAATCTGGGGGTCTTGTTGGCTGATTCGAATAAATTCCTGAGATCTAGGGCGGGGGTCAACTGGTCCTTGAAAGGTGAGAAAATGAATTCTTACTTCTTCCAAAAGGCAAAGCAAAGGAGGGAAGCCACTTTCATCACCTGCATCGCTGGCCCTAGTGGTCTCAGTATTGACAATCCCAAAGAAATGGCTTCAGCAGTGGCTGCGCATTTCGCGGCTCTCTTCTCAAAACGTGTTGACTCGGCTCTTGCGCAGTCTTCCAGAGAGGAGGTGCTCAGTTCCTTCCCCTCCTTGCTGTCGGCAGCAGAACAAGCCTTGCTCTCCAAGCCCTTTTCTACTGAAGAGTTGCAGTAGGCCATGGAATCACTGAGCTCGATGAAGACACCAGGGCTGGATGGGCTACCAGTGGAATTCTTCAAGAGTATGTGGGAGTGCATCGCTGATGATTTCCCAAATATGGCCAACGATGTCCTTCAGAAAGGCATCATGCCCTCCCAAATGTCACAGGGAGTGATCACTCTCATTTATAAGAAGGGGGACAGGGACAATCTCTCCAACTACAGGCCTATCACTCTTTTAAACTCCACCTACAAAATCTTGGCAAAGGCGCTTGCCCTGCGCTTGCAACCGCTCCTCTCCAAGCTCATAAGGCCGGAGCAAACTGGCTTCCTAAAGTACAGGATGATTTTGGACAACATCCTCCTCACTAATGAGGCCTTGCATGTAGCTCATTCGAATCAGCAACCCCTGGCTTTGCTTATGCTGGATTTCCAGAAAGCTTTCGACAATATCAACTGGACATATCTGTTGGGGGCCCTAAAAGCCATTGGTATCAATGGGAGTTTCATGTCTTGGATAGATATCCTCCTTTCTTCGGCCTCCAATAGAGTTATCATCAATGGTACCCTCTCCAATTCTTTTCAGCTCTTTAAATCTGTTAGGCAGGGTTGCCCATTAGCCCCTTTCCTTTTCCTCATTGTTGCAGACGGGCTTGGACACTTAATGGATAATAGTCCCTAGGTCTCATTATCCCTCACTCCCCATCTCTGGACCCCTCTACCTCCATTAGATCTTCTCTCTATGCTGACGACACTACCTTATACATAGATAATAGATCCTCTGCCAATGTCTCCTCCACTCTTAGCTCCCTTAATAGTTTTTGTGAAGCTTCCGGCCTGAAGATAAACTGGGGCAAATCTATCGGCCTTCTCAGCCAGCTGCCAACAAATGCCATTCTGAAACATTGTGATCCATGGGGAGATGACTTGGGGTTAAAGTGGCTTGCTGAGGGCCAAACCCACGAATCTCTGGGACATCAGATTGGGATTGACATCTCAGATGACAGCAGGGTAGAAGCTGTTCTAATTAAGCTGAAAAGAAGATTTGCATACTGGAGTTCACTTCACCTTACGGTGGTTGGGAGAGCCTTGGTGGCCAATCAAATACTGTTGGCTTCCTCTTGGTTCACCTCCTCTGTATGGTCACCGGGGGCATCCTTCATCAAGAAGCTCAAATCTGTGACTCGGAATTTTATCTGGGGTGCCACGGATGCTACATCTAATAAAAGAGCACTTGTTAGTTGGGCTCAGATCTGCCAGGGAAAAAAACATGGTGGTCTTGGAGTGCTTGATCCAGAGTCGCAAATAACAACATTGCTAGCTAAATGGGTGCCGAGGGTTTTCACCAACTTATCCAGTCCCTGCAGTAAATTGGTGAGGCACCATTTGATGGCAGCGGTGCCTAAAACAAGCCCGTGTTGGCCTCCATCCCTAAGATGGACTGTGCAAGGAGGAAAAATGAACGCCAGACCTGCTGTTGGATCCAAAGCTTGGCAATCGATATGGATTTCCTGGTGTAGGCTCCGTGACTCCCTCTATCAGCTGCAACCCACCTCCTATGAAGAAGTAATCAGACAGCCTCTTTTCGGAAACTTCAACAGGGACTCTGAGACCTTGGTGTACTGTTCTGAAAGATGGTCTCATTGGGAAGCAGCAGGTTTGTCGCACTGCTGCATTTTTGGAACCAAGATTCTGGTTTGCCTATTTCCATGGAAGAAGCAGAGCAGGGTTGTCCCAGAGAAGAGTGGCTTCTGGTTGGGGCACAATTTTGGAAGACCTCCCCCCCATCTGGACTCAGTTGTTGGCAAATCGACACTTGAGATCTGTTCCTAGATGGCTGGGATTCTCCCAGGCTTTGGAGAAATTCGCGCTATATGCCACATCCATTGATCCTAACCACATTTTTGGTACAAGATTCAGTGTGGCAAGTGATGGTCTTCTCCTTAATCCCCAGCCTTTCGAGCTTCCTGCCAGGTCGGACTGCTATGACATTAGAGTATTCTGCTCAATTTCTGGTAAAGCTGATCTCCCCCCCCCCCCGCGCTTGAGCTCCATCTTTACAGTGGCTTCTTCGTTTGGTTCCTATCGGCTCCTGTCAGTCAATTGCAGTTTGACCCAGGAGAGTGGCATTGGATGAGCAAAAACAATGATCACTTCTTCTCTTACACGGTTAAGATAGGATATTCTCTACTGATGCCCAATCAAACCTTTGACAGGAAATGGTAACAAATGGGCTCACCTTGGCGGACAACCGATTCAATGGAAACTGGTATGGGCAGACATATGGAGAAAGCAGAGATCTTCCAAAGTGTCTGCCTTTCTTTGGAAAATCGTCAATCGTATAATTCCAGTTGGACACTATATCTCTGACCCTCCTTTGAAATGTGCCACATGCAATAGAAATGCCCCTGAGGATCTGGAACATTGCTTAGTGTCCTGCCCATTTGTTCAGTTTGGGCTCGTGCTATCTCCCTTTATTCTTCTTGGGACAAGGATCTCATATACCCCATTTCTGCTCTTCTTCTCAATATCAAGGATGGCAGATCCTTCTGCTCTTGCCCTGTTTGGGTTGCTCTTAGAGGCATCACTCTCTGGCATATTTGGAAAATGAGATGCTCTACCCTCTTCCAAAATTCAATTCCCTGTTTGCAGAAACTTTTGTTCTTAGTTCACTCAGACATGTTGTCTGAGGCTCGCAAGGCATGGGATGTTTTGGTGGCAGCTCTTTCCAGGTGTAATAACAGAAGGAGAAATCAGCTCGTTGCAGCATTTTGACAGCTCGTGGGGGAGGGGAGGGTTATTCTGCACACGGATTTCAGAGTCAAGAGTTCAGTGGTTCGAAGACCTCCCATCCTGCTGGCAGCTCCATAGGAGCCAAACGGTCCCCCCTCGAATCTGAAGAAGGAGAAGCCTCAATATTCTGCTGGAAAATCTAAAACCCATCTCATCCATGCATGACATAAGCACTCTCCAGCCTCATCATGTCCCTACCCCTGAAATAATTAACTACCACTTCTTTCACGATATCCAAGGCAACTAGTCCCGGGTAGTCTTGCTTGTTGACCTGGCTATCCCGTTCGTGGGCACGTTTTCTCTTCCTCCGACCCCCAGACGACCCCGCCCCAGAACTCGAATTCACAACCCCCGACATTGTATAAACCTTTGCCCACTACAGAAGAAAAAACCTCAGAAAACGGCAATGGACGTGTGTGCATGGTATCTTCGTAGTTTCTGCAAAAAAACAAGTCGGCGGAGATCTGAAAACAGCAAAATAGTGATATGATGATTGAACCGTGAACAAGGGTGTGGGACTGACCAATAAAAAATCGACCAAACCCCCCCCCAAAAAAAAATAATCACCTTTGCACCTCCCGTTGGCAGTGCCAAACAACGAAGTCCGAAAGTACTACATGATGCCAAGGAACCGCACAACGAGAGGGGCAAAAGTGATCAGAAAAGGAGGGGGAATGGTTTATATAGGCGCCTACAAACCCCCCCCCCACAGAAAAATAAATAAAAATGCATTGTGCTTGAAAAGGCGCGACAGGCCAGTGGCGCCTCGCCACGTGTCAGCACGGCGCGACAGGCTGCACCACTCTCTCTGCCAAGCCATCGGCCTCAAGATGATCTCGAGAAGTGGTACGGTGGTCTATCAAGGTTTTATCACACAAAGCCTGAAACTCCCCCAAGAACTCTCTCCCTTGGTCCGTGAGTACCTCAGCTGGAGCACCGAATCGGCTAAGCACACGATCCAAGAATGCATACGCAGCCCCTTAGCTAGCCTTATCAGGCAACGGAACCAACTCAATCCACTTGGAGAAGTGCTCCACCATCACCAACACATATCTGTGGTGGCGTATCGTCAGTGGCAATGGCCCTGCGAAGTCAAGACTCCACCTGTAGCCCAATCCCATGATGGGTAAAGGATGCAACTGTGGTGTAGGGGCGTTGAATGAATCACGCACCCTGTCACACACCATGCACCTAGCCACGAATTGTTGCACCTCTGTGTGCATACCACGCCACCAATACTGCCCTTGTAGTAGACTATGAGTGCGTCGCACTCCAAAATGCCCCAACTCCTCATGGGCATGCTGCACTAACCCTGCACGTTGTGTTGGGTGAGGCACGATCCTCACCCGACCATCCTCCCACACTCAAAGCAGGTGTATCCCCTCCCACTTGAATCTCTTGGCTCGTTGCAGGATCCGATCTGTCGCGCACCTCCCTTCGGTAAGCTCCCCTTCACGTCATAGTTACTCGCTTTGATGTGCGCGCCTGACTCCCAACCTGGCCGCCGGGCCAACTTGGAGCTTCCGCTGCTCACCGGGACATAACGGTCCCCCTTCGCTTCCCACTAAACCCTCCACCTATTTGGGACTAGTGGAATTCCGTTTGGTAGATGGCAGTCCAGAACAGCTCCCCACTCTTTGGTCGCTTTCCGGCTCGCTCGCTTACTCACTAGTTTTGGGTCACCAACGGGCTTGCACCGTTCTCGGGGTTACTACTCCCTATATATACTTCTGTAGCTGTCCGCGGGGGTTTCATAACCAGCCATGCCATTTTATGGCGAACCACCACGAAAACCCTTGATTCCCGGTGATGAGTCGCGGTGAGTCTTGGCCCACTCACCACGGCCCCTATGGACCGTGATGAGTCCCAAGACTCCCCACGACTCCCACCACGAGGTCTCCGCCCCCATGGTGAGTCCTATGCCACCCCCACTAAGTCCCGCTAAGCTACCACCACCCCTTGTGGAGCCACCCCCACCGCAACCCGGTGTGCGGGGCTCCACCTAGTGAGCGCCTCCGCCTCCTTGAGTGCCTTGGGGACTCAAGGGTGCTTCAGCCCCCCATACCTACCGCTGTCGCTGCCCCCACCACAGGGGCAGCCTCTCATGTGTCCCGACCCCCTGCCCTCAAGGCAAAGGGCCGCGACACACACCCCTACCAACAGGGAGTCGATGTCCTCATCGACTTGTCCATTTTGTAGAAACGAACATCCAAGTTGTGGCGTCCCACATCAAGGAGTTTGTTTCCGCACCATGGCGTCCCATGGCAAAGAACCAAACCCACACTTGACTCTACTCTCCACTAGCTAGTTCGGCCGACTTCCTCCAAGTCCCGGCCAAGGGTGGAGCCTCTCAAGCTCCTCCCAGTGTACTCTTCTTGGCCTACTTCAAGGCCAAGAAACGATCCTCCCCGAGGATCGAATCGCCTTACTGCAACAACATTGCTTGCGACCGCTCATGATGCCGCTTTTGGCATCACCTTGAGCAAGGGTTCACCTGGAACCCTCTTTGACTAGGAAGATAACCTTGAACCAACCGTGCACCCCAATCACCACAATTGGGTCCGCCTTGGAATGCTGGCCTGAGGTACGGGAACACGCCGAAGCCGCACTACGACTTCGTCCCGAGGCTACACGATTATAGTACGTGAACGGAAGCACGTGGCTTCCGCGTTAGCCCGCACTACAAGGCAACCCTCTCGGTAGCGCAGTTATAGTACGCGCACGCGCCAGGTGCGCACTAGCACGTGAACTCCCAAAGAAGGCACAAGTTTCCTTGCCCCTTGGATGGGAGTCACCCGATTTCGGCACTACGCAAACACACGGTTAACCCAATTTACCTCTCCCACTTTTATAAGCTGGCATGCATTCTACACACTAGCCAACCATATCATGCATCAACATTCCAAACAAAATAGGACGCACAATATTTGGAAGCCATTTCATTTATAGCACGTTTTGTACAATACAAGTTTTGCAATCGGATTCCTAAACTAGCTAAGCCGGGCTAAGCATGCATTTCCTCCCCCTTGCTCCAAGGTTGATGTCCCCATCAACGCTTCTTCTGCTTTTGAGGTCGCCCTTCAAAAACTGCAACCGCCTCGGATGCGTTTCCCATTTCTGAGGCACGCACCCAAGATGCCTCCACCTGATGATAGCCTTTCCATTTGACGAGATACTCCGTTTCTCGGTTCTTGAACCTCCTCGACTTAAGTATTGCCTCCACCTCGTACTCAGGTTCATTTTCATGATCCAACAGCATAGGTGGCGGACGCAACACTTGATGCCGATTCGGACGCACTTCGTCTTTGAAGTAAGGCTTAAAAAGAGAGACATGGAATACTGGGTGCACCTTGCTGTTTGCCGGCAGCTCCAATTCATACACATCCTCATTCATGACCTTCCGAATGCGAAAGGGTCCCGCATATGGAGGTACGAACTTCGGACTCACTTCCGGAGGTAGTTGGAAATTCTTGATGTTCAACCAGACCTCCGTACCTGCCTCAAACTTCACTTCCCTCCGCTTCCGATTCGCCTGCCTTTCATACCGTTTCCTAGCTTTGGCAATGTTGTACTTTGCGAGCTTCAACAAACGCTTGCGTTCTTCTAGTACCTCCGCTACTGCCGGTTCCTCAACGTCCTGGGCGGCCCAACTTGTCGGCACCAGAGGTGCTTTTCCATAGACCAATACGAAAGGGGAAACTCCCGTTGCGAAGTGTTTTGTGTTATTATAACAGAACTCTGCCGCGTCTAAGTGTTCCACCCAGTCTGTTTGGTCTGCCGACACGTAATTCCGCAAGATCTGCTTCACTACGGAATTCACTCTTTCTGTTTGGCCGTCGGTCGTAGGTCGGAAGGCGGTGCTCATCTTCAGCCTCGTCCCATCTTCTTCCAAAGTGCCCTCCAAAATTTACTCGTAAACTTTGGATCGCGGTCCGAGACAATATCCTTCGGGACTCCATGATGCTTTAAGACGTGGGCGAAGTAAAGTCGCCCTGTCTCTTGCGCCGTTGCCGTCTCCTTGGTGGGGATGAAATGGCCCATTTTACTGAACCTATCCACCACCACCATGATTGCATCGAATCCTTTTGACAGCGGCATAGCAGTCATGAAATCCATCGAGACGCTTTCCCAAGTCCCCTCTGGAATCGGCAAGGGTTGTAACAGCCCCGCTTGCTTTTTGTACTCGCTCCGGTTTGTTGGCATGTGGTGCATGTCTTGACATACTCCTCTGCCTCCTCCCTCAGTTTGGGCCAGAAATACTCTTTCTTTAAGAGTGCCGCAGTGCGTTTCGCTCCGCCATGGCCCGCAAGCGGACTATCATGACATTCTCTCAAGAGGCTATCTCTGATCCCTCCCTTCGGCACGTAGAGACGCTTTTGCTTATACCGGAGCAGTCCATTTTGCAAGTGGAACTGCGATTTAACCCCCATCCTCAAGTCCTGCATCACGGACTTCGCCAGCTCATCCTTCCGGCAAGCCTTCCGGATCTTCCTTTGGAGCGCCGTCTCGCCCTTGTACACCAACAAGAGCTGCTGCTTTCTACTTAAAGCATCGGCCACCACGTTCTCTCGTCCCGGTTTGTACTAGATATCCACGTCGAACACCGTCAAAGTATCTTGCCACCTAAGTTGTTTTGGAACATAGTGGCGCCAAAGCTCAAGACAGTGCACCACCGCCTTCATCTCTTTCTCGTGCGTAGGCCACCGTCGCTCCACTTCATTCAGTTTCTTACTTTCGTAAGCTACTGGACGTCCATCTTGCATAAGTACACCCCCAATCGCGAAGTCCGATGCATCTGTATGAATCTCAAACGGACGATCGAACTCGGGGATTTTCAAGACTGGAGCTTCCGCCATCCGTTGCTTCAATTCAGCAAAAGCTTGGCCACAAAAAGTGTTCCATGCCCAGACTTTGGATTTACACAGAAGGTCGGACAGCGGCCCCGCGATCTTGGCGAAATTTCTCACATACTTCCGGTAATAGGGGGCGAGTCCTAGGACCCAAGTCCAGTTCTCAGCTTTGCCACCAAAGCCACTATAACCTGCTTTTGACTGGTCATCTTCCCAATCGTGCTTGCTCATGCATGTACACAATGTGAAACCATCAAGGTGCTCTGGAATTACCTGCAGTATGGTACTTTCATCTCTGAAGCTAAAGATTGAATGCCAAGGTCTACCACCTCGTAACCCACATCGCCTCCGCTTCTAACAACCAAGAGCTCCACGGTGCTCCTTGCATAACAACCTGGTTTATCTCATTCTCAAGCAAAAACCACAAGTGCTACAACTAACTCGTATCTGGCACTCACAGATACGAGCTCATCTTTCTCGAGTGATAAAGAAGAAGAATACAAGCACAAGCTCATGCGAGCTCACAAAGCTGAAGCATAAACTCATGTATATATAAACTCATCACTCAAATACAAGTCAAACCAAGTGCACCCCACGCCATGGGGAATCCACACTACGGCGCCATAGCTAGGCGCGGTTCGAGAAAAATAAGCCTCCCGCGCTTGTCGTGAAGATAACCACTCCAGGGCCTAAATCTGCCTTGATCCCTGGATTGACACTTGGGCCAATCCCAAATGTCAATATGTAACAGCTAGCTATTTTCTAGCTAGTTTCACACTAGTGGTAAAATAACTTCACACCCTCTTTTAACTTTTTTTGCCCCCACTCTCCCTCTTTGTTTTTTTTGTTTTGTTTTGTTTTGTTTTGTTTTGTTTTTTGGTGAGCAGCACAAAAGAGAGGGAGAGAGAGGGAGAAGGGGAAAAATAAATAAATAAATAAATAAATAAAAGGGGGGGGGGGAACTGAGCAGCAGCAGCTCCACCTCATTTTTTTTCCTTTGTTGCCCCCTCTCTCCCTCTCTCTCCCTCTCTTTTGTCTCTATCCCTCTCCCTCTCTCTTTTTAACTTTTTTTGCCCCCTCTCTCCCTCTCTGGTATGTTTTTTTTTGTGAGCAGCACAAAAGAGAGGGAGAGAGAGGGAAACCAGAAAAAAAAAAAAAAAAAAACCAGCAGCTGTTCAGTCACTCTCCCCCCTCCCCTTTTTTTTTTCCTTTGTTGCCTGATCTCTCCCTCTCTCTCCTTCTCTCCTTATACCTGTTTGGGATTTTAACCTTTTTCCCAGTACTATACCTAGTGGGGAATTTTTATAATCCCTAATGGATCTAGTAGGGTTTCATCCGTAGTGGATGGAAACCTTAAGAAAAAAATTTGGATGGATGACTAATGGACAGCCGAGTATTTTTCGTATAACTACGTAAAACCTGATGACTGGTTCGATTATTCATCCATGACGGATGTCATCCATACTAGATGACATTTTGGAAACTGACGGAAGTCATCCCTTCTGGATGAAAAACTGTAGTGCTAATGTAGAGCGACTCAATGCTGACAATTTTGTGAATCACCTGGCAAAAGCACACAGTAAAGACGATAAACTATATGTAATTCAATTATAAATGATAGCATTGTGGTATAAACGACTAATGCACAACTGTACACAATGCAAGAAACAGATATTAAAGAAAAACTGTTACTGTGCAGAGCAGGTTGCCCATGGACTTTTCACAACCATGTTCAACTCCAGCCTGTGGACATGCTCCCAAATGTTGCTGACGTGTGGCTTCTCAGCCAGCAGCACTAATGCCTGCACCCACCTTAAAGAAGGTCAGCTACATGAGTCATTACAGCACTCATGTACTACGTACGTGTGTGTTTATTTGTCCTTGGCCATGACAGTGGCTTCTATTCAGTTGCCAACTTGGTTGTGTTAGAGCTTTGGTGGACTAGCAAAACATGAACATTGTACAAACTGCCATTATGTACCGAGCATGAGAAAATGACACATCTTACAGCTTCTGGAAGGGAAACAATAGCCTTCATGCAAGACATGCACGTTTGCCTCCACTCGAACTCCTGATTGAGATAAGATGTGCAACCAAGTCTCCATTATTGGAACAAAGTCTGTTGCTGGAAAGACATGTGATCCCTCTTACTGCAGCTACAATCATTTTTTGCTCTCTTTACAGAAGTTACCTACATCAGAAGGAAACCTCTGGCTAAGAGGTTGCATTGAAAGAGTTGTGTTTGATTGACCAACGGACCTCTCCAAGAGTCTTAGTGTTTGCAAGTTTCCTACAAAAAAAACTCCAAAACAGTCTACAATGCCGGAATCCGCATACGTGGATTTTGTGGTCGCAAGAGTGTACATAGGTCTCCAACTGAGATTCAGTTGTGAAATTCCCAGGAGCTGGAAACAGGAGAGAAAAATCTAAGAGAGACCAAGGAAATTCCCCCCATGACAAGACAAAATATGCGGCCTCATCAAAAGTTGTTGATAAGTTCGCTCAAAGTTAAATATGTCCTAGTGCAAGGCTGGCGGGCCCGCCACCGTCATTACTCAAGCTACAAGCTATGGAAGCTGCCCGCTGCATCAGCCCATTCCTGCTCTCCGCATCACACAGACTAAACTATTGCACCACGACCCACCTCAAATATGTGCCAAAACGTGAGAATAGGGGGGCCAATATCCCGAGCCGCCAACTTTGCATCATCATGCGATGATCTCTCGGGTGTCCACCACCTGCTGGGAAGACCTACTATTATTCTAACCTCAAGATGTAATTCCTACGCATAAGTAAATCTTGGTTCAAAAGAGAATCCCATCAAGTGAAAATTGCTTGGCAAGCGATGCCACAAGGTCCTGGAAAGATCGAGCAAAAGTGTGTGCGGGCTCAAATGGGTCGTTAGACAAACCAGATCACTAAGGCCCACACAGACAAACGGCGTGAAAGGTGACAAATGCTCCAAAAATTCAACGCACAACATACCGGCAGTTTGTGAACCTTTATCCACTCCATTGTCGCAAGCTCCAGCTCCCATATCCGGATGCTCTCAGTCTTGGGGAGCGTCAGCACTGAGCCGCTGTGCCTTTCTCTCTGCCCCGACCTTCCCTATGCCAAGTTCCCACGACCACAGAAGACAGTGGGAGCGTGGAATTCCAGGAGCCGGGAGGTGGAATCCATCTACTTTCATCCAGATAGTTTGAAATTACCCCAAAACGGACCTCCATCTGTACAGTTGGTAACCCCCTATTGTAACCAAAATTCCCATAAGTTTATCCCGGCCCACGGCCCGAGAGGATCCGCATTATGCGTGTCGGAGATCCCTCCTGCGGCCCCGTTCAGCAAGAAGTGGGGGGTTAGTTGGCCGATTCCAGCTCGTAACCCCCACTGCGGCCAGGCCCTTAAGCACCCTGTTTACTCTCTCTAACTTCCGGTCAGGAATTACTCAGTGAAAATGGAAATTCGGTTGATGTACTTTGATTACGTAAATAGTTAGAAAGTCGCATTACGAATTACTACCTCCTAAAGTTAATTATGCCCGTAATAGAAGTATTTTCAAAATTTGAGTTCAAACCATCCCAAATCGTGGGTTCGAATCTCAACCGTCCAACATCAAAGGATCGACGGTTCTCCAGACCTTATGCCAGCCTGTCACAGATGGGTTAATTAAGGATATATTTTAAAAGAGCGTATTAATCACTAAACGGGTCTAGATTTCATCGACGTAACGGGGTGGCTAACAAACACACTAATCAACTCGCTAACAAGGGGGTGTACCAACGGGGGCACTAAATGGGGTGGCAAAGTGACGTTGCGGAGAAACGGGCGCGGATTAGTGAGGGACAGGTGAAGTTACTAGTAACTTACTAACGACTGTGGGCGGGTAGAAGAGAGGAGAGGAGAGGGAGGGCTCTGCCCGCCGGCATCTCCCTTGTGAGGGTGGGGGCCGGCTATGGCCTCGCCCTCCCCGGAGCCCAGCCCTGAGCGTGCGCAAACGAGAGAGAGAAGTGCGGGAGAGGGAGGATGTGTTGATGGGCAGTTGGCTCCATTCATACAAGGAGAGGGGAAGGGAAGTAGTACGCTGCGGGAGAACGATGCGGCGCTGTCGCTGATAGAGAAGCTGGATGAAGGGTGGTTCTGGGACAATGTGGTGAGGTTTCCGTGCCAGAGGCCACGCTCCCCCCCGCTTGCTGTTGATGCCTGCCTCTCGCCATTTCGAAGCATCGAAATGGTGCACCCGCTGAGTGGTGGTGCTTCGGGCCCCGGGGTGATGGTGGCGGGGGAGAGAGACAACCAGCTTCCTCGCCCTCGATTCGAGCGAAGGCGGCTTTCGGAAGAAGGGGCGGTGCCCCGGTGGCGGCTCCAGGAGGGGGAAGCGCAGCTGCGGTTCTCGGAGATACTGCGGATTGAGCATCCTTCTTCGGCCGCGAGCGAGTTTTCTTCTCCCAGATCGCTAGTCAGCAATGGAGAGACCACAGACGACGACTTGGTGGTGCAAGCAGGCCGCCTCACTGACGTAAGAGAAGACGAGGAACTTGAAAACGATGTATTTTGTGTGAAGGTGAGAGCATTCAACTACTTCGCGGAAGGGAAGGCCCGACACGAAGGGCCTTCCCCTACACTTAATTAACCTGGCCTTGTTGCGAGAAGCTGGAACTGGAGGAGTGCTATTGTTCTGTCTAAATAACTGCGTGACAGAGACTTTTGTGTTGGCGTCTTACCGAAGTCTGTTGGACAGTTGTAGTGACAGTCAAGCTCAAGGGAACAGACGTATTGTAGTTGACACAGAGGAATGGAGGGATGGAAGGCCCTGAGGGCGCTGGAATTGCTTGCCTTCTAGTCCGTTGCCATCGTCCTCTCTCTCTGCGTAGAAATTGCTAAACCTAGTAGATTGTTTGTGCTCAGCTTATTGCTGGGCTTCATCGTCTTTTCCAGCTTACTGTCGGTGGTCAGGAAATGACCATGAAGCTCTCCTTTGTCATTAATGTCTCCCCTGAATTCATCTGGACTCAAAGGCATGTCTGGAAGCACCAAGTGCGTTTTTTGGTTAACATCTTCACAGGCTAAAAGTGGACAAGATGTCTGCTCTGCTCGGTGACTGGCCTGGCTGAAAGCATGTAGACAATGTTCGCAGTGGGAAACTTGCAGGACTTTCTTTAGCAAATCACTGAGAAAACTGGAGTCAGCTTGGCCAAGTTTGAGAGTCTGGGCTAGTGTAGTGAGGGTATGACCCTTACCTTTCTGAAGCCTGGTTGAGACCCCCTGATCTCACTTTTTCTAAGAATGGTGCAGCTTGGAACTGGTTTTGAATCTGATTGGGAATGCACAATTTAAGAAGTTTGACTGCCCTCTTGAATCCCATCTTCAGTTTATCTCAGTTTTTTGAACTCCTCATGGGAATCTGGTATGTCAGAACCCATGGTAAATGGATGAAGAAACCAAAGATCGCCTCTCACATACTCCCATTCATAACCTCAAATTGTGATGCACACTGCAGATAGAATGTAGATTTAGTCCCCGCAGCTTGTTTTGGCACTTCGTTAATGGAGCGTCGCAATGTGTACTAACCACTGGTCCATCCATCGGAAAATGCACTGGCAGGCAGGTATCCCATATGATTGAGAGCATCATGAGCCTGCAATATATGTAAGTGTGTTATATTCAATGACACCAACTACACTGACCTCTTCATTCATTTAATAGAAGAAGACTCTTGCTGAAGCAACTGCAACTTATGGTGTCACGTCACCTTCTCCTGAAAGACATTGAAGGTAACCATTCTGGGGTCAGGTATCTGTTGGCTCAGTTGCTACTATATTGCTGGCCTCATTGGTTTTGCAGAAATGCCTTACATGTGTTGGTGCTAACATCTACATTGTTGTGTCCATGGAACAGATTCAACCACTAACTGTCAATAGGCCATCCAAACTGGGAATTGTAGACTCTAGGATGCAGTTACGAGTGCCGTTTGGTGAAAGCAAGACCGAGATCCAACCCACAAGGAGGAGAAGATTGAAGGGCACCAAGAGCCTCACTGATCTGGAGTATGATGAGTTGAGGGGATGTATGGACTTGGGTTTCCGTGTCAGCAAGGATGACTTAACCCCACAGGTGAATAGCATGCTCCCAAGATTGAAGCGTTATAGCTCAGAAGATGGTGCCCTGAAGAATTACGGAGAGAATTCACCTCGCCCAAGGGTTCATTCCCCTAGGCCAGGAATGTGGATTCGGCGACCTGACTCTCCCCTCCTGAACTGGCAGATGCCTGCCCCAAATGAGCAGGGTGTAGATATGAAGTCCCATTTAAAATTCTGGGCTCAAGCAGTGGCTTTAACAGTGCGTGCAGGATGCTAAACACTCGACAGTTGTTGAGTAGGTGGATAAATAAGAGAAGGGGAAGTCTTCGGAAGCTGAGTAGTTAGGAACGGCAGCAGCAGGTGCCATTTGAGGTGGATTAGATTGGGCAGGCAGGCAGTTTGCTAGTGGATATGTAAGAGAAGGGGACGTCTTTGGAAGCTGAGTAGTTAGGAACGGCAGCAGCAGGTGCCATTTAAGGTGGATTAGATTGGGCAGGCAGGCAGTTTGCTAGTGGAGTCTGCAGTCGGACTCAGTGCTGGAGCTATGCCAGGTAGCAATTATTTAGTGAATGAATTACCCCTCAGAAAGGGGAGTGAAAGAAGTACAGTGAGGCATGGCACCAAGATGCAGAGCTTTGTAAGAGTGCTGCCAGGTGGCAACACTGGTTGATCAGTTCACAAGGAATTGAGATTGACCGGTTTCCTGGTACAGGTGCTAAAGAGTTCGATCAGGTGTGACCTTCGGTCATTGTTGAAAGGTACTGTTTTCTGCACCCATCGGCAGCCCACTGGGATGGGGACATAATCCCTGCCAGCGTAGGGTCACCAGCGGACTAGCTTGTTTCTGGTTTCTTAAACCAATGAAGCATGGTCTCCAAAATGGGAAAGGCCACGCGGAGGGAGGGCCAACAAGTGCAGGGGTATTATGCTCCAGCTTTGGTCGTTTGTTCAATCCGGAGGTTCCATAGTTGTTCAAATAAGTGTGTAGACAATGCCATTCTTGGGATTGTGACTTGATTGCTGAATTTTGACCTCGAACGACCCTGATCAATTTATTTCTCAAGTCTTCGAGTCATTTGTAAAGACCACCAGGGTTGACTGCTGACACTAGGTATGTTTCTGCAGGGCCCCTGTCTCAGTTGCATGTATATTGAGATCATTTTCATTGACCAATTGTGCAATTTTTATCTTGAATAAGGCAACAACTTGTGATGGATGCTCAGGACTTCCATGTGCACTGGCTATCTTTGAAGCTGTGGATTTGTCAGTGGCAGTTATGTGAACATTTTCTTTGTTATTCTGCCTGACTCGCTACCCAGTGAAACACCTTGTCTTCAGGACCAGCTTCATCTAGAAGATGATGCCCGGTGTAAGGAGGTAAGCTGGTATCTGTACATGGATATCTTCTACCCCTCATCCCTCATACTTCGAATCCAAGCTGGACACTTGACTCATATAATGCACCACTAAGGCATGAGTAAGGTAGATGACCCAATTCAGACCACATTGTAAAACGGACTCCTATAAATGTGCATGAAACAAATAGTCGCAGGACCTAGAACAGTCCATCCACAAGAGATCAAGTAGTGGCCAAAAAGTACATAGTGAGGAAGCACCTGGTCCCATGAGTACAGTCCATTCTTGCTATAGCAATTAGCCAAATCTATCGCATTAAGGCACATTTGCACACCTAAACTGTTACAATAAGAAAGTAATTGGTTCAATTTCATAAGCAGAATCATTAATTACGACCCATGCTCGCGGCTCATGTTCCCCTTACACTACAAACGACATTCACGTAAGTAAATGATCCTAGTCATAGTGAAACTTTCAACTACTTTGTCCAAAAATAATGAGAATTCAAATTAAGGTTATCTATGCAATGCTAACATGGAGTTGCAGTGTACTTGCATGCAGTAGAGCCCCTCTGCACGTTTTCTGGGGCCACAAGTGTACACGAAGACAGGGAAAGAAAGACATATGAAAAACTTAAATACAAGAAGAAAACTAGCATGCAAGGTGGAAAGGTATTGAAAGTGCTTACAAAACTGGGTAAGTGTTTGTAGGTGATACTCCCGGTTTACGTCCCCCCCAAGGCCGAGCCCCTTCATGCGCTCTGCATTCCGAATCACATTCCGCTATCGCATGAGCTCATACTCTGTGAGGACTTCTCCCTCAGTTGATAACTGGCCGCTACCATGAACGACCTTCTGAGCTCCTTCCACTCCTCTGCTACTCATGAAGGCACAACCGCTATGAGGTGTGGTGGAGAGAGGCTTCATCTCACCCCAAGGAAACAAGCTATGGCACCCACGCCTGCTGCGTAGGAGGGACGTCCAGCGCATCCCCTACCCCCCACATAATCCTCTCTATTGTACATCACTTGTATTGTACTAGGTGTTTTTGTCTGGAGGGCCTTGATTTGTGTATGCAGGACTCGTGAGAATGTGGGGACAGCACAAGGTTTGGGCAGAAGGTTTGTGATGAGATGTTAGGTGTGGGTAGAAGGTTGCTGCAAATTCAATGGCGCTATCATACATGTAACCTGCAGCTGAGAGGTGGGATGATAAAGCACCAATGGAGGATAAGTGATGGATTGACAGAGGTGCAAGGAAGGAGCCAGGTCACATGTGCAATGAGGTAGGCGTACAATGCAATGGTCCTCCATGTTGTTGTACAACAATCCGCAAATAAGGTAAGAAATGTCGAGCTTGCCTGTCCACAATGAATTGGTATTCGTCATCATCATCATCTCTCTCTCCAACGTATGTTTCAATCCACATGGAATCGTAGGTAATATTGGGCTTGAAATTTGGCCATCTCGGATGATGGCACACCGCGTCATAGTTCCAGGGCTACCTCAGGAGTCAGAGCCCCGCCTTTACATTGTAATTTCTTTTTTTTGTCAAAGTACATAGTTGCAAGGCTCCCTTAAAGCCCTGCCTCTCCCTTTTAAATTTTCCTAAGGAGGTGGGCCTTACTCAAAGCTCTGCCTTTGTTCTATTATGTTCTGTTTCATGAATTTTCAATTCACATAGTTGCAGGGCTCCCTTAGAGCCCTACCTCTCCTTTGTATGTTTTCATACGTAGTCGTTATTTAGAGCTGTGCCATAGCAATGTGTGTTTTTTATTTTTTTCTTGTTTTTTTTTCTCACCTTGTAAAGTACCAAGTCATTTCACTTCGTTTGTTTTGGAGACCACCCTGACTTTGGAAAGATGAGAGGCCTTCTAACCCCCCTCTCTGAGAAATAAATGGCAGGATTGTATGTGGCCAATTGAGCCTCTGACAAGATCACTCAACTCACTGAGAACGCATATCTTTGCCGCTCAGGTTTGGTATGTATAAATTCTCTCTTTCCCTGCAAGACCCAGGTCAAACATTGCAATTGAATTCATGTTTATATGACCTAGAACTTCTAATGACTTACCAATGAGGGGTCCATCTCTCTCCTTCCCTCCCTCCTTGTTGAACAGTGAACTACTGGTAGTACAGTCTCAACTGAAGGTAGAGGGCTCCCTCCTCTCTTGTGCGAAGTCAAAACCAGCCCTAAAATCAACAATCAATTCCATCTGAAATCATGTACAGCTTTGCTTGTAAGGAAAATATTATTCGCCTTTGAAATGCTCTTTGAAGGAGCCTTCCAGTTATGTTGAGTTTGAAAGCATTTGGACATTGCTGGATTAGTATAGTGATGGGGTGTGGTTCCTTGTGAGTGTGGCAGGCAGCTGATACACAGCCGGTGTTGGATTATGTCCGGTACTTCCTCAGTCAACACACGTGTCAAGATATTTTACCACTAGTGTGAAAGTAGCTAGGAAATAGTTAGTTTTGATAGATCGACATTTGGGATTGACCCAAGTGTCAATCCAGGGGCCAATATATGTTTGGGCACCTGGCATGGTTATCTTCACGGCAGATCGCGGTGGGCTCATCTTTCTCGAGTTGAGCCTCACTACATCTAGCTATGGCGTCGTAGTGTGGATTCCCCATGGCGTGGGGTGTACTTGGCTCGACTTAATATATGAGTGATGTTTTCATGTGCAAGTGTGTGAGCTTGAGAGAGCTTGTGTACTTGTATCCTTCCTTCTTTATCACTCGAGAAAGATCAGCTCGAGTCTGTGAGTGCCAGGTTCGAGTTAGTTGTAGCACTTGTGTTTTCAGATCATGAAAAGCGGTTCAGCCTAGAGTGCAGGGATCCGTGCATGAGCCTATCCAAAGCGGATAAGATGCGCAGGCGAACAGGTTGCAGGTTTGCAATGGATAGAGAGGCGGGCATGGTAGCCTATGGTGAAGAACGGCATTGCATAGCTCAACGCTATGGCAACCGAGTTTGCTAGTGCGAAGCGGATGAGATGTTGGCTACGAGTGGACAAACTGGTGGTCGTCTTCTTCAGATGCAAGCCGAGTTGAGGAGCTGCAGAGATGTGGGTTGCGTGTGGGATAGCCGTTCTGGCGTTGCAGATTGGAGATGATATGATCGGCTCCATGTATTTCTGGCCCGAAATCAGTTGTTGCGGGTAAATGAGGAACAGCCGGACAGTGGAGCTGTGAGGATGCTAGATGCAAGTCACAGCTAGTGGGAGCTCCAACTTCAAGCTCATGAGGAGATATGAGTGAAGAGAGAGGGCTAGTTCTTCTTTTGTGCAAATCAATGCACTTGTGAAGCATGTGCTTGAGTTAGAAGTTTCAATCTGAAACTCTAGCACTAGGGCTCTTGGAGTGGCAAGAGCGGGGCTGGAAGGGCAGCAACGAGGCGCCCTAGAGCCAGGGGATATGCATGAGAAGTGCAGGTGCACCAAGTTTGTAAAGATGTGTATTTTCATATTCGTTTTGGGAGCTTCATGAAGAAATGGAGCTTTGTGGGCAGCATATGCTGGCTTGTTGAGTTTAGGGTGCCTCTGGTGGGCCGTGAGAGCCCAAGAGAGCATGGCAGCAGGTCTGATGGCTTTACTGAAGCCATAGCTCATCAACAGCAGGTGCAGGAGCAAACCCCAGCTCGGGGAGAGCTCGAGAACGCATGGGAACTCGTGGGGAGTTCCAGGGAACGCAGTGAATAGTGGCCGTGGTCATGGCCGTGATGGGCCGTGGGGGGCGATCACGAGGGGATACCAACGAGCCCAGGCAGTGGGACCCGCTGACCGTGATCGTGGGAAGCCGTGGCGCGGACACCACGGGTAGGCACGGTGGACCAGATCGTGGGAATGGCAGGCCGTGAAGGCTCGTGGGCGTGGTACCACAGGGTATCACGGGGCAGCCCGTGCCATTGAGCGCCTAGGGTTGGGCCGTGAGGAGTCGTGGCGGTTAGAGCCACGGAAGGCTGCGAACAGGCAGAGTGAAAAATAAAAATAAAAAAATTCACTCGTTTCGTGGGACCTGATGGGAAGGCTGGGCTCTGAAGAACAACGGTTTTGAGCTAGCTGATCCGGCAGAAAAGTGCCTCCCTGTTGCATTTTTACAAAGGGGGTTACCTCCCTGTAGGTAATCTTTTGGGGTTTTCAGTCCAGTTCTTAACTATGGGGGAGACCAGCCTGCAGGTAATTCCTTTGGACAGAATGTTGTTTGGGGCCTATATGTACCTCTTTGCTCCATTTTTTAACTTCAGCGAATGGCGTGGTTTCCTGCGAGGTGGTTCCATTCTGAGGAATGGCTGGTGGACATAAGGAGCACTGGCGGACCTTGGAGGGGCTTGCATGGGGCCTTGGAGGCCAAGTTTTATAAGCTCATGGAGGGCACTTTGAGGAGTGTCTACAGGATGCTCCCCGTGGTCATGCAAGTGAGAGAAGAGAGAAAAAATAGGGTGTTGGGATGAGAGCGTGCTGGGGATAGGCATTGCTTTAGCTTCCCTTCCTCATAGCTTTCCACCTTCTCTGTAGGCTGAGACCTTTCCGTCGGTGGAAGCAAGAGTCAGTACGGGTTTGGGCTGGGTTGCAGGAGCGACACTGTGGAGAGATTTTTGGTGTGGGGGAGTTGTTGTTTTCATTCTTGTGTTTGGATCCCCTCCACACCTGCATGCTTGATTGTGCGCCATGCTAGTTTTGTGTGGGCGCTTGTTTTTATAGGTGGTTGACTCGGGCTTGATCGCCGATCCGACCCTAGAGCATGCTGTCGATGGTGAGGCTGAGTTGATGACCAGTCAGACCATCTTTGTTTCTCCTGTGGTGAGGTTGGAGGTGATGACCAGCCAACCATGGGAGTGTCTGCGGTGGATGCAGGTGCAGGTGCAGGCTATGTTCCAAACCATAAGCCGCATCAGGTTCTCTACCCGGTTACCTTGTGGAGAGGGGGGTTAGGGACATGTTCATGACCGGTTGAGTGTCAGTTGCAACACGGAGGTGCCACTAGTTGTGGGAAAGTGATGGTACGAGCACTAGCGATACTAGTGGGTACACGAGACGAGGTGTGCGGTTTAGGCCACCTTCACCTCTTGTGTCTTCTACGGAAGGTTCTGATTCAGATTGTGAATCAGGATGACTCACACCGGCGGTGCAAGTTGTTTCCTTGTCATTGTTGTGGGACACAATGGAGGAGATGTATGGAGCCACCAGGGTGCCACGTAGGTATTCTGGGGCGGTGGGCACCATCGAGTTGGACGATTTCATCCAAGAGCTTGATAGTTGGTGTGACTTGCAGCAAATGCGCAATCCACAACTGTTTACGCCTTTTATGGCATGGAAGGGGCTGTTTTAGCACCTTGAGGGGCCGCCCAGGATGATTACCGTGAGTTTAGGCGGAGGCACAATGTTAAGATCGAGGAGTGGAGGATGTACTGGTCACCCGACTATGTCTCTATCACTAGAGGCACAATGGCAGCAGCCACACCGGCAGCTTCCACAAGCAGCAGTGGGACTAGTGGTACAGATGCTTAGACGTCCACCCAAGCTACTGTTGCACCAGCACCAGTGGCTGTGCCTGCCTTCAATCCTGTTGTGGAGCTCTTTGAAGAGTTGAGAACTACCAAGGGGTAAGGACAGAGAAGTTGAGGAGCTTGCAAGAGTTCCAGAAGAAGCCTACTGAGAGCTTGAGGGAGGCCTTTACTCGCATGAGGCGCTTGATTAATGTAACCAAGGGTTACGGGCTCAAGCAGTCCAATTCTGGTATGGGATATTTTGACAAGGAGCTGAGGAGAAGGGTGCGGGATGCAACTCTCCTACAAGCGCCAACCCACCTTAGCAAATGTGTTTTTGCTGGCAGAGCGGATAGAGCTCAACATGGTGGAGGAAACGAGTGGTCATGGTGGGATTTGCTAAGGAGGCACAACACGGGGTAGTGGTACTCTAGCCAGCCACTACCTCACGTGCTCAAGGCAACAAGGGGGCTCAGTTGAAGCCTAGGGAAGGACAGAGGACCTCAGATTTAGTGGGGGTCTCTCCCTTCATTTGCAGCCAACAACGGCGGATGTGTTGTGTTGGACATGTGGACCCCATGTCAAGAAGGATTGCCCAGGGAGGCAATGGGTTGGCAACCGGCACACAGCCTGCACAGTTGCAGTGTGGGCATTGTGGCAAGTACGGGCATGGAAGACCCAGTGCTATGGTTTGCATCCTGAGTTGCGCCCAGGCCCAGTTCCAAGGAAACAATGGTGGCCGGGGCAAGGTGGAGCAGAGCCCAGAGAGGACGAGGTGGCTAGGCCACGAGGTGCAGGCCAAGGGCAAGCTCAACTGGCCAAGGATGTGGAGATCACGGTGGTGACCAAGGCATGGCCACCGCTTTAGCAGCTAGAGCAGAGGCTTGCTGCCATGGCACAGCTCAGGTGGTACCGGCTCCAAGGTCAGATGGTCCATCTCCTGCTCTTGAGGGAGGAGACATGGGAGGCATGGATTCTGTGCGGGGCAGCACTATGTCACTACCACTATGGGTAGGACACCACTACCACTAGTGAGGGGTGCCACTACCACTACCACTACCACTATATGCGGGCCACCACTACCACTATATGCGGGCCACCACTACCACTAGTGAGGGGTGTCACTGCCACTATCACTATGGGGGGGGGGGGGGGGGGGGGGGGCATCACTACCACTAGTGCAAGGCAGCACTACCACCACCACTATGTCGGGGGCAGCACTACCACTAGTGCAGGTGGAGTCTGCTGCTGCCGTGACTCGAGGAGCAGCATAAGTTCCTGAGCCACGAGGTGCAGAGGTGGAGTTGGATCCACAACGAGGGGAGGCAAGCCGTCAAGCCATGCGTCCTCAGTCATTCACATTGGCGGAGACAGTGTCAACGCCATCCATGGCACCTAGTTCTCGCCCGACTGTTACCTAGGCGGAGGTTACTATGCCATTGGGGAGAGCTACACGGGCAGCACCACTACCTAGTGTTGCCAAGGCTACGGCAGCTAGTATGCTGCTGGGGGCGGCCCAGCAGTACCCTGAGTTGTTGCCAGTGTCTGCAGTTTGTGGATATCATCAGGCCTTGCCAACAGACATTTCTTTGCTGGGGGTGCAGGATTTGGAGCGGGTTGGCTCCATTGATTTGGTAGTGGCAGGTTGGCCCTGCCAAAGGCATTCATCAGCCGGGCATGGCAATGGATTGCGAGACTCGAGGTCGGGTTTGTTTTGGGAGACGGTGCGGGTTTTGCGCCACTTACAGCTTCATCAAGCTGTATCTCCAGCATACATCTTGGAGAATGTGCCACTGATGAGCAATTCTCAGGCCAGGGTGATGGCTAGTGTGCATCAAGTCCGGTCGTCGTGGCTTGGGTCAGCAGTGTTGCTGGATGCAACTGCAGTGGGGTCACGGGCTCATCATCCACGGCTATGGTGGACTAATTTGATGCCACCCGCACTACTCAAGCGTGCATTTGATGGGGTGCAGCGGCCAACACACCTCACAGTGGATAGCATTTTGGACACAGGGAGGCAGTCTCAGCGTATGAGACACGATGACCGTTCGCCTTTGGCAGTGGTCAACAAGGTGGGTCAACCACGAGCAGCACTACCTACACTGCTCAGCTTCCAGGATCGCATGCTTTCCGGGATAGTGGACTTGGCCTCATGTGGGATGCTCAGTTGCAGCAGTTAGTGGAGCTTAATGTTGACGAGCGTGAGCGGGCGATAGTTTTTTCCACTGGGACCACGGCGGTGCCTTCTCTTTCTGAGGCATCACGTCGTCAGGTGTTGGGGCAAGCGATGGATCTCAATTGCTTGACATGGATTATCAGCTTGGCTATGGCTGAGCTACGTAGAGTGCGGAGTGCACTTCCCTTGATGGTCTCTCTGCCTACCGAGACGGTACAGGCAATGAGTGGGGGCGAGCCGGTGAGGATGAGGCCTCATTCTGCAGGATGAGGCCTTGTCATTGACAGAGCAGGCAGTGGTCACTGCTCAAGAGGTTGTAGCATAGCAACCATGGGACGCGTCTCCTACCTCTAAGTCTGCTGGACTTAAGGTTGCAGTTACGGAGGACAATTGGGAGCCTGACATTGGACCCATTGTCACTGGAGGAGAGAGACGATGTATACGGCGGTTCCTGAGGGCTTACAGGAATTGCTTTGCCTTCAGTTTGAAGGACTTGGGAGTACTTAAAGGTCAGGAAATTCGTATTGAGTTGGCCACGGACACGCCAATCTTTCGGAGACCCTATAGATACAGTGACATGGAGAGGTCTTTGATTCAAATGAGGACTCAAGATCTCTGGGAGGCTATTTTGGTGGAGCTCTCTGGTGGAGAATATGCTTCAGCCACGGTGATGCCAGCCAAGAAGGATGTCTATGGCAATTGGACGGAGAGATGTATGTGCGGTGATTACCGGCCTGTAAACCGTCAGACCAAGTCCGATAAGTATGCCATGCCCACACCGGAGGAGATCTTTGATGCCATTGGGCATGCCAAGGTCTTTAGCACTTTGGACTTGCGGTCCGGATATCACCAGTTGCCGATCAAAGAGGCGGACAAGCAGAAGACGGCATTATGGGGGATCAATGAGCACGGGAAGGATTGCCTATATCAGTGGCGGTTCTTACCATTCGGGCTTAAGAACGCTCCTGCAGAGTTCAAGAAAGTCATGGACAAGATTCTAGCAGGGGGGGACTTTGCTCGGTGCTACATAGATGACATCATCATCTTTAGTGCTACAGTGGAGGAGCACAAGAGACACCTTCAGGTGGTGTTTGAGCGCTTGAGGGCGCACGGATTGAAGTTGCATCCGGGGCAATGCAAGTTTTTCCACAACCAGATTGAGTATCTGGGTCACATGATATATCCTGGACAATTGGGGGTGCAACAGACTAAGGTAGAGGCCATTGCACAACCCCATGGATGTGAGCCGAGTTCGAGCTGTCATGGGGTTGACAAACTACTATAGACGGTTTGTCAAGGGATTTAGTGCTATTGCAAAGGCTTTAACCAAGCTGACCAAGGTAGACCAGGAGTGGCAGTGGGAAGATGAGCAAGAGCGAACTTTTCAGGAGCTCAAGGCGAGGTTGACCTCGGCGCCCATCTTGAGACGACCTAACAGGAGGCGCCCCTTTCAGCTGCATATGGATTGGAGCATGCTGGGGGTTGGAGCGGTGCTCACACAGGTGGATGATGAGGGAAGAGAGTTCGTAGTGGCTTATGCTAGCCGCTCGAACAACGCTGCAGAGTCTCAGTATAGCTCATATGAGGGAGAGTGCTTAGTTGCAGTGTGGTGCTATCTATATGGCAATCTCTTCACCCTTGTCACGGATGACCAGCCACTCAAGTGGTTGATGGAGTCAGACAAGCTTACAGGGAAGCTTGCACGGTGGGCATTTATACTCCAGGAGTATGACTTTCAGGTTGTGCATCGACCGGGTTTGGTCAATAGGGATGCGGATGGATTGAGTCGCAATCCATGCACGAGCCAACAGGATGACACTGGAGCTCGGTGGCATGGTGAGACAGACGAGGAGATGGTGCCGGGATGGCATGCATCTGCCTTTTTGTGTATCTTGGCATCGGGAGATCAGGTTGGAACCTACAACAGGGTTGATTGTAGATGGAGTGTCTGAGGACCCTGAGGCTAGTGATGAGCCAGGTGGTGCCAGCGATATACATGAGGATACGGTTGTGTTGGACTACCTCCGCACTGGAGACATGGCAGCTAGTGTGACTGCCAAGGAGAGGGATCGTGTCGCGGCCCTTTGCCTTGAGGGCAGGGGGTCGGGACACATGAGGGGCTGCCCCTGTGGTGGGGGCAGCGGTAGCGGTAGGTATGGGGGGCTGAAGCACCCTTGAGTGCCCAAGGCACTCAAGGAGGCGGAGGCGCTCACTAGGTGGAGCCCCGCACACCGGGTTGCGGTGGGGGTGGCTCCACAAGGGGTGGTGGTAGCTTAGCGGGACTTAGTGGGGGTGGCATAGGACTCACCATGGGGGCGGAGACCTCGTGGTGGGAGTCGTGGGGAGTCTTGGGACTCATCACGGTCCATAGGGGCCGTGGTGAGTGGGCCAAGACTCACCGCGACTCATCACCGGGAGTCAAGGGTTTTCGTGGTGGTTCGCCATAAAATGGCATGGCTGGTTATGAAACCCCCGCGGACAGCTACAGAAGTATATATAGGGAGTAGTAACCCCGAGAACGGCAAGGCCATGGAATGTGCACCTAGGGTTTCAGAGCTTGGAAGAAGAGCTCTTGCACCACAAGAGGAGTGTCTTGTGGCTGGAAATGTAAGCCTTAGGGTTTCAGGAGCTTGGCAAGGGCTGTGATAGGCTGTGCCCTGTGGCCTGTGGGGCTGTGATGGGCTGTGAGGGGATGTGATGGGCTGTGATGGGCTGTGGCGGGCTGTGCCCTGTGGGCCTGACGGGCTGTGATGGGCTTTGACAGGCTGTGGTGGGCTGTGCCCTGTGGCCTGTGGGGCTGTGACGGGCTGTGACACGCTGTGATGGGCTGTGAGGGGCTGTGACAGGCTCTGGGCTGTAACAGGTTGTGCTATGTGGCCTGTGGGGCTGATGACGGGCTGTGAGGGCTGTTTGCTTTTGGGGCTGTGACCCCCTGTGACCTGTGTAGGGCTGTGACAGGCTGTGCATGTGGCCTGTGGGGCTGTGACGGGCTGTGAGGGCCTGTGACAGGCTGTGTGGCGGGCTGGGACAGGCTGTGCCCTGTGGCCTAAGGGGCTATGGCCCTGTGATCTTTGTAGGGCTGTGACAGGCTGTGCCTGTGGCCTTTGGGGTTGTGGCTGTGACTGTGACCTGTGCTGTGACAGGCTGTGGCTTGTGGGGCTGTGACGGCTGTGACCAGTGAGCTGTGTGGGCCTGTGCTAGTCTGTGGTGGCCCGTGTTGACCTGTGGACAGCCTGTGCTGACTCGTGGAGGCACTGGTGGATTGCCTAAGGACTGGCATGTGGTCTTAAAGGCCGAATTTTGAAGCTCGTGGAGGGCGGTTTGAGGAGTATCTTCATGATATTCCCATAGTCATGCAAGTGAGGGAAGAGAGGAGATGAAGAGTGTTGGGATGAGGGCATGCTGGGGTTAGACATTGCTTTAGCTTCTCTTCCTTGTAGTTTCCACCCTCTCATTAGGCCAAGATCTTTCCGTAGGTGGAGGCAAGAGTCAGTCCGGGTTTGGGTTGGGGTGTCCTTGTAGGAGCAACATCGTGGAGTTGTTTTTGGTGTGGGGGAGTTGTCGTTCTAATTTCTTGTGTTTGGATTCCCTCTATACCTGCATGCTTCACTGTGCGCCATGCTAGTTTTGTGTGGGCGCTTGTTTTTATAGGCGATTGGTCCGGATTTGATCACCGGCCAGTCCTAGAGCATGCTGTCGATAGTGAGGCTGGGGTGATGACCAGCCAGACCATCATTGTTTCTCCTGTGGTGAGGTTGGAGGTGATGACCAGCCAATTATAGGAGTGCTTGCGGTGGATGCAGGTACAGGTGTAGGCTATGTTAAGAACTTAGTATTCCAAACCATAAGCCGCAACAGGTTCTCTACCCGGTTACCTTGTGGAGAGGGGGTTTAGGGACATGTTCATGACCGGTTGAGTGTCAACACGGAGGTGCCACTAGTTGCTGGGGACAGTGCCGGTTCAAGCACTAGCGATACTAGTGGGTACACGAGACGAGGTGTGCGGTTTAGGCCACCTTCACCTCCTGTGTCTTCTACGGAAGGTTCTGATTCGGATTGTGAATCAGGAGGACTCATACCGGCGGTGCAAGTTGTTTCCTTGCCATTGTTGTGGGACACAATGGAGGAGATGTATGGAGCCACCAAGGGGCCACGAAGGTACTCTAGGGCGGTGGGCACCATCAAGTTGGATGATTTTATCCAAGAGTTTGATAGTTGGTGTGATTTGCAGCAAATGTGCAATCCACAACTATTTACGCCTTTCATGGCATGGAAGGGGCTGTTTCAGCACCTTGAGGGGCCGCCTATGGATGATTACCATGAGTTCAGGCGGGGGCATGAGGTTGAGATCGAGGAGTGGAGGATGTACTGGTCATCCGACTATGTCTCCATCACTAGGGGCACTAGAGTCACGAGGGCAGTGGCTACACCTGCCGCTGCACCGGCAGCTTCAGCAAGCAGCAGTGGGACTAGTAGGACTGGTGGTACCGTAGCTACGACGTCCACCCAAGCCACTACCGCACCAGCACCAGTACCCGTGTCTGCCTTCAACCCTGTTGTGGAGTTCTTTGAAGAGTAGAGAGGGAACTACCAAGGGGTGAGGACAGAGAAGTTGCGGAGCTTGCAAGAGTTCCAACGGAAGCCTACTGAGAGCTTGATGGAGGCTTTCACTCGCATGAGGCGCTTGATAAATGTAACCCAAGGGGTTACGGAAGCTCAGGTAGTCCAATTCTGGTATGGGATATTGGACAAGGAGTTGAGGAGAAGGGTGCGGGATGCAACTCTCCTACAAGCGGCCCAACCCACCTTAGCAAATGTATTTTTGCTGGCAGAGCGGATAGAGCTCAACATGGTGGAGGAACGAGTGGTCATGGTGGGAGTTGCTAAGGAGACACCACGGGATAGTGGTGCTCCTAGCCAACCACTACCTCAACGTGCTCAAGGCAACAAGGGGGCTCAGGTGAAGCTCAGGGAAGGGCAGAGAGGACCTCAGATGCAGGGGTCTCTTCCTTCATTTGCAGGCCAACAACGGGCGGATGTGATGTGTTGGACATGTGGAGGACCCCACGTCAAGAAGGATTGTCCAGAGGGAGGCAAAGGGCCGGCACATGCACAGCCTGCATGGTTGCAGTGTGGGCATTGTGGCAAGCATGGGCATGGAGAGGCCCAGTGTTATGGTTTGCATCCCGAGTTGCGCCCAGGCCAGTTCCAAGGGAACAATGATGGTCGGGGGTGAGGGGGAGCAGCCCAAAGAGGACGAGGTAGCCAGGCACGGGGTGTAGGCCAAGGGCAAGCTCAACATGGCCAAGGACGCGGAGGCCAGGGTGTTGACCAAGGCATGGCCAACCGGCTTCAGCAGCTAGAGCAGAGGCTCGCTGCCATGGCTACAGCTCAGGTGGTACCGGCTCCAAGGCCGGATGGTCCACCTCCTGCTCCTGAGGGAGGAGATATGGGAGGCATGGGATTCATGTGCGGAGCAGCACTACCACTAGTGCAGGTGCAGTCTGCTGCAGTGACTCGAGGAACAACACGAGTTCCCACGAGGTGCAGAGGTGGAGTTGGATCCACAGCGTGGGGAGGCAAGCCGTCAGGTTAGGCTCCCTCAGTCATTCACATTAGCGGAGACAGTGTCGACGCCATCCATGGTAGTCAAGGGAGGGTCGGCGTGTGCAGCTCCCTGTGACGTTCATAGGAGGAGTTGCGGTTGCCCAACGAGGCAAGATACCGACACTAGCATCATTCACAGTGGCAGTGAGTTGGCCTGGAGAGTTGCTTGAGGGCAACGCTCATTCAGAGGATATGTATGGTATGGCGGAGTTGCCTACCATGGTTGCTTAGACTCCATTGTGGGGCACAAGCAAGGATTTGTAGCGGGATGCTGATCGACGGGTGCAACAAGCCTGGGTGGAGGCTTTGTACCGTCAGGAAAGGATGAGAGTGCGGGGATTGCACCAGGACCACTTCAGTTGTCTCCATGGACACCACACCTATTGTGTGGCAGTATTCGGATGAAGGCATTTGTCTTCTGGACTTGTTTGGCGGGATCAGCACCGGATTGGCTGCTGTGTTACAGGCAGGTGTACGAGTTCAGCGTTACCTATATGTGGAGAAGGATGAGACTGCACGACACGTTTCACTTTGCCATGTTGCTCAGTTGGTGCAGCGGTACCCTGAGTTGTTGCCGGTGTCTGCAGTTCGTGGATATCAGCAGGCCTTGCTAGCAGACATTTCGTTGCTGGGGGCATAGGATTTGGAGCGGGTTGGCTCCATTGATCTGGTAGTGGCAGGTTGGCCCTGCCAAGGGCATTCATCAGCCGGGCATGACAATGGATTGCGAGACTCGAGGTCGGGTCTGTTTTGGGAGATGATGCGGGTTTTGCGCCACTTGCAGCTTCATCAAGCTGTATCTCCAGCATACATCTTGGAGAATGTGCCACTGATGGGCGATTCTCGGGCCAGGATGATGGCCAGTGTGCATCAAGTCCGGTCGTGGCTTGGGTCAGCAGTGTTGTTAGATACAGCTACAGTGGGGTCACGGGCACATTGTCCACGGCTATGGTGGACTAACTTGATGTCACCCGCACTGCTCAAGCGTGCATTTGATGGAGTGCAGCGGCCAGCACATCTCATAGTGGATAGCATTTTGGACACAGAGAGGCAGTCTCAGCGTGTGAGTCACGATGACCGTTCGCCTTTAGCAGTGGTCAACAAGGTGGGTCAACCACGAGCAGCATTACCTACACTGCTCAGCTTCCTAGGATCGCATGCTTTCCGGGATTGTGGACCTGGCCTCCTGTGGGATGCTCAGTTGCAGCAGTTAATGGAGCCTAATGCTGACGAGCGTGCGCGGGCAATGGGTTTTACCACTGGTACCACGGCGGTGCCGTCTCTTTCTGAGGCCAAAGTGCGGAGTGCACTTTCCTCGCTGGTCTCTCTGCCTACCGAGACGGTACAGGCAGTGAGTGGGGGCGAGCATGTGAGGACCACGGGATATAGGCATCCATGGCACACGTGGGAGGTGCTCGAGGTTCAGAGGGAGTTGGCAGCCAAGGTGGCGGTGATGGATGAGGCTGGGGATTTTTCTCAGGTTGAGGAAGTCCTCGAGGATGAGATGATGGGGCAAGATGAGGCATTGTCATTGACTGAGCAGGTAGGGAGTACTGCTCAAGAGGTTGCAACATAGCAACCACTGGATGCGTCCTCTACCTCTAAGCCCACTGGACTTAAGGTTGTAGTTACGGAGGACAATTGGGAGCCTGACATTGGACCCATTGTCACCAGAGGAGAGAGACGATATATACGGCGGTTCCTGAGGGCTTACATGAATTGTTTTGCCTTCAGTTTGAAGGACTTGGGAGCACTGAAGGGTCAAGAGATCCATATTGAGTTGGCCACTGACACGCCAATCTTTCGGAGACCCTATAGATACAGTGACATGGAGAGGTCTTTGATTCAGATGAGGACTCAAGATCTCTGGGAGGTCAGGTTGGACCTACAACAGGGATGACTGTAGATGGAGTGTCTGAGGACCCTGAGGTTAGTGATGAGCCAGGTGGTACCAGAGATATACATGAGGATTCGGCTGTGTTGGACTACCTCCGTACTGGAGACATGACAACCACTGTGACTGCCAAGGAGAGGGATCGGATCCTGCAACGAGCCAAGAGGTTCAAGTGGGAGGGGATACACCTGCTCCGAGTATGGGAGGATGGTCGGGTGAGGATTGTGCCTCACCCCACACAGCGTGCACGGTTAATGCGGCATGCCCATGAGGAGTTGGGGCATTTTGGAGTGCGACGCACTCACAGTTTACTGCAGGGGCAATATTGGTGGCGTGGTATACATACAGAGGTGCAACAGTTCGTGGCTAGGTGCATGGTGTGTGACAGGGTGCGTGCTCATTCAACGCCCCTACACCACAGTTGCATCCTTTACCAATCATGAGATTGGGCTACAGGTGGAGTCTTGACTTCGCAGGACCGTTGCCACTGACTATGCGCCACCACAGATATGTGTTGGTGATGGTGGAGCACTTCTCCAAGTGGATTGAGTTGGTTCCATTATCTGACAAGGCTAGTGAGGGGGCTGCGTATGTATTCTTGAATTGTGTGCTTAGCCGATTCGGTGCTCCAGCTGAGGTACTCACGGACCAAGGGAGAGAGTTCTTGGGGGAGTTTCAGGCTTTGTGTGATAAAGCCTTGATAGACCACCGCACCACTTCTCGGGATCATCCTGAGGCCAATGGCTTGGCAGAGAGAGTTGTTCAGACGGTGAAGAGAGGTTTGTGCAAGTATGGCTTGCAGAAATGACACCTAGGAGATTGGGATCTTCAGGTGTCTTGGTTAGCCATGGGCTGCAGGTTCAGCAAACAAGCATCACTTGCATCTTTCTCACCATATTTCCTTCTCTTTGGCCGAGAGAAGGATTTGCCTACAGCCATTCGTAGGGACACTGCTCAATTCCTGAACCTTGATGATCCGGACGTGTGGGTACGTGCATGTGATCAGCTTGCAGAGTTGTTCAAGAAAGTCATGCCCATGGCTTTTGAGAACCTTGCCATTGCACAGCACCGTGATACGTTGAGGTATGCCACTATACATGGTGGAGGATATCGTCCTGGGGTTCGGAGGTTTAGCCCTGGTGACTATGTTTATTTGCAGCAGACTGCTCCTACGACCCTGGATGTCACTGCAGGGCGTGTTATTCTGAGGGTTCGAGAGGTGTTGCCCTCAGGAGTCCTGATCTTGGAGGGTCGGGATGGCATGACTTGGAAGGACCATGTGCGTAATTGTGCGTCATGTCACCTTCCCAATGTCGATGGCAGAGTTGACCCAAACTCGGCAGTGGTACCTGCATGTTTGAGGTGCATGCTCTGTGGGTCTATCAAAGGGGCAGCCACCATGCTGGTGTGTGATCGATGCTCAAGGGGTTGGCATATAGGATGCTTGACACCACCTCTTGAGAAGGTTCCTGACGGAGATTGGTTGTGTCCACACGGCTTGGGATAGTGGCAGTGGACATGACTGGAGCAGCTAGCAAGACATGGGAGGCCAAGCTCATAGAGTCAATACATGAGATCCCAAGCTCAAGTTCACAGGTTGCAAGACGGCGACTAACGATGGGGCAACTCTTGCACCCGGCCTCTTGATCTATCGAGTTTGAGTGTAGTAGGGATAGTGGTGGAGGACTTAGTGAGGCTATGGTCACTATCACATCTTGTGGCTACCTGGACTTAGAGGGACCTAAGCACCAGCTAGGGGGGCGATTGTGTGGACTAGTGACTGCCATAGTGGGCAGCATAGTGGCAGCCTAGTGACTGACTAGTTGTAGCCTAGTGGTTGGACTAGTGGTTGGACTAGTGGTGGACTAGTGATATACTAGTGTGTGGTGTGCACATGTGTTGTGTGATTTTGGACAGTGATGTAATTGTGTAGCGATATGTATGCGTACGACAGCTGTCAAGTTATTTTACCACTAGTGTGAAACTAGCTAGGAAATAGCTAGCTTTTACATATTGACATTTGGGATTGGCCCAAGTGTCAATCCAGGGGTCAAGGCAGATTTAAGCCCTGGAGTGGTTATCCTCACGGCAAGCGCGGGAGGCTCATCTTTCTCGAGTTGAGCCTCACCGCGCCTAGCTATTGGCGCCGTAGTGTGGATTCCCCAGGCGTGGGGCACTTGGCTTGACTTGTATTTGAGTGATGAGTTTATATATGCATGAGTTTATGCTTCAGTTTTGTGAGCTCGCATAAGCTTGTGCTTGTATTCTTCTTCTTTATCGAGGGGGACAGAGACAAAAGAGAAGGAAGATAAAATATCTTGTCAAGACATGGACAAGACCAAACAAAGTCTTTGTCAATTTAACAACAAATCAGATCCTTAACAAGGCACTATCAATCACTCTTCATTCATAAACCAGTCTGATGACATATAACAGATTTCACGGTTCATGAAATCTCTGGGTGGGGGGTGGGATTATATAAAAATTCGCTTCAGTATATGCTTCATCAAAATGTTTATCCAAACAGGGACCCAATCATGTATCACATTTCTGGGTATGCTTTCAGATGTAACAATAGCAACTGTTCATAGCAGGAAAGTCTTGTTTACCTTGCTAACTTTACTCCCCATGATTACATTATCAATCTGGAAAGGAAGTTCCAGTTTTTATGTAACCTTATGGCCATATCAAAGCAACAGACAGTTTGTAAACCATTTACACATAAGGGGTATGACCTCATACCTTGTTTTTTTGCCCCAAGACCTGGTTTAGGTCTGGGGCCATTGTAAATGTGATAACAAGGTCTTGAGTAGCAAGCAGTTATACATATTGCTACTTTTACCACTGTGCAAAGCAGGAAAACAAAACTTAAGATTGCTAAAGTTTATCACCCATGGTTACATTGTATTTCTGCAGATATTTCTAAGCAGCATGTAAACAGGGAACATAACAGAGGATATTGTATTATGTTCCATAGCATGGTTTCAGTCTGGAAAGTGTTTATAAAATCACAAAGCATCCATGTAGATATATAGAGATACATCTGGGCTGCATAAGTTTAATCCCTGATGTCTTAAAAGACTTTTAAACAGATTTTCTGAGTTCCAAAAAAGACCTCACTATTGTGTTACTTGGTACAAGCCATATCAGTAAAACCAGCAAAGGTCATTTTTAGTAACATAACATGTAGAGTAAGGTTGTAGCCATATTGTTAAGCAGCCTGTTATCCAGATTTAGACATTACATGTTTTGTTTTAATCCCAGAGCGTGGTTTAGTTCTGGGGGCAATCTATGGCTACCTCAGCAGGGTATTTGCCTAGTCTTAGACTGAAAAGAAATCCAGAAAAACAGAAGGCCTGCATTAAACAGCATACATGGCCTAGAGCCCAAATGGCTGGGATACCATACGACCTCCTACATTGCTGTTTGGTATCCACCAAGTCATAGTAGCAGGCCAGTAATGTAAACCGAAATCAAGAGCACATACTGGGCTGTAAATAGCAAAACAAGCCCATAATAGAGTGTAGTAGAAATCAAAAGTAAGAGTCTTAATTAGAAAGTTTGTATTCTAGTAAGGCTCATCTAATCAACAAATGCTCAACAAAGAAGGTTGGAAGCATAGCCAGAAAGGTCAAAGTGTGGAAGTACATTTGAATCAGCTCCCTGAAGATCAGCTCGAGTCGACATTGCCTCAACTGCTTGGATTCGATCAACTTCAAGCTTCATGAGTCATGTTAAGTGAGGGCCCTCACCTGGTCCCATTACATGCAATCAAAAAACAGTGAAGTTAGTGAAGATTTGGAACCCCAGGTGAATATCAGGCCTCACGCTTGTTATCGTTGTACAACATGCGTTCAAAAGCAAGAAGAGATCAAAAGCAAAGCAAAGATAGCCCACAACCTTACGGGTTTGTGGAAGAGGATTCAACATAGCTCCAAGAACTCGGCAATCGACAGAATAAACAAGCAAAGGTTTGCTGATTTCTACGAGCATTTTATAAGGTCATTTTATAAGGTGATACTGCCACACTCACTTTCTCTCGGGGGGATACTGCCAGGGGACATGGCGGAGGGTTCCCTCTCTCCCTCTCTCTATAATCCTTATACTGCAGATTACTTGTTAAGTTTTCTGAGAAAACTGGGATAGCATATAGGTTTTTTTTTTAATAATTTAAAAAAAAAACCTTTAAAAGACATGCAATGATTTCTTGGCTTGTCCTTTATATAATTGATGATGCTGCGGGATTCGATCCCTGGACTACATAGGACGGACGGAACGAGATCGTTCCCTTGAGAAGTCCACGACGATTTAACTTCTGTGAAAGAATAATCTGCAGCAAATTACAAGAGAGTATGGCTTCTGCAGAAGTGACGTTACAATAACAGAACAACAAGGGTCATAGCCCGTAGGGTACATGACACGCGCCGTCATGATTATCTCAGAGACGCCCTTCTTGAACAAACAGGATCTGTGGAAAATCCAGAAGAGGTGCCTTCACAGGCTCTGGAGACCAACAGGGTACTTGTAAACCTGCCAAAATTATGCAAAAAACGGGTAATCCTATCTGCTACACAGGAAGAGGCTCGTTTGATGATTGCACAGGAGCTCTCGTAAGTGATTTGGCGTCACTGGCATGATGGCTTCAGAAAGAATCATTTGGAGAAACAAAACTCCAGCCCTTTACCAGGAACGATCTTGATGATGACTGTACAAGTTTCCCTGAAAAAGAGCCGGACGTTCTGAGTATGAAAGCTTCACGACATGATGTTTGAGAGCAGCTCGAAATCGTGGAGCATCGTGTCATGATGAATACGCAGGGGACGAAGATATCCTGATGCGCAGCCTAGGAGATTCGTCTGTACCTGCTATGAACAAGAACAGGCTGAAGGGAGTAATCGTCTCCCTTTGTTGTCTGCTGTTTTTGTTTTTTCCGTCACTGGTATCATAAGCATACCACCTGTCTAGTTGCAGTGAAGCAAACGAATTGCGAGTAGTTGTGACTTTGTTGCTAGGCCGTTTACAGAGTATGCTTCGGCACTACTAAAGCTCTAGTGCCTTTGTTTGGAGATGACTTCAATGAGGCAGTAACGATTCCTAAGAGTGCTCTGCCGTAACCAGATTACTGACTGACAGGGATTACATACACTCTATATAAATCAGAGTGCTTCCAAAAGGCATCTTTGCCTAGAATTGATAACTGAGAGCTGGTCCCGATTTAGGTTTTTTGTACCTAGGTCCAGCTTATGGTGTCTCTGTTTTTTGGTGTCGCTGGAGTGTTCCTACGATTGGGTTGGACCAGCGATGTCGCAGGAAAACCTACCACAAGCCATTAAGGTTCAGTACATGACCGTGTGGGTATTTTTGCAAATGACAAACCCAACAGGGAGCATATCATACTTACCTATGGCTGTTACCCTGAGATTTCTGTTAAAACAAGAATGGTGGGGTTGTGATTTGTTGTCCATGCAGATAGACCATGGAATTGTGTATTCTGTTAAAGCATCTGAACATGTCATAGGCTATAATCTTACCTCAAGAATTCAGAGTTCTGTTGAGGTCTCATTTGTATGCTGCAGATTCATGATTTCATTCTGGAAAGCGATAGCAAGCGCAGCTGACCCGCTATGCACCTTAAGCTTCCTCACTAACAATCACTGTGGTGTTTGTTTTTGGGACGGGCAACAGGTAAGGGTCATCTGCTTTTTATGAACACATGGAGTGTAGGATGCATGGGAGAATTGGAAGAGTGGAAGCCGTGACATGACAGATTTTGATGAAGATGCTCGAAGAAACTGGGGAGGTCTTTACCAGTCACACAAAGGCTGATTACCCTGCTTATCTTCAAATGAATAACACATGAGAACCACGGAAGCCTCTGAGACTGCTATTCCTATTTCTCTTTAGAGATTTTTTGGAAAAAAAACACAACTGAATCTACACTACTTAAGATGGATTCTAAGGTCATTTTTGTATAGGCCAAGGAATTGTCATGCTATACTGAAACCTGAGTGTAACTCAGCCATAACTGATAGTCTCAGGGACAAGAATCAGAAAAGCATGTATTATGTTGCTCTACCCTGGATCTCACTATGGCTCTAACAAGGATTCATGTTTCAAACAGCAGCATAGTGTTACCTTACTCCACTGGTCAAAATACACAGTGGGTGGACATACTTGGTGACATTATCTGTTTAGAAGCAGTGTTTGCCTGGATGACTTCTTTAATTAAAGATACATGTTATCATAGGCCTGGTATATGTTTATGAATACCTTGTTTTTGAAAGGTCTTAACCATAGATGCATTCTCGTTACACCCTGTTCAAGCCACACTGCTTACAGTTATAGATCACTTCAGAGTACGGCTATGTAGTGGGTGCAAGAATATGTGATAAGTCTTTTACTCCTCTGTCTTATCATAACAGAGGTACTATGAATTCTGATATCAGTTTTTGGAATCAACTTTTGTTGTAACCAGTATGGTTAAGAGAGTACATAAAAAGTGAATGATTCAAATGCTTAAGAGTATGACTCTGATGGACTCAGAGGGTCAATCCATAGCATATAAATTAAAGAAAACCCCAGAGAATACTGCTTGCACACCAGGATGAGCTCCGCCTAGGGCTTCTGGTTCAGGTGCTTGAGATTTAGACTATAGGGGACTTGGAATGTCACCCCATAACATAAATACCCCAGAGAATCCTATTGGCAGACCAGGATAAGCTACATTTAAAGTGCTTGGTTGATGTTTAACTTGGGAATCAGTACCATGATGATAGCTGTAATCAGAACATAGACTTTACAGCAATAAGGTTACTATGAAATGCAGCCTCTGTCATAACGTTAATGATGAAGGCACATATATTGATGGCTGTTTCAATGGCTTAAGAATGCTACACCAGAAACTTCTGGTATGAAAACAGAGCCAAACAATGAAACAAAAAGCTACAATATTACACATTTATACCCAGTTGATTCAGATCAAGCTGCAGTTGAATAGTAACTAACATCAGGTAACAATGATGTTATAGTTACTCCTATTTTTTTTTTAAATGGACATGAAATCCAGTTGTGAACTGGTTTATTCAATGCATTGCCCATTTTAATGTGATGAATGCTTTTGTATTCAATATTTAGGGGAATATCTTACTATTATGAAAGGGGGTATCTTATCCAATACCCCACCCTCCCACCCTATAATGTTTCTTGCAGATTTGGTAAAGAGATGATGGTGCCTCTTCAGGAGGTTGATTTGTCATTTTCATTCTCAGAAAAATCCAGCTTTCACTGATTGGTATTTTCTTGCTACTTGTCCTGACAAGACAAGTCCATCTTCCCTCTCTCTCCCTCTCTTTTGTGGCACTCACAAAAAAACAAACCAGAGAGGGAGAGAGGGGGCAGAAAAAAGTTAAAAGAGAGAGGGAGAGGGACAGAGACAAAAGAGAGGAGAGAGGAGAGATGACGAAAAAAAAAAAATAAAAAATGTGGGGGGGGGACATACAAGTTTAGGATGTGACATAAAGGTTATGGACAACTCTCGACATCTTACCCTTGATCCTACATGACAGAGCCATAGACCATCTCTCCACCCTGACGTACCTCTGTTGCCGCGGCGGCTGCTGTTGGTGGTGGAGCCGGCGCTGCTGTCGTGGCTGCCAACGGCGCGGGTCCCCGCCGCTACAGGGCCTCTCTCCCCGCTCACCCACGCCTCTCTCTCTCTCTTCAGCTTATTTTGCTCCCGCCTCTGCGCGCGTTACTACCACATAGGAGAGAGAGAGATGAGCCCGTGTTTAGGGCAAGAGAGCAAGAGAGAAAGTGAGGGAGGAGGCGGTGCTTACCTTGGGCATTGGAGCGGCATTGGGGCGAACTCGTCTCCACCTTGCGACCACCTCGGGCCCAGCACCAAGTTGGTTTCTCCTCCACCCTAAACCCTACTCTCTCAACTCCATCTCTCCCAAAGAGCAAATGAAAACGGGGGGAAGGAGGTGCTTCAAGCACTTAGGAAATAAAGGGCGCGGCGCCTACGTGCGACGACGGCCGTCGCACGCCTGCGCCCCGCCTTTAAAAAAAAAAATTAAACTGGGTATTTGCGACGGAGGGTCGTCGCTGCTAGCGACCCCCGGCCTCACAAATAAATAAATAAACGTGTCGCATCCTGCGACGCGTTGGTGTCGCAGGCAGCAACGGCCGGGCTTTTTAGGTTTAGGGTTTAGGGCCTTTTGGGGTTCTTAGTTTTTTTTTTTTTTAAAAAAAAATTTATATGGTACTTGGGTAGGGTGTTTGTTTTTCTTTATGGTGCTGGGTTTTGGATTGGCGGTCTTGGTTGTGGGTCTTGGGGTTGAAAAGATAAACGGTGTAATTAGGATTCGCATATCCAAAAAATGGTTCAATCTGATAAGTGCAAAGCGCTGGGTCTCAGTAAAATTTTCATGGTATGGGCAACTTGAAGATAGAACGTGAGGAAGGATTTATTGTCTTGGGCTCTCTAGCACCAAAGGGATGCTCCGCCTTTGTTTACCAATTTTGAAAGTCCCGAGGCTGAGGCAAAGGCCCATGCCCTTAGGCAATGTGAGACTGGTCTTTTTGGGATTTGCTTTTTTCTTTATAGCATTTTTTTGATACTGGGTTTTGGAGTTTGAATTTTGCAGGGTCGCTACGGCCTCCCGGCGTTGGGGCGTAGCGACCCCTTGCTGTCGTAGGGTGGAAAAAGGACATAGGGTTTTTTCGCCAATGGTTTCTTAGAAATGAAAGTGCTGGTGGTGTGTGTTAATTAGGATGCGATGGTGAGGAAACATCGACCCGTCTCCCTCTTGGATAAGGAGGCAATACCACATATCGATTTTGGCCCAGGAGCGATCATTTTTCGTGGTGAGGAGTGACCCATTGCACCTGATCCGATACAGGCTGGCGGACACAATCATAGAAGGGACCGGGGCCAAATTTCAGGTGATGCGGAGGATGTTGACACTCCGGGATTGAGTCGGGTGCGCCGCGGGTTGCCCCCTCGCGGACCACCCCGTGGTGAGAGCCCTGCTAGTCCAGAGGCACAACGCCCATACACGTCCACCTTTGACCCCCCCCCCCCCCCCCCCCCGACAAGATTGAGTGTTGATGCACTAAGTGTTGGGCACGGATACCGCCGGGCGGCACCAAACCACTGAGGCGGCGACTGCAATTTGTCGAAAAACATTACGCGAAGAGCTTGATTGCGGATGCGGCAAATGCGAGTCTTTTTCCACCCCCTCTCATTAACATTTATTCATAGTACATTTGCTATATCTAATAATATAGTATGATTGGTAAACATACATGAAACCAAATTACGATATAAGTATTGATGCGTCGTATACTACGCGCATTGCAGCCACGACTTGATGCCCAAGCTCACAATCACATTGCACGGGAGGCATTTCGCGCCGATCTGCTTGCAGAATTTGTGCCAGAGCCTGTGCCCGATGTGACCAGTTGGTTCCCCCAGCACCACGTAGATGAGATGCGTAGGGTCGAGGGGTATCGTAGGTGTCGTAGACGTTATGGCCGACGACGAGCAGCCCCCCCCCCTCCGGTTTCCTCAGGCAGTCCCCCTGATCCAGTGTCCTCATCTGATGATTCTCCACGCTCTACATGCAGTAGCAGCTTGAAGGCCGATTGTGCCCCCCCCCCCCCCGGTCTGTTTCTTTGCCCGATCCACCTCTGGTAGTACCTGATCTGGATGTTGTACCCCCGGCTGCACCTCCAGCATTACATCCTCAACCACCTCCACGTGCATGTGCCCCCCGAACCCCTAGGAGGGGTCGGCTTCGCCCTAGGTTTCCTCCCCTTCGGCTTGGGTGGCCTGAGCCGGATCCTCACCCCTGATGGGAAGCGCATAGGACTATGTTACTGAGGACCGTTCAGCCTCGTTGTTGGGGGAATCATCTCGACCCTCCTACCCCCATCCGAGGGCATATGGAGTTCGAGTATTGGGGTAGACGGTATGTTGTGAGAGCCGCTACTGACCCTGCTATGGGTCGGGGTTTATTCACAGTCAATGATATTATGGTTCCTCCTGCGAGAAACAACATGGTGGACTTGTTTCCCTACTATGGTCCATATTACACCTCCGAGGAGTTCCGTACATTATGCCTCGAAGCCCCATATATCCTACCCTACATTTTGTGTGTCAACGAACGGGATGTACGTAGACGGGGGCTATCTCCCATTGAGATCAGATTTTGTGATGGTGACCCCGATATCTTTGGCAATGTTGTTGGGCTGGTCAACAGTTCTTTTGGTCATCCTAGGAGAACAATGTAGTATGGGACAAGAGAAGCGATGGGCATGAGAGCTTTTGTGGTCATACGTCGGTATACTATGAGGGGATGCACATGTTTGTGATGACATGTGCTAGTAGGACTATTAGGGCTGGCAGCGAGCTATTTGCCTCATACGAGTTCTCCCGGGATGATTGGGACCTCTGGTTATAGCATGAGTGGGATGTGTATGATAGAAATAGGTTTCTTTTGAGACAGGGATCGCGTAGAGGGGCATTGTAGATATTCTCATGATATACTTTATATACATCCGATTAATCGATTGATGTAAATATCTTTTCTTGTTGCTCATATGGGTTGCAACTTTGCGTATATGATCTGAACATACTTATGCACATGTGGACCAAATATGAGCTTGAACCAAGTTCATTCAATGGGTCATTCAAGTGTTGAACGCAGCTACGTGTCGTAGAGACGGAAAACTGCGTTTTGTCTGCACATGATTTTTTTTTTTATTCCATTCTGAAGCCATATGCTTAATGACAACATATGCAATGTGCGTGCAAAATTTGGGAGTAAACAAAAGTCATTTGGACCCAGAACCATATTTTCTTCTCTCATTTGCACTCCAAAGTTGATTTATCTTCAATTTCATGCACTCTTCATAGAGAGTTCTGCAAAAGTGACCCTTGAAACACATTTTGTTTTTGTCCAATTTTTTGCATGGATGTAGTGGTGCAAACCCCGATGTCACAGAACAAAATAGAGCCAAAAATAAAATCATTACGCCCCTCAAAACCGCAATCCTATATTTTCTAAATGTAAATATTCATTTAAAAATCATTTGAATTCGATTTAATTCAAAATTGGTTCAAGGGTGAGTGCGTTGTTGGGAAGGCGAATGTTTTTTTTTTTTTTTTTTTTTTTTTTTTTTTTTTTTTTTTTTTTTTTTTCCGTTGAATCTTTGCACAAGTGTTGCACACATATTTAAGCACATGTAGGAAAAAATGAAGCTTGAGCCACATCCGTTTGATGGGTGCAATGGCATGAGAGGATTTTCTTTCACATTAATAAACAAAATTGATTGATAGGGTGAACGCGTCCTTGGGGAGGCAAATGATTTTGTTTGGGTTTGAAACTTTGCATGCGTGACGTTGCGCACATACATGTAATTACTTAATGACATATTTGATGCATGCACACATTGAAGGTTGTTGTTTGCATTTCACTTATAATAAGTTGTATGGTTGCAAGGACACATTATAATAAATGCCCGTATGTTCATTTGTTCATATCAGGACTTTGTCCCTCCCTTCTCGGTCCTTTCTCTTGGCACCCCATCCGAAAACAACCCAAGTACATCAGATGGGAGCCGTGGGCGAGACGCTACCCCCACGGTACCGAACGATGGTGACGATGACAGTGACAGTGACAGTGACAACAACAATGAGGATGGAATTAACCAGGAGGATGTGCAAGCCATGTAGGATCTCTTAATGCATCATGTGGGCGCTGATGCATCCCATGGAGAGGAAACCCGGCCAATCGATGATCCTGAAATGGCCCCCTCAAATGACATGGAGAGGGAGGCGAGAACTCCTTTGTACGAAGGGGCGAAAGTGAGTCGACTTTCAACAATATTACTTTTGCTCAATCTTCAAATTCGATTTGGCATAAGTAATGTTGGGATGTCTGCCATAAAAAGTATGACGCCTCCCGAGGGAGCGTAACTTATGGTGTCGCTTCACCACAAGGGTTACTGCCTGCTGAAAGGTGGACACCTTCATGACACACCAGACCGTGGTTTGAACCCACAACCACATCCAACATGGTATGTGCCCATTACCACTGGGCTATATGCTGGTTGTCGATGTCTGCCATAATGCGAACTATTGCGGACTATATCCTTGCTCCACACTTGAAACCCAAGATGTCACGGTCGCGGAAAGAGGCGCGCGAAGTCTTGGACTCTGTAGGGATGGGCTATAAGATTTTTCATGCATGTCCATGTGATAAAAACCCTATACTACAGAGAGGATTCGCGTCTCACCAAGTGCCCAAAGTGCAAGAAAGACCGATATCGGGATGATGTCCAAGGGAAAAAAGTACCACGCAAGGTATTAGCGCCATTCCCCCTTGAATGGAAATTATTTTCTTTAATTTTCTTGATGCATGTAAAGTGTATTCCACAAAGTTTAGGGTTTATAGAGTAGTACTCATGCAAGATCTTATTGTGGCTTTGGAAGGAGTGAGTAATATTAGCGACGTTCGGTTTTGACCATTCTTTTCCTAATGAGGGAGAGGGTGCATAAAGGGAAAGACATAAGGGTGTTGTATTATGTGTGCTAATGGGATGATTACATGTGGGGGACGTGGGGTATTTCATCCTAGAAAATGCATTACTTTCTGATGATCCTGCGATTGAAGGCACACTACCGAAGCCCCTCATTGGCAACACTGATGAGATGGCACGCCTCGCATCGGAGCCCCCCGGAAAAGGTGTGCGGGCCACAAGATTCACAAGCAGAGATGTGGCCTTTTCTCTTGGAGGACCCACGACATGTCCGCCTCGGCTTCTCCTCGGATGGGGTCAACCTATACTTTGTCCAGTCATGTAGTCATTCCACTTGGCCGGTGACCATGGTGAATTACAACATCCCTCCGTATCTTTCAATAAAAAAAAGGCCATATCATGTTGGCTGCCATTGTACCAGGTGAGTGTTCCCATTTCATTCTTATTATTCCCTTGGACTTTACATTAATCTTCTGATCTCTGGCGCAATTTGGATGCAAGATTGATGAGTGACATAATCATGTAGTAAGACGCGTAATTCATTATGTAGTATAATTTGCATACTAGTGGAGCATTGAAACAATGATGTGAATGTCTCACAGGGAAAAAACAAGTGGTAAACATGGACACGTACTTGCGACCTCTAGTTGATGAACTTAAGGAGCTATGGAGGGGGTTCCCGGCATTGGATGCTTCACTTGACCCAGGATCGAAAGCTTACAACGACAGCTGAAGGCATTCCAATGCAAAGAGGAACAAGAACTGAGAAGTTCTACTCGTCAGCAGGTCGATGATCACATTCTTCAGCTATGGTTGAACGGCGAGCCGGTGGATGGCAAGGTGCCTCGCAAATTGACTAGGGAAGAAATCATAGATTTCCAACAGCAAGTGCAGGCCATTGCCACCAATACTATTGACGGAGTCTATAGTACAATAGCTGATTTGCAGGAAGACATGGACACTCTTCAGATTCAAGTGGATGAATTGATCTCTGGCATGGAGAAGCGGTGACAATTGGAGGTCAATGAGGCACAAGCTAAACAGGTTTTGGATACAGGGGCTACAGTATCACAGTTACCCAAGGTATCACATGTGGACTTGAGCACTCACTCAGCTTGCTGTCTAGAATGAACCCTTTGTTCCACCACAGACTTTTGCTCAGCAGGCCTATAATGATGTTATACTTCTACCTCTTGGGCAGATTCCCCAAGTCATGGAAATGGCTTGGAAACATTTCACACCTGTGCAGTCATTGGGGCAATATTACCACATCATGCGTCATTGGTTTCCATTGGCAACAAGGCACCGAGTTTTTGATGCGAACACGCAGTTGGAGGATCATGTCTTTGCTTAGTGGTGGCACGGTGCAAGTGACATGATGAAGGAGTTGCTAGCATTCCAAGTTATTCATGGTCTGGTGTCGACCAAAACCAAGGAGGCAGCCAGCATTGTCATAGGATGTGGTACTTACTATGCAGCTTATTTTCTTCTCAGATACCAAATCGAGCGACAAACAATGCATCAGAGGTATCTCTCTTTTTCCAATGGACCTCAATGGCAACTGCCTCTGCCTCCCCAGTTTACATCTCATGATGTCAGACTCATCTCCAGTATGAGACACAGCTCCGGTCTTGGTTTCAGAAGGCCCAAGATCACCTGACACAGATTCTCTGGGATCATAATCATATTTTTCTTAAGGGGCAGATGGCCAGGCAATGGCTTGAGACCTCCAAGCATCTCCCAAAACCACCCAATTACACCTTGGGTGCATTGCGCACATATACTGCCCTGGCTAGGAAGAAAGTAGACAAAGCTTGTCTTGACAATGTTCCAGACATGGTAGGCATTGATGGGATGCCAATGGACCTATTAGTTTAGCACAGGAGCCAGAAGAGCCAGCATAATGCGAAAGAACCCCATGTCTCGGGTTCGTCCAGTAAAGATGTGTTGGACATCACGGAGCAGTATGAACAGGTCATGGGTGACAGAGCAAGGAGGAGTTCTCCCATTCCTGAAAGGTTTCCCAACTATATTAGGCCAGGACAATCAGCTCCAGTCAGCAGACAGCCATCTCCGCCACGGACAGATGCAGTTTGGGCTAAAACTCTAAGCCCTCGCACCAACTCTCGTCCACGAAAAGGTGCCCGTTCACCAAGGTATGAAGACCCCACACATTAACCATGAGGGCACGGCTTTTTTGGAGAGGGAGGGATAATGTTATAGGGCTGTCTGGGACTTAGGCAGAATCGGGGTTTTTGTGGGTACCCCTAATTTTTGCGCAGCTGTGGTGCTTCATGACTATGTGATCACAGCCCGACACAGGTCACAGGTCACAGTCACAGGGTGTGACGACCTGTGGTGCTTCATGACTGTGCGATCACAACTCGACACAGGTCACAGCTCGACTCAGGTCATAGGCGCTGTTACCACAGATGGGGAACGGGAGGCGAGAACACCACCAGCGGGGACAAAGTGTAGTTACGAGCTGACTGGCGGTTAGAGGCACGGTTAGACGGTTATAGCCTGCAGGTGAAGAGCCAGCGGAAAGGGGAGGAAAGGGGGACTTTTGGATCACTTCTTGATCACTTCTTGGAGCACTGGGAGCATCAGGGGAAGAAGCACGTTCTTGAGCACAGGGATGGAGAGCACAGTGGAGGAGGAGACACGATCTGACGATGCTTGATACATGCAAGCCGTAGAGTAGGGCAGAATAGAGACACCATGGCTTTGGCCTGATACTTGATAGAAATTAATATGATTCCTATTACATATTCACACTGTGTAGAGAGATCTAAGTGAAGATATGGAATGAATGCTTAAGTAGATGGAACATGGTAGATTGTAGAAGCAATCTGATACTTAATTCTAGGCAGTAAGGTTATAACTTACTAAACATGAATGCAAGAAGGAATAGAAATAGGAAAGCACCCCCCATGATACACTAGTTGTAGGTCATGACTGATTGTTCTGAGCGGGATGAGTACTCCAACTCTTCTATCTTGGAGTTTCCACCTCGGATGGCGAAGGGATGGGTGAGTAACAGCCGCTCAACAGAGTGTGCCAATGAGAGTTTTTTGGCGGCATTGGATGGGCGGGGCGCCATGTTGGCACACATCAAGCAAATGGAGAGGCTGAAAGGCAAAGCAGTGAAGAAGACGGTTGTAGAAGAGCCTTCCGACACCCCTGGGTTTCTAAAGATGGTGGAGTTCTTTGAGAGGACAAGTGCAGGGAAGGATTGCAGGAGGGGTGGAAAATAGACCAAGTGGTCTTGCGATATGATCATCTTGGATATTCCGGATGGAGAGCCTGTGGAAGGACTGGATGTTGTGCCGTCTTGGAACACTAGGTACTCCGAGGACTTGTGGAAAAAAAGATTTGGGCTAGCCCGCATGGTGTTGGACGACAGAGGGTGTATGGTTGTCCTAGCCAACAGAGGCAAAAACACAGAGGCAGGAATTGCAAAGTGGACCCGCAAGAGTGCCGTCCCAATTCTAAAGAAGAAGTGGACGTGCATCAACACATTGGGCCCTCGCTCGGAAGAGAAGATGGTAATTACCACATTGGCAACCCTGGTGGCATTTTTAAAGGTGATTTGAAATGCGGTGTCGAATTCACATTCTGATCGTTTTCCACTGTGTTTGCAGACAAAGCAGTTCGATGCCTACTTCTTTGTGAAGGAGAACTCGACCTTTGCTTTCCGGAAGGATGGATTGTTGGTTGACCCCAACTGCAACCCCATCGATTATGACGTCCTGTTCAACAACGTTACCACGGAACTACTCCCTCATTGCCTCACTTCAATGGATCCCTGTGGTATTCACGGACTGACTCGAAGCCCTGCCTTTATCCAGACCATTATGGAGACATGCAGCTCGCTGGAGGGCAGAGTGCTCGACCTCATATGTGGAACAGGTATGCAGATTTTGGTACTACTTTGTATTCTGAATTTTCAATTTGTTCATATTCTCCATTTCTTAAGGGCCATGTGTGCATAATGAGTGGATGTCCTTGTCTCAGGTGCCTCAATGTGGGCTGGCCGGTTTTCCAACCGGCACGTCTTTGCCTTCGAGGAGGACAGATCCGTGTGGGGATCCCATCTGGAAGGGCTTCAACGAAATGTGAAGGCTACCATCGCAGCCACTGACTCCTCGGAGGATTCCTTGGACTCGGAGGAAGAGACAGTGGACATTGATGATGAGGAGAACCCGGAATACGAGTGAGTGGAATCATTGTAAGTTTGCAAAGCCTTCTGGGTCATTCTTTCTTTCACGACAATGTCAGATTGTGGTTCTCATTGGTCTGGGAAACTGATTATTATGTGCAGGATTCCAAGATCTGCGTCGAAATCAATGGCGCCTACATTTCTTGCCAGGGAGGATGTCCCGTTCTTTGCCAGGTCGGGCTTCCTGAAGAGCCCAGTGAAGGACTACTCCCTTCCTAGTTATGCAGCTAAGCTTGCAAAGACAGCGATTAGGCGATGTGAGAATCCCAGTAAAGTAGAGCTGATTTTGGAGAGGGCTAGGGAGGAGAGAAGGAAGTGGAGAGAGTTGGCTGCAGCTCAGACCCGGAAATGCGTGCAATTATGTATGTGATTCCACGGAAGAGAGCGATGCAGACAAGGAGGACGACGACCCAACGGAGGTCAAATGGTCAGTTCCTCAAGGGGAAGTTGGAATCTTTGAAAGCGTAGCCAACGATCAGTCCGCTGGGCATGACAAAGAAGATGAGGGCGTGGAAGGAGAGCAGGACAGTCAAGGACAGGATGAGGAGAGTTATGATGATTTCCAAGATGGGTAGATATTTAAATAAGTCTTTGTACATTTTAATTCTCTTCCTGAATATATATCGGAATTTTTTTTGAAGTTGAGGTCGCCTCGCCCCTGTGCTTCTTAATGACACCACCTCCGCAACCACCTCCATCCCGAAACCGTAAATGCGGTACCGCATTTCCATCTCGGAACGAAAATGCGGCACCGCATTTACATAATTCGTTTTGGAAATGCGGCACCGCATTTCCATAAGCGGCATGGAAATTTGTCCATTTCCTGTGGCGGGCACAGTAATAAGGCACCGCAAATCGAAGGGCTGAACGGAAATGCGGTGCCGCATTTCTATGGCCAATAGGGAATTTCCATGTCAGATATGGAAATGCGGTGCCACATTTCCATGTCCAATGTGGAAATGCAGTGCCGCATTTCCAATTCGAAGTATGGAAATGCCATGTGAATGCAGCCATTTCCGTTATGCAGACTGAAATGCGGCGCCGCATTTCCGTTGCGACCTGCACATTACAGGTGAAGCTACCGGACATAAATGCATGGGAACAAGGGAAATGCGGTGTCGCATTTCCCAACTTGGGCATGTACAACTTTTCGTTTCTGCAAAGACGCATTTCGCTTGACCTGATGACTCTGATATCGCTCTTCTGGTGATTGATGTGGAAATAGACATTGTACAAATGACATCACAAATTCTCAACAGTGGCCAAAAAGAGCAGTGCATAGAATACAATGAAACTGAGGATGCACATTACACAGAAGTGAGGGCACGATGGGTTGTTTTATTGATTGAACACGGTGTCTCACATTAAGCAAGTCCAAACAAATCTAAACCCTTCCGCCTTCTATATGGGCGTCACCACGTCAACGGAACTTCAATAGCCCTGAAAACAAGCTCATTAGTGAGGCGGCACCTCCACATAAATTGCATTACAGTCGTGCTAGTGCCCTTGGTGGAGCTAACGACAATGTCATGCCCATCAATGATACCACCATCATACATTGATAGGGTCACTGTGGGCCTCATGTTCCCGTGCGATTCGTCCTCAGAACTCATGCGAATGTCCCCATACACTGGAAAAACGGAGTGAACTCGATGAATAAAGTTTTCCCCGGTGCAGTCCTCCCTGGTCCACTGGCAGCAGTTCCAGCGCCAAAGCATGGCCGTGCGTGATCTATCCGGCTTCCCATTCCAGCTGGGTATATTGAGGTCAACAATTTGCAGCACCCACGGACCGCATTGACCCTCACCCTCACCCCGCTCAAAGCTATAATAGTCCTCCAAATACTCCATTGCGCGCAATGACTCCCGCTTGACTCCAGAAGCGTAAGTGAAAACAATGAGCCAGACAATGATGTCTCCTGATTTTGGTTTGAACATTGCATAATCGTGGCCATGATAAGGGCAGTCAGGAGGATTGCGGCGGCACGGCATCCTTGCAGAAGAGTAGCGGAGGACGCTGAATGACAGCAGCTTCTAGATGCAAGAGGCAGCAGCGCGGAGGCAGGAAGCTGTGCAAGGAGATGACAATGAGTTTGCAAACGATGCCCTTCGTGACTTATACTCCAGGGCAGATTTAAATTTCCCCCTCACATGAACTTGCACGGATGAAGATTGGCAGCTCCATGAATGTAGCCGTTTCAGTTTCCATCCCTGCCATGCAAACTATGCGCCGTAAGTCTCACCCGGTTTGCCAGGTGGGCCTATCGCCCCTCAAAACAACTTCATCCAACTCCCCTTGGATGTAATGCGGCGCCAAATTTCCAGCCGGGGGGATGGACTTTGGTGCTAGGTGGCCGACTGTTCCCCCGACACCATTTCATCCAACCCACCCTGGATGAAAATTCGGCGCCGCATTCCCATCCGGGGGTCCTCAAGTTGGGTGACAGTTGTGCTTCTCTCCCCCCGAGAAGGTTTCATCCAATTCCCACCGGATGGAAATATGGCGCCGCATTCCATCCGGGGGGGTCGCTATTGCCTATCATCCTCCCCCCGGACTGTATATAGTTCGTTCCTAGTGTGCGGCTTTTCTTCACAATCCCCATTTCCCCTTCCGCTGCTTATTTGCTCATTCCTTCCGTCGTTTCTATGGCGTGTTGCTATGTCCAGGTCCACTTTTCAGCGATGAGCCGCCTGAACACCAAGTGTCCATACATGTCCACGAGTGGACTCGGGATCTGTTGGACAGATGGGGAGATTAGCTGCGTAGTGGTATTTGGCGACTTTGGAACATGCGGATCGGGGACACAGACTTCCCACTTTCCGAGGACCCGGATAGATGGCATGTTGCAACATTACATGAGTGGAGGTGTTGTCAGTGGGTGTTTGTCGATATCATCTCCATGCAGTTCAACCGGGAGTACTGTGCGGACCCGGCATCGTTTGGGGATGTTTGGATGAGGGGTGAGGACTTGAACGGACCTGCCGAGCTCTCCGTTTCGATCCATTTCTATAATGGGGTCGAAGAGTTGGAGGAAGACGAGGTGGTGGTGCACTTCGATCAGAACCGCCACCAAGTGCCCTATGTTTTCACGAGGTTGCTGAGGAAGGTCGTGAGGATAGGATGGTTGGGTGCCCTTGGACAACAAGGACATGGTGGACCTCTTGGAGTCCATCTCGCACGTTTGTAGTCCGAATGTGCGGAATCCTGCACGCGAAAGCGGAGGAGAAGAGAAGGGAAAGACGTGTCTCTGTTGGGCCTGAGTCGGCATCCTCCCTCAGTTTGGGCCAGAAATACTCTTTCTTCAAGAGTGCCGCGGTGCGCTTGGCTCCGCCATGGCCCGCAAGCGGGCCATCGTGGCATTCTCTCAAGAGACTATCTCTGATCCCTCCCTTCGGCACATAGAGACGCTTTTGCTTGTACCGGAGCAGTCCATTGTGCAAGTGGAACTGCGATTTAACCCCCAACCTCAAGTCCTGCATCACGGACTTCCCCATCTCATCCTTTCGGTAAGCCTTCTGGATCTTTCTTTGGAATGCCATCTCGCCCCTGTACACCAACATGAGCTGTTGTTTTCTACTTAAAGCATCGGCCACCACATTGTCCCATCCCGGTTTCTACTGGATATCCACGTTGAACACTGCTAAAGTGTACCTAAGTTGTTTTAGGGACAACTTAGGCTGTGTGGCAAAATACTTCACCGTGACATTGTCCGTGAACACCTTCACGGGGTTGGGACCAACATAGTGGCGCCAAAGCTCAAGGCAATGCACCACCGCCTTCATTTCTTTCTTGTGCGTAGGCCACCGCCGCTCCACTTTATTCAGTTTCTTGCTTTTGTAAGTCACTGGACGTCCATCCTGCATGAGCACATCCCCAATTGCGAAGTCCGACGCATCTGTATGAATCTCAAATGGATGGTCGAACTCCGGGATTTTCAGGACTGGAGCTTCCGCCATCCGCTGCTTCAACTCGGCAAAAGCTTGGCCACAAAAGGTGTTCCATACCTATACCTTGGATTTACACAGAAGGTCTGACAGCGGCCCTGCAATCTTGGCAAAATTTCTCACATACTTTCGATAATAGGAGGCGAGTCCTAAGAAGGATCGCACTCCCGGGACCGAAGTCGGAGGCTCCCAGTCCAAGATTGCCCTCACCTTTCTGTCATCCATTTTGATCCCATCCTGTGTAATCACATGCCCTAGGAACTCCACTTTTGTGACCCCGAATTCGCACTTTGAAGCTTTGGCATACAACTTCCTTTTCCGTAATTTCTAGAACACCCTTTTGAGGTGCTCCAGGCTCTTCCTTTGTTTTCGAGTACACCAAGATGTCGTCGATGTACACGATCACAAAGTCATCCAACCACTCCTGGAAAAGGCTGTTCATTAGCGTGCTAAAGGTCGCGGATACGTTGGTGAGCCCAAAAGGCATCACCAAGAACTCATATGAACCATATCTTGTCCTGCACGCAGTCTTCTCCTCATCTCTTTCCGCCACTTGGATTTGATGGTAACCTAAGCGCAAATCGATCCGGCTGAAATACTTTGCTCCTGCCAACCGATCGAAGAGGTTGTCGATCCTTGGCAAAGGGTACCAGTTTTTTATAGTCACCTTATTCAGAGCCTTGTAATCGACACACATCCGCAGCGTCCCATCCTTCTTGCCTGCGAATAGCACCGGGGCTCCGTAAGGTGACTTACTCGGCCAGATGTACCCCTTTGACATTAGATCCTTGAGCTAGGCCTTCAGCTCGACCAACTCTCTGTGGCTCAACCGGTAGGGCGCCTTGGCAGGCGGCTCCGATCCCGGTATCACCTCTATCTTGTGGTCAACTCCTCTTCGCGGTGGTAAGCCGCTTGATAAATCCTCCGGCATCACATCCTGGTATTTCTCCAAGATCCCCTTGATCCAATCTGGGCTAGGCTCCCTATTGACTTCTCTTTCCACTTGTCTTACGTAAAGCAAAAACTGGGGCTTGTGTGGCTCCTCTACTGCCCACTCCTTTGCTGTCAGCAGGTTTTTTTGCCCTCCCACTCGGTTGGGCGTTTCCGACACCCGTAAAACTTTGCTACCATTCCCACACGGTAGCGTGACTATTCTCTTGCGGCCATCTATGACCGCTCCGGATTTGCTCAAAAGGGTCATCCCCAAAATGAGATCCACTCCATCGATCTTGAAAATGGTGAAGTTCTCACGTCCCTCCCAACTCCCGAGCTGAAGAGGAACATTGAACGCCAACCTCGTCACCAGTTGTGGTTCTCCTTTTGCAGAACGCACTTCAATAGAGGCCCCCACATCACTTGTCGGGAGCCCCAGCTTCTGTGTCGTTGCCGGTGTCATGAAGGAGTGCGACGCTCTTGTGTCCACCAACAACGACACGTTAGTTCCGGAAATCATCCCACTCACGAACATTAACGGACTCCCTTTACGCAAGGGGCCAGTCTCCTGATACAACTCACAAGAGTAGTTGCCTACCTTGCAAGTCTTGGCGACTACCGCCTCCACCAAGCGGCTGATGGACTCTTCGGACAGCTCCGTGGTCGCCCGAGTCATGTTCAATTGTCGGGGTTTCGCGCACTTCTTGGCCACGTGCCCGGCCTCCCCGCAATTAAAGCACACTCCATCGAAGGTCGCCTTTTGTCCACCATAAGCCGCCGCACCCGATTTTCCTTTCGGAGCACCGAGTGCGGCTTTGACGTGTGAAGGCCCTCCCTTCGATTTCCATGTGCCATAGTCACCGCGTGGCCTATCCCACTTCTTTTCCGGTCGGAAAAAAATCACCCTCCCGCCGGGCCTTCTTGTGGTTCAGCTCCGTACAGCCTTGTCTTTTGCCCCTAGGGACATCCGAGAAACATTCAGCCCTTTCAATTGCCTCATTCAAAGTCTTAGGTGGCTTCTCCTCCAACTTCCGCCTGGCCCATGGGGCCAATCCCGCCACAAAGTTGAAGACCATTTCTGGTTCCGCCATATCCGCGACTTTGAGCAACAGCACATTGAAAGCCTGAACATATCCCCGAATGTCATCCGTTTGCTTCAAATTCCTCATCTTGTCCCGGGCGAACCAGGACGCGTTGAGGGGCACAAACTGTCTTTTCATAAGTTCCTTGAACCCACTCCAGCTCAAGGTTTCTGGGTTTGGACCTTGGTCATGAAGGCGTTTCTGCCACCATTGTTGAGCATAGCCCCTCAAATAGCTGAGAGCCACTTCCACCCGATCCTCCTCACTCAACTTGGCCGCCCGAAAGTACTGCTCCAGCTCCAAGAGCCAGGTGTTGAGTGCCTTCCGATTTTGGATGCCCTCAAAGGTGCCGGGTTCCTTAGGCTTCACCTTAAACTTTGCTTTAGTGAAAGTGACATTAGCCGCCCTCATCACGTCTTTTAACGTCCCGCCAAACTGCGCCAACAACCCTTCCCAAAAGGCTGCTGGCATAGGAAGCATCTGTTGGTATGAGCCTCTGGGAAGTCCTCGGGCTCCAACTCCCCAAATTCCTCCCGTTCTTGAGCAGCCTCGCTTTCATAAGCATAAATCGCCTCTTCCATTTGCCGCTTCGGTGACACGTCGCCCCCACCGGGCTCACCGGGATCATCATCTTTCGGGCCGTTCCGCTTTCGCTTTGTCTTGCCCGACCCCATGATGAGGCCGATCTCAAGGACGATCGTGTACTGAACTCTAAGCACTGATACCAAGTATTGTGCACCTCACTTCGGTAAGCTCCCCTTCAAGTCATAGTTACTCGCTTGATGCGCGCGCCTAACTCCCAAACTGGCCGCTGGGCCAACTCGGAGCTTCGGCTGCTCACCGGGACATAACGGTCCCCCGTTGCTCCTCCACAAGACCCTCGCTCACTTTGGGCCTAGTGAAAATTCCCTTTGGTTGTTGGTAGTCCGGAACAGCTCCCCACACCTTGGTCGCTTTCTGGCTCGCACGCTTACTCACTAGTTTTTGGTCACCAACGGGCTTGCATCGTTCTCGGGGTTACTACTCCCTATATATACTTCTGTGACTGTCCGCGGGGGTTTCACAAACAACACCGTCCTTTTATGGCGAACCACCACGAAGACCCTTGATTCCCGGTGATGAGTCGCGGTGAGTCTTGGCCCACCCACCACGACCCCAATGGACCGTGATGAATCCCAAGACTCCCCACGACTCCCACCACAAGGTCTCCGCCCCATGGTGAGTCCTATGCCACCCCCACTAAGACCCACTAAGCTACCACCACCCCTCGTGGAACCACCCCCACCGCAACCCGGTGTGCGGGGCTCCACCTAGTGAGCGCCTCCGCCTCCTTGAATCATTCGGCACTCAAGGGTGCTTCAGCCCCCGTAACTATTGTTGCCACTGCCCCCACCACAGGGGCAGCCCCTCTTGTGTTTCGACCCCTTGCCCTCAAGGCAAAGGGCCGTGACACTCCGCCTCCTTGAGTGCCTTGGGCACTCAATGGTGCTTCAGCCCCCGTACCTATTGTTGCCACTACCCCCACCACAGGGGCAGCCCCTCTTGTGTCCCGACCCCCTGCCCTCAAGGCAAAGGGCCGCGACAGTAATGGCCAAGCAAAGTCCACCAACAAGATCTTGTGCACTATCTTGACCAAGATAGTAAATATCAATCGTACAGCTTGGGATACCAAGATGAACACGCTTATGGGCGTTCAGGACCTCACACAAGATAACGACAAAACATACACCCTTTCAACTGGTGTATGGAGCAGAGACACTATTACCCATTGAATGCATGGTACCCACACTACGAACCTTGATTCGGGAACGATGGGGTCTTGAGAGTCACTACAAGTCAGGGAACATGAATTGTTCCATTTGGAAGAAGTCCGAGCAGATGTTGCGGATAACATGGCATGAATTCAAGAGCAACGGAAGAAGAGAGTATCAGAAGGAAATGTGAAAACTTCCACGATGGAGAAATAGTCCAGTGGCTACCAAAGATCAAAAAGATTAAACTGGGAGGCAAACTGAAAATGCCATGGATGGGCCCTTTTCAGATCAAAAAGGTACACAACAATGGAACCGTTGATCTACAGACCCTGGAACAAGAGTTCGTGGGGCGGATGAATATCAACAAACTAAAGGGCTATAAAGGAATACATGACAGAGCCCTCAACCATGATTTGTATGCCAACGAAGAAGACCAAACGACAAATGAAGAACGCGAAAGCTCCAGCGCTTTCTACATTCATCACGATACCACGGTGGATCAGCAAGTATTGAAACAGGTGGCAATATGAGTTCGTGGCACAGCCGCATTTCGACCACCACGAACTTAGAATATGGCATTACCGCCACGTATACCGTATGGAGAACCGTGGCCATCACAAATGCCCTACAGAACCGTGAACGAATATGAAGCAGCCAACGAGTCACTCATCGTGCTGAAATCTGAGATGAACGAACCAGATGCACCAGCCGACCGTGGAAACAACGCACCACGACCCACTCATCATGAGATGGAGCAAGAACGATGGCGCAATCCAAAGGATTGTCAAAAAATTGCAGAAGATATCGGTAACACTAAACCTATCTGCAAGTATTGCACACATGTAATGCCACATCTAAAAACAGCGCATTTACGAGACCTTACCTCATCCGCAAGGGAGGAAAGCAAAACGAACACACCGTGGCAGTTGCCAACGACTATCATCCAGCACAAGGATGAATTACGAAGGAGGAAATGGCGACAAAAAACCAAGATCATCCAAGGGAAGGACGAAATTCACCCAAAACAGTTACCAGAAGCCAAGTGCTTCTTGGTAATCGCCGGCCGAGCAATTAAAGCTAACAGCGCTTTAAAGGAAGAAGGACAACACAACTGGATTACATCCACAAGAACTTCTAGAGAAGTGCAAATGACAAACCAAAGGGCAAAATCCCTACTTAAACCCAGAAAGGCTTTCCACACTCCCTCTTCCATGAACTGGAAATTGTTGTTTATGCAAATTCCAGTGTGCTTTATACTCCTGTTGATACAGGAATTGGCTCTCTAATTCCTTGCAGCAACAGCAAGACTATGGGAAATGGCAGGCACCAAGCGGAAGACACAGGGTCCTTATGCACAGGTTTGCTTCAGAATCAGCACAGCCTTGAGGAAGATTGATGAAGACATAGAAACACGGGCGACGCTTGATAGTCTTGGCTTGCACTTCTTCGTCACCACCCTGAATTGGAATCTCAAACATGAGGATCTGTGCAGGGAGTTCTTGGAGAACTACAACACCAACACTCAGTCCACGCGCATCCGCGACACACAGATCCTACTGACCGAGCAATACTTGGCGGAGGGTTTTCATCTTCCTAGTCAGGACGTCCCGGCGCCCATCAACAAACCCCAGAGGTTTGTGATTACGGACTTGTTTGAGAAACTCACGCAAATGGACCAAGGCTACACATGCAATCACAGCAAAGATCCGGGCTTTGAGAAGATAGGGCCAGTGCTTAGCACGTTGCTTTGCCTCAGGCAAAACAACACCTACTACACCAAGGAGCTGGTAGAGTAGGTTTTGATTTGCCTTAACGGGCAAATCGTTAACTGGGCAGGCTTCTTGCTGAAGAAGCTGATCCAGGAGCTTACCCGGCTGACGAAGAAGAAGAACCAGCCGACGTTTACCATGGCGACCCCTCTACTTCTGCAAATGATCCGACATACGGTTCGTTTGACACCAGAGGAGCAAACCACTCTAGGAATTATGCAACAAGTAGTAACAGTAGAGGAAGATGGGAGCAAGACAGCCGTAGGGCAGGAAGAGGAAGAACAGGATTGCAGGAGGAGGGCGGACTTGTAAAGGGGGCCCGCGTTGACGAAGGAGGTCCCAGTGGAACAGTGGAAACCATACTGACTTCCACAGGAAACTCGACATTGCAGAAAGAAGGAGGTGAACAGTAGCCAGAAGAGGCAGACTTGGTCGACGCCTCAACCACCAATGACACAAACAATCAACAGACCAATACGGAACAACAAGCAATGGAGGTGGAAACAATAGTCTTGCAGCAGCAGCAAACGGGGGAGGTGACACAGGGCCAACAGCAGTTCACCCAGCAAGAGAACCATTCCAGTTTGGAATTACTACTATCACAACAAGTCCTAGACACAACAGTATGGGACACAGGATTGGAGGAAACACCAGGCAATGCCATTCTCCAAGCAATACAAGCTCTGAATCAGGCAACGATATACATGAACATAGTCAAAGATTACATAACCCCGGAGCGACTTAATATGATCATGGAGCACATCAAAGCCAAGCACCAACAGAAGCTTGCAGCAGTACAAACGACATGTAACCATGAGGTTACAATTGTTGTCTTGGAGGACCAGAAGAGCACTATGCTCCGCCAGTACAACAACCTGAAAAATTGTCGAGCTGAATGGGAACAAAAGTGGCAGCGGCAGAAGGAAGAAACTCATGCAGTCCAGGCAGATCTTGACGCAAAGAGAGATCAACACCGAACAATGGAGACAAAAATTGACGCACTCACGGAACAGCTCAGAGCCACTAAAACCCAGATGAACAAAATTTTGTCAAGCAACACCGTACTACTGCAACAGAGGGCAGATTCTGAGAGCAAGTTGTTCTCGGCAATTACAGAGAGAGACATTGCCCTAGGCAATGAACATGAATGGAAGCAGCAGCTGGAGAAGCTGACTCTTCAGACAAGGTTAAATGCAGCAGATGCAGCCCTGGCTGGCACATGGATAAACCAGGGAAATCCCCTCGAAATGAAGAAAGTGAACATGAAATGCTGTAGAGTATCAAAAACCAATTGGCGAAATTGGTGACAAACATTCATGAGGAATTCCTGCCACCAATTCCAGAACAAGAAGAGCTCATGGACCAAGATCAACAGGAGGAACAAGACCATGAACAAGAACATGAAGCACCAATACGATCTACAACAACAACACCACCACAGATACCACCAGCAACACAACCACCACAGCTTGAAGGGGCACCAGTACATGCCACAGCAGGGCCATCCAACCAAGAGGTAACCACTGTGCCACTGCCATGCATTCTTGTGGCATCAGCGTCACTTTCAGTGGATGATTTTCAGATCAGGCCATGCAAATGGGATGGGGAATGGCTCAAGTATTCAGAAGAATACTTCAGAATGATGAGCATTCAGGCCCAGTGCTTCTTAACAACCTGTATATGTCAGGACTTAACAAGGCTAACAATAATGTTTGTTTTATGTGTGTGAAGCACATTAGAACTCAAGCCTTCCACCGGTTGATGGGTAAAGACTTTAAACCCTGCATTCAACAAGAGGTATGGCTATCACCTGACCTTGTTTTGAAAGGCATTTCCGAGGAGATACAGAATCTGATCCCTGAAGTACATGTAGCTTTTAGTAGTCTCCCTTACATGATGAGAATCTACAAACTACACAAAAAGAAGTCAGATGGATCACCAATGCCCATAACTGTATTTTCAGTGAGCTAGTCTGTCTTCTTACACGTGCTACCATGGACTTGTTGCCTTTGGTGAAAGAATGGGTCAAGACACGTTTAGATACTTATGAAAAGTTTTTCAAAGTGTCTACCTCCATGTATTAGATTATAGACAACATCTCTAGCTTTGGATCGAAGCGCTGTGAGGTGGATGTCTTTAAAACATGTATGAATGGAAGTGATAGGGAGTTTGAAGTTATCTTGAAGTGTTGAGATGTTGTAGTTGTGTATGCCTCCTCTGGTGCCAGCGGAAATGACGGAGAGTGGGCCTGTGGCCTACCCTTGCCGGCGAATAACTAGGATAAGGGGGGCGTATTTCTGACGTTTTTCAAGGATGGAGGTGCTCTGGAAACGGTCGTGACAGAACGTAAATTTGATGAAGTGTATGATGAGTGATGGGGTAGGGGTGGAGGATGGGGGGGCATTTATAGGGTGCCCCTGGACTAATAGAATGTCCGGGCAGAGTCTTGCGGGGCATGTGCATGTAGCGTGGGGTTGACAGATGCAGGGTAGTAGCCAGGTTGGAACTATATGGTCTAGGGGTCTGCCTTGGTAGGTACCCGCGTTGATGAGTGAGAACCATCGGGTTCCTTTATGCCGTTGGAATAGTTTGTGGATGTGCCATACGGCTTGATTATGTCTGGCAATGCGAAGTCTATGTATGTCTAGGTGAGGGCATTTGTTGAGAATGTGAGGCCAGGTGTCACGTACCACATGTATATGAGAGCAAAGGGGGCAGTGTGGGGATGGGAAAATGGTTGGCCAGAAGATATGTTTGCATTGATGCCCCATGTACTGGGCAAATCTAAACTTAAGTGTTTGTCGGATTTGTGCATCGGAGGTGGCTTTAGAGTGCCAGAAGTGGTTGGATATTTTATGGTGAAGTACCATGGAGTGAGTCCATTTTTGGATATGTTGTTTGGTGTGATTGAGAGATGTAGCGGCTTGTTTGTTGGCTTCTTTAGATAGAGTAGAGTGGAGGTTGCGAATAGGTTTAGGTTCGAGGGGGCTTGGGATTGGATGTATTAGCCAAAAAGGGTGCGTGTACGCAATGTGGAGGGGGTCTATGGAGGGTTCCACTGGGGGTTTCGAGGCCCCTAGTTGGGCAAGGAGGTCAGCCTCTTCGTTCCCGTTAATTCCGGTATGTGAGCGTACTTTAAGAAATTGAATGGGTTTGTTAATTGAGATGGCTAGGGTGATGATGGCAGAGATAAGATTACGGTCTGGGTCGTGGTGGTGGGAGGATGGACAGGCTATGTGGTTTTGCAAGAGAAAGAGCAAGGTTAAGGTGTCTGTAAAAATGTAGTATGGTGGGGAGAGTGCGTGTAGTTGGGAGAGGGCTTCGTAGATGGCCATAAGCTCAGCACATAGGATGGTTGCGGGACCCAGGAGTCGGTGGGCTGTACCAGTGCCAGTGGCCGCATGGTAGACTCCATATCCGGCGCAGGAGCCGGTTCGGGAGCCGTCTGTGAAGTGTGCATGTGCTGGAGGGTAATTTAGAGAGATAGGGCCTAAGTGAATTGGGGGTGCGCCGACATGAGTGGTATGGAGTGGTGAGAGGGGACAGGAAGGGGTCTGAGTCCATGTTTTGTTTGTTTTTGGTCTATAGGGGGGGTCTAGAGGGGACGTGTGAAGGTGTCATTGGAAAGGGTGTGATAGCCATGCCGTGAGTGTCGGACAACAACTTTTTAAGGTGGGTGGAGAATTCTAGAGGTATACGGGTGTGGGAAGCGTTGTGGACTAACATGATTAGGGTTGTAGTGGGTTCTTTGTGCCATAGGTATTTTGGGAAGGGTAGGTTACGTGTGTATTGAAGTTGTTTGGGTTCAATGGCCATCAGAGGTGTAACGTCAGGGGGAAGTTGGAGAAGGGGGTGGTGGTGGTGGGGCATTTTTTGTTGTGTTAGGATGAGAATGGTTGAGGTGGAGGGTGAGGAGTGTGTTGCCTGGCGGGCCCATTGGAGCCTCGTGTGTAAGTGGCCCAACAGGCGGGTGAGCAAGGCCACCTCCTATCCATGTGTGTTGGGTAGCGGTTCCTAAAGCCCCGAATATCCGGTCACGTGGATGTGGGTTGTTGTAGATGGAGAGCTCCATGAGGCAGGTTAGTGGACTGGAGTAATATGAGTGAGTCAACTGAAACGATGTGATGAGAAGTTTGAGGATATCTGAGGGGAGGGTAGTATGGGAGTAGGCTTGCGCAAGTTTGTTTAGATTACGGGGCTTCTTAGTGTGGGTATCGCCAAGGTATCGGTTAAGAAGCTAGCTGATCTATGTGGCAAAGTCTTGTTTTGGAGGCTGTAACTGGCTATTCTGTGTGTTAGAGGTGGAGTATTTATACCAAAGCCAAGCCAGCCGGACATTGGAGATGGATCCGGAAAAACTACCATTGATTGTGTAGATATTGGATTGTGCGGTGCTGGGGCAGATTAATGGGTGGCCAGGTAAAATATCTTTGTCGGGGTTGCATTCAGTGATGCGTATTTGTATATTAGGAGTGACTAAGGGTTGGCTAATGTAGCGGGTGTCGGCGGGTTGGGTTTGCGAGGCATGATGTTGGTGGGTGTGCGCTAGATAGGTGGTGTTTGTGGTTTTGTGGAATCTAATGAGGAGAGTGTGGTTATGAGCCGGATCACAGTCGTCATGTGTCCCAAAGAGGTCGTCTTCAATTTGCCATGTGTTATCTTCAGCAGGGAATCCCACCCATTTGCACAAATAAAATGTATCAACGCATATAGCACCAAAGGCGTCACGTGATGTTTGGGATTTGATGCCGAGGATAGCTTCAATGGCGAAGGCCTCGGGGTGGTCTGGGTCTGATAGGTGGGGATGGGTGGTTGGTAATTGGGGGCTAGGGGGTGGTTGTTGATGTGTGTTAGTTGGTAGATAGGGAGGTATGGTGAGAGGGGTGGTGGGGGGGGGGGGGGTTGGGGGGTTTTGGGTTGCTTTAAGTAGTTGTAGTATTGATGGGGCTGGGGCTGTTCTGAATTCAGGGAGGAGGTCTTGGGCATTGTGCAGGTAGAGCGTGCATGGCATATCGCATTCTAAGGTGCAGGAGGCAGATGGCTGGCAAAAGAGGAAACAGAGGTGAAGTATGTAGTGACGTGTCTTAATCGTGGCGCGTGAGTGTTTTAAGGTCAATTGGCTTGGGGTTAGGAGCCGGTGTCCATTAGCAGTGGGAGTTGGGCAAGGTTAGTGATATGTTGAGCTTTGAAGTAAGCGAGGATGTGTTTTTTCTATTTAGGGTGCGAGTTCTCAAGTTGTGAGGAAGAGGGGCTATTGTTCCAAGCGCGTTCAAGTGGTGATATGGAGTTGGGGTAGCCAAGAAGATCAGTTTGGATGCTTATTTTCATTTGGTGTAGGAGAAAGAGGGTGCGGGCAGTAGGTGAGTGGAGGCAGGATTGGGGGTGGAGGGAGGGGAGGGAGTATAGCCCATTGTATTGGCATGAAGTGTTCTGAAATGTGTTGGTAGTTGTGTGCTAGTTTCAGGGAGTTTGGTTGGAAATAGAGAGCGTGTCTGTCTTGAGAGTCGATATAGAGGGTGCCAATAATTTCTTGAATACTGAGAGGGCCGGGGTTAGGGCGTATGTCACCGCAACGTAGTAATAATAGAGTAGAACAAATGCTTGAGTACAGGTTGTTCGTGGTAGGGGGGTGGTGATAGAAGTGTTTTGATTTTTCTGGGTGTAATGGGAAACGACCATGTGGGCAGTGGGTGAGGGATTGTTGTGGTGATAGATTATTTGGATTATTTTATTGGTATATGGGTTGGTAAAGGGGGGGTGGGGAGGGTTTGTAGGGGGCGAGCCGAGTGCGGATGAGAGTAGTTGGTAGAGATAGAGTGAGTAGGGGGGATATATTGGGGATGGAGTAAGGGTTGGGGTGTATGCATATACTTAAGGAGATATGTATTTCTGCAAGTTTTTGGTTTTGCCCCACAGATGTTTTGTCGCGTGTTGGAGGGACCGTGCCATCCTATTGCTTGGGAAAACCGGGTATACCTAACGTGTGGCCTATGAAGGTTGGAACCAACCTTACACAAGAAGAGATGGACAACTTGACCCTTGCAGGTTTTCGACTAGTCCATCCTTCCAACGTTCCTGATCCGAACTTTCTTGTGGGACCACTTCCAGTGGAACAACATATTCATCAAGGTGTTGTCCTTCCTGTGGGTAAGTATCCCACTACACGCTATGGGGTGCGCATTTGGCGTCGGGATCCGACTCCTCGACACTTGAGTTGCCAAGAGTCAGCGGAGACTCTTATTGCTGAGGTTCGTGGATTCAGAAATGTGCCTCAGCCAGGTTATGGGAGAATTTACCAGCTACAAACAGAGGGATCTACCAGAGCAGGATTGGTTTACAATGTATACATTGGTCAGTTTCCATCTTGTGATTGTCCCGACTTTGATGAGCTATCTGTCAAGAAGAAAAACAAACATATCTACCTTGTAAGCACATGTACTTCATGTACAACGTGCATCTAGGATGCGCCGGGGCTTATGAGATCCACCAACCTTCCCTTAGCCAGTTAGATGTTAGGGCTATGCTAAAGAAGGACCCTAGTTCAACTTCTTAGTGACACATGAAATGCACAAAAAAAGAACCTCTAACTTGTGCCGTTCATTTTCATGCATGTGACATGTAATTATCTTGTTACTACTTTATTCCAAACATGACACATAGCATTTGTTAGTACATAAGTTCCTATTTTGGTTAAAATGGAACTTGTGTACCTGTCATACAAGTTTTCAAATTATAGAACTGCTTGGCATTACAAACAGACATGCAATGTGGTGGTTCCAAACATGACACATATGCATTTGTTAGTACAAAAGTCCATATTTTGGTTAATATGAAACTGTTTTCCTTGAATACAAGTTTGCAAACTATTACTTTGGCCAGGGATCTTGTATTCTCTTCAGTTTAAGGTGGTGCATTAGTTGGAGTTAGTGGTCACATGCATCTTTGACCATTGACTACTGATTTTGTTAGCTAAGATTTTATTTATTTATTTATCTATATACATATGATGTATCATTTGCATATGCAATAAATACGTCGTATTCTATGTTATATAACTCCATTGCATACAATCTACAATGTGTGCATACAAATTTGTCACATGCATATATAATAAGGGATTTTGTGCATGCATGCACGCAACCTGTGCATATGGAATAGCAACCCCCTAAGGTAGGTAGAGGGATCGGCTGGGATTATATTATTAGGTGCTCTCCGTAGATGGGTGTTCGTAGCAGGGTTATGATTTCATGGTGGCCTGGATGAATGTTGGCCGCCGGTGATTTGGACGCAAAAGTCCATGCGTGATAGAGATGACGGGGTTGGGGGCCGCGGGTATGATTGTACTGGGGTAGGATTTTATTTGGGGTAACTACGTGGCGCGCGGAGAGGGGTACCATGCGGGATTTACTCATTGAGTATTTCAGAGTGGGCGATGGGCGGGAATACGTTGGAAGAGAGACGGGGTGTATTGAGCTTGGGTGTGCAATTGCAGAAGTTGATCGATTGCGCAAAGTGAGGCTTGCGGCCATCGTAGTGGGAGGGGCATGTCATATCTTGGTGTAGGTGAGATTGAGGACTGCCTGCCCAGGTACTTTGGAAGTCCCAAAAAGACTGAGTTAAAATAGAAGCTGATAGTTGAAATTGAATAGTGAAAGAAGAGAGTACAAAATCGCAGTGTAATACAGCGAGGGAGAGAAAGATAGTGAGTAGAATGGAGACCACCCAAGCCACGATGTGGTGGCATGCCCTTTGGATTGTGACCTTGGTGCGTGCTGTCTCTGCAGGTTTACGCATTGGTCGTGTTGGCATTCATGAGGTGAGCTTCCGTGGCTTGGACGCTGCTGTTGGATAGTTGCCTGGACCCCTAGGGAGCCCGAAGCGTGGAAGCGGGTGGGGGGACGGTAACTCAAGTAGGGCCAATGGCGGGCGTGCTCTCGTGTGTGCATTTTTGGCAGCATTGGCAGCAGCTTGACCTGTGACTTGATTGAGCCTGCATGGGGGAGTGGGTAGTTTCTCAAGCACCTTGTTTGCGAAGAAGAGTGCTAAGTTAGCACCGAGATTCTTGGTAATAGAGTCTTGGAGTGACAAGAGGTAGGTGTGGTGTTCTTCCTGCTGGGCGGCCATGCTAACGGAAACCCTGGTTTCCATAGCCACTAGATCCTCTTTGATATCCGTTTTGATGGAGATGGCATGAGCGGCCAGGCATTTGTCAATTTCTGCCATTAGTGTATCGTGTCCCTGCTTTTGATTTGAGTTGAAGCTGATAGATTGTACAATATCGGCAAGTGCTTGATTGATGTTTGCAACTCTCAGTCGCTCGCAAATTTCCGCAGCTGGTGGTATGTGGTTTGAACTGGATGTACTTGTCAATTACCTTGATGGGTGGTCGATTGCACCATTGCGTGTAGATGTTGGGGTTCTTGCAGGTGATGAGGGCCAGGCCCGTGTGCTTGGTCTTCTCAGAGCGGGCAATCTTGCCGAAGTGGATTTGAACAATGTTGTCTTTGCCAAAGATGCCATGGAGTGCAGTTTCTGTGGCTGCCTGGGAGTGTAGCGGATTGAGGTTTTTAGCTACCAATGTGAGGGCGTCGCGTTCCGCGACGATCTCTTGAGGTGTTACAGTGATGCCCGTCATACTGGTTTTACGTGTTCGGAGCTGTGGCTTGATGAGTGTATGGTTAACTCTCACCCCCTGTACTAGCATCCACTGCTTAGAGTCTTCGGCTGCCAGATAGATGAAACAGAACTTCGTTTCTGGGGCTGCCTTGTTGATGTTCAGTATCTCGAACTCGTCGCCATGGAAGTAAGTTTTGGTGATGAGGTGGGTAGTCAGCTTGCTCCCAATTGTACCAAGTAGGGACTCGCTCGCCATATGGAGAGATAGATGGTCAGCGGGGGTGGACAGCTCAAACGCCTTCTCTACTTTGCCACGCAGTGAGGCACCGGAGGCCATTGCCATCACAAAAGTCCAATTTGCTTGGAGCAATGCCAAGCCATCGATGGATGGTTTGAGCAGTTCAACTTTGAGAATCCCGTTCCAGTATTTGCTGCCATGTTTGGTGTAAGAGAGAGAGAGATGACTCCTGTCGAGCGGCTTTTACTCACCCATCCCTTCGCTATCCGAGGTGGAAACTCCAAGATAGAAGAGTTGGATATCTCTAAGTACTCCTCCCGCTCAGAACAATCAATCATGACCTACAACTAGTGTATCATGGGGTGTTTTCCTATTTGTATTCCTTCTCGCATTCATGCTAGCAAGTTACCTTACTGTCTATGATTAAGTATCAGATTGCTTCTGCAATCTACCATGTTCCATCTACTCAAGCATTCATTCCACAGCTTCACTCATATCTCTCTACACCGTGTGAGTATGAAATAGGAATCAGATTTATATCTATCATGTATCAGGCTGAAGCCATGGTGTCTCTATTCTGCCCTACAGTACATCTCTACAGCTTGCATGTATCAAGCATCATCTCGTCGTATCTCCTCCTCTGTGTAATCTCCATCCCTGTGCTCCAAGATCGTGCTCTCCGCCGTGATGCCCGAAGCGATCTTCCAGAAGTGATGTCCAAGAAGTGATCCTCTCCATGTCGCTACTCTGCCTATTCTACCTGCAAGCTATTCTAACCACCTAACTAACTAACTGTCATCCAAGACAGAACACATGTTCCCTCTGCAGATGTCGTTCCCACACAGTCGTTCCCTATGAACGTTGTGACGGGCTGTGCCAAGCTGTGTCGGGCTGTGACTAACTGTGTCACGCTGTGTTAGGCTGTGTCTGATTGGGATAGGCTGGGTCTGACTGTGACAGGCTGTGTCAGGCTGTGACTGTTGACTATGTGAGCCTGTCTGCCACCCTTAAGGCCTGTGTCTATCAGAGTCTACTACCCGTAGGTCTGCGCAAAATTAAGGGTACCCCACATAACCCGTAAAATTGTCTAAGTCCCAGACAGCCCTCTAACATTATCCCTCCCCTTCTCAAAAAGCCGTGTCATCACGGTTTACTGCTTAGGATCAGCAAACCTTTGTGAACGAGCACCCTTCTGCTGGTGAGAGTCCCTCAAAGGACTCTGTGTGTGAGCCCGAGCCATGTCTTTGGCTGGTGGGGATGACTGTCGACTAGATGGAGCTGACTGCCCTGCCTTAGATTGATATGGAGGCAACTTCTTAGGCATAGGAGATCCCCGTCGTTACTTCTCCGCCATTTGTATCGCATAATCCTCAGCCATGTCAAAATTCCCGTCCACAGAACCAGTAGTATCCAAATCATCTTCCCCCCGTTGGCCGTACTGTTTCCTGACCTTCTGTGGCTTCTCAGGAAGCTTAACTGGCATACAGTGTATTCGGGCAAGATTAGTGTATGCCCGCAGCTCATCATCTATATAGCTGAGTGGGGTGCCAATGACTTTGGAAAAGTGCAGCCACTTTCTGGCTTCATGCCCTTTGGGAAAGATGTGGTCAAGGCCCAAGTTCTCCTTGGCCAAGTTCTCCAGAGCGGAAGTAAACCAAGAACGGAGTTGGGGATCCTTTGGAAGCATGATCCTTACATCATACAGATATGTGTGTGGTGGAACTGGAGGTAACGTCCAATGCTCCCCACTGGAATAAGTCTAAAACCGCATCTGCATTTTCTGCTGCTCAATGTGGTAGCGTGAAATAAAACAAGCAGCATAATACAGCCCACAACCTATGACCAAACTAGGTACCTCCTTGGTCTTGGTGTAGATGAACCCATGAACTATTTGGAAGGCAATTAATTCCTTCAGCATGGTTCCCGCCTCTGACCAGTACCGTGCAAAATGGTAATCTTCAATGGGTCGGTCAGTTGGAAGAACTTTAGTCCGAGTTGCCACTGGCAACCAAATGCGCATAATGTGGTAATAGTGTGCCAAAGACTCTGGAGGACTGAATTCTTTCCAAGCCAAATCCATAACAATGGGAATTTGGTTGAAGGGTAGAATCATAGTTCGATTGTATTCAAGTGTAGCAGGTGTAGTAGGTGGGTTAAAAGAAGCATCACCCCAAACCTCAGATAGTGATTGCTGCAGTGCCATGGTATCAACACTGTCTACCTGGTGTGGCTGCTGTGATGTTGTTGCCATAGTCCCTCCTGATGTTGGCAAGTCCTGCACTTCCTGCGCTGAAGATTGAAAAATCAAAGTCCTTGCCCGCAAGTAAGTAGCCATGAGCTGTTCCTCAGGAACAAAGGCCCTTTTCTCAATGTTGAAGCTCAAGTCATCCACTTGAGTCTAAAGCCCTTCCACATCCTCCTGCAACTCAGCTATCCGACTATAGACATTGACTATAGTGGTTGTGGCAATGTTGTGCACCCGTGGTCTGAGATCATTCATCTCGTCTTGAGTGAGCTTCCTTGGTGCTTTCCCCTCCACTAGCCTTTGTATTAACCATTCTTTCAAAAGATGATTATCCACCAAGTCTTGTGTAACACCACGGAGATCTTGCTCCTCCTTGAGCCTGTATGTTTCCAACTACTGTTGTAAAGTCTCCATGCATTTTGCATGGGGTTCAACCAGAGCTGCATAGGTAGCTGACAGATTATTGGCTTCTTTCCAAGCTCTTTCACTCACAGAAAGTTCATTCTCCCGTACTGTGATTGTTTGCTGCAACTCAAATATGTGCTTGTCTTTTTGGGCATTGACCTGGTGCAACTGCTGAATTGTATCTTCATTGCAACAGAGAGTATCCTTCATGTCAGCAATGAGTTTCCCCTGTTCCATTACCTTTGTCTCCGCCGTTATACACCACTCAGCTTGCTTCTTGACCTCCATCGCAGCCATCTCCAGATTAGTCGTTAGTGTGGCACACTGTATGCGAACTCTCTGATTGACTGCTTCCAATTCTTCATGCAACTTGCCTTCATGCTGAACCTGCATCTGGTATAGCTGCTGCTTATGCATTCATGCAACTTCTCCTGCTTTCGCAAGCTATAGGGCAGCTTTAGTGTCCTCCAATTCTTGCTGCAACTTGAAGTTGGCCTCTACATCCACCTTGTTTGCACACTCAGTGACAATTCTTGCCTCAAGCTCTTGCTTGAGCTCCTCCCGCAATGCTGCCAACTGAGTGGAAGGAACATGAGTCTTGAAATAGGTGCCCAACAGGTTGAGAGTCCTGCTTATGGAACTCATAACCATGGCCTGCTGTGGGTCTTCATGGAAAACCTGCTGTTGTTCTTCCTAATTCTCCACAGTTTGATGTTTCACAAACCAATCAGGCCATGATCCCACAAGATCTTGTTCCTGAGCAACCTCATCTTCCACAGTTGCTGTAGTACCCTTGCCCTTTACTCATTCAACCTCTATCACAGTTTTGGGCATAACTTGCACAGCAGGGATTTCCTTGGGAAGACTCTGTATCTTTGGTACCATGGGGTCTCCGACCATACCGGAGTTTTCATAGAGAAGATCGCCCTTCTCAATTTCTGCCACTACTTGCTCTGTAGTGGGGATGTCCAATCCCTCCCTCTCCACAATAAGAGGCTCCGGTGTAACAGCAAATCGAGTCTGAGTTACCACTATGTCAACTTGGTCTGCTTGTTGTGCTGGCCGCGGTATTGAAGTGACTTCTTCCTCCCTTCGGGCTTCCAGCAATAGCAACTCATTGTGCTGCTGCACCCCATCCTCTGCAGGAGCTATGGAAACATCGTTGTGAGGGTTCCTTGTGGCAAGTGGATCCGCCATTACAATTGCCTTCCTCTTATGTCTCTTGGACTGGTGCTGCCTCTCTAATCCTCATTTACCTTGTGAAGAGCCTTGCTCCTCAACTGCAGTTGTGGCTGCCTCAAATACCCCCATTACCTTGCGTTCTTGCGCATCAAGCAAGCAAGAATCAAAGATAATTTGTGCAATAATTGGGCCAGACACAATGATTGAGGACTTGGCAGCAACAGTCTGTAATCGTTTCATCTCCCAGACTACTGTGCATCAACTCTGCCCAAGCTACATCCTCTCATCTCAAGGCTTTCAAAACCTCCTCCGTAAAAGATCTGCTAAGATACTGTTGGTTCTGTTTCATGGCAAACAAAATGTTTAGTACTTGACCAATTTCCCTCAACCCTGGATACTCGGCTTTGGTGCAAGTGAATCCCTGGTTCCTGAAAAAACTTTGTTTCTTGGAAAAGATCCCCTACTTGCAATCTTGCCCTGTGTTCATCCACACTCACATTACCAAATGATAATTCAAAAAGCTGTTGCAAGTACTGCGGAGTAACTTGTATATCTACGCCCTTCACCTGGGTAACTCCCGTCTTTGGCTCAAAGTTCTTGATGAACTGGATCATCAAATCCCGATGATGCAAAGACCACTCTTTGCGCAACAATCCCTCCAACCGCAACTCCTTCAACAGCTGCACTGCCTATGGTGTGGTGATTGTTTGCCTCTGTAAGATCGTCGTGCTCTTCACTCATAGATCCTCCATTTCTCTAATTTGCTTCATCCCGGACAAACAAGAAGGTCTTTTTTGGAATAACTGCAGGAAAGCTTGTATTGCGTATAGCATGAAAGTGTGATTAGCACAGAATGGAACAGGCAAGTGGGTGTAAGCCTGCTGGGCTTGCAAATAGTGAGTGAGAGAGAAAGTACTTTCGACATGTCCTTCCTTGCGCCACTGCGTAAGAAGTAGAGCTAGTATATAGTCCGTGATATCCGCCATAGCTACAAAGCTATAGCTTTGTTTGCCCCTCCCGTCGAGACACTGGTTATCCGGAATAACACCTATTCTTCCGCTCATAATCTTCTTAGTTTCTTGTTCTTGTTTCTTGAATGGAGTCTCTTGCACAAAATTCACATTGCTGATTGGCCGTTGCCTCATTAGGTAACTTCTCATTTTTACCCTAATCTGTTCACATTCCATCTTGGAATGACCACTAGGACTACATATATGGCAAAGTTCCCCTTTACCTGACGCGTAAAGTGTCCCGTTACCTGTCCTCTTGATGCATTAATGGGCTCGTACTAAGTTTTGGCTGATGTACCGGGTAGGTACTTTGACGGCCCTGTTTGTCTTCTTGTGTGATGACGCTCGTTATTGCAGTACCTGCAATGTGGAGTGCTTTGCGCCTTAGGCCACGTGTTTGAATTCAAACACTCTCCCGTCTCCTGTTGTCCGCATGGCACATTCTCCGAGTTTGACTTCCAAACTGTCTTTACACTTACCGGCCACTTTACTGATGTTAACCCGTGTCCACTTGTCACGACCCTTATGGAATGTGCAACCTGTGTGGGCTGTGTCGCCTGTGTTGGGCTGTGACAGGCTGTGACAGACTGTGGTAGGCTGTGATATGTTGTAATAGACTGTGGTGGGCTATGATGGCTATGTGAACACCTGTGTTCTTTGCTATGGCCATACACATTCGGCTTTATGACAAGTGCTTCATGCTCCGCTGGTGCTACTGGTGTAGTCTGTGACTGCATTTAGGTTTCAAGATGCAAATCATGCTGCAATGGTCTATCATGGATACCAGTAACCACTGTATCCCTTCAACTTATTGGCATTGACTCTACCAAGCATCTCTTTGTTAATGGTTTGTAACATAGCTGTGTTGTTATCATACATATATCTTCTGTATGACATAAGGTCTTTTCCATGGTGATTTAAGCTTAGAAGCTTTAATCTTTCATTTCTTCTACAACCACAGTACCAAATCACCTGTCTTTAAAGTCTTCAATTTACCTTCATCAAACTGATCCTTCCTCTTCATCTAAATTCCGGCCATGTTATCTGCTGCATCAGCATGTACTTCTTCCACATGATATAGTTCATGTTTCCTTACTTTAATTGAATCCTCCAATTCCATTCTCCTTCCCCATTCAGTTCTCATGGTAGGTAATAAGAATTCCATTGGAAGTAAAGCTTCCATGCCATAAACTAATTGGAATGGTGTGTACTTGGTGTTGACCTTATATGAAGTCTTGTATGACCACAAAGCTGTCAACAGCTTTATATCCCAGTTTGTCATGTTCACATTGACTATCTTAGCCAAGATAGTGCATAGTATTTTGTTGGTGGCCTAGGTTGTACTCTTCCTGTGCACAATCATGAACTCCTTAGTCAACAGTTCAATGGTCTCATTAATGAAATGACTTCCCTGGTCACTGATAAATTCCAGGGGACAGCCAAATCTTGTGATAATGTTCTCATATAGGAACCTTGCTGTGGACTTAGCTGTGTTGTCTCTCAGAGCCTTAGCTTCCACCCATTTTGTGGTATAATCAGTGGTTGTGATTATATACTTGTTCTGTGTATTCCTGGCTGGTGGATTGATTGGTCCAACAAAATCCAAACCCCATTTCTGGAATGGTTCAGTAGGCATTGTAGGATGCAAAGCCATCTTCACAGATCTTTGCAAGGGTCCTAGCATCTGGCACTCATCACAGCTCTTACAATACTTGTGTACATCTTTAAACAAAGTAGGCCACCAGTAACCTGCAAGTAATATTTTTCTACTGGTAGCCTGATCTTCTCCAAAATGGCCTCCAGCCACTCCCTTATGAACTTCTTCCAAAACTTTATTTACCTCATGGTGGTACAAGCATCGTTTAAGAACTCCATCAGGTCCTAGCTTATACAATCTTCCTCCTATCATAGTGTATGGTAATGCCTCGATATCTTTTTTTTTTCCTCTGCTCCTTTCCATAACTGGGTGGGCACTGCCCATGAGTCAAATAATATCTGATTGGCTACTGCCAATCCATCCAGTCATCTGCTCCCTGTACTTCTACTGCAAATAAACTTGCATCAGGCAGTTGATCGTCTACTCCTGTGGCGGGCTCTCCTGTTGAAAGGCGTGACAAGTGATCTGCCACAAGATGCAAACGTCCAGGTTTGTAAACAACTTTGAATTCAAACTCATGCAGTATAATCAGCCATCTTGTTATCCTTCCACTTATCAAAAGGCTTGTTCACCAAATAAATCAGAGCTTGATGATCCACATAGAACATAAACTTCCTTCCCAACAAATAATGCCTGAACTTCTTGACTTAATAATTCATTGCCAAAGTTTCTCTTTTGGTGGTGCTATAGTTCCTTTCAGCACTGTTCAACAGTCTGCTAGCATAATACACAGGTGAATCTATGTTTCTTGTGACATTTTGGGCTAACACAGCCCCCAATGCTTCTCCTGAGGCATCACAGTGTACATGAAATACCATATGCCAATGAGGGTTAATCAGCACAGGTGTAGTTGTTACTGACAATGTAAGTTCCTCAAAGGCCTGTTGATATTCAACTGTCCATGCAAACATTGCATCCTTCTTCAAGAGTTTGCTCAATGGTGCTGCCTTTTGTGCATATCATCTGACAAACCTTCTGTAATAACTGGTTTGTCCAAGGAACCTCATTAGAGCCTTAACATTACTTGGTGGTGGTGAGGCTTTAATTCTGGATTCAGCCCAAGACCTCTCATCCTGCATCTGGCCAAACATAACTCCAACTTCTGTAAGTGCTCATACTTAGAGCTATACACACTGAAGTCATCTAAGAACGCTTGCATGAAATCATGGAAGATTCACTTATCACTCTCTGAAAAGTTGCTGGTGCATTACAAAGTCCAAAAGGCATGACTTTGTATACATAAGCACCCCAGTCAGTAATGAAAGCTGTCTTTCCCTGATCATCTTCAGCTACTTGTACTTGGTTATACCCACTGAAGCCATCCATGAATGAGTACTCATGGCCTGCCACAATGTCCAGTACAGCTTCTGTGAATGACAAAGGAAAGGGATATTTCTTTGTACAATCATTCAACTTCTTATAGTTCACACAAACTCTCAGTTTGCCATTATTCTTGGGAACTATCACCATGGGTGCCAAGTTGTATACTCTATTGGGTATATTAACTTAGCCTCAGCCAGCTTCTTTATCTCCTCTCTAACCTTCTGTGCACCAGCATCTGAGCAGCAGCTGCTCAGTCACTCCCCCCCCTACCTTCTTTTATATTATTTTTCCCTCATCTCTCCCTCTCTCTCCTTCTGTCCCATCAGGATGTGGAGAGAGAGGGAGTGTTGAGGGAAAAAAAAAAAAAAAAAATGAAGGTGGGGAGGGGGAGTGACTGAGGCTCCCCCACCTGAAATCTCTCCCTCTCTTTCTCTCTCTCTCCCCTTTTCTCCATGAAATTGAAACTGAAGAACACTTCTTCTATTGTCCTATATACTATGAGATCTGTGGGGATTCCACTGTCTACTCCATGGAACCCAAACGCTCACTGAAATCTCTCACTATGAAGATCAGAAATGCATGGCTGCTTACCTGCAGTTGGGCGCCTCACACAGCAGCTCCTTCACGCTGGCGTTCCGCCACCAGGTCGTGTGGGCGCACTCCCTCGCTCAAACAACCAAAAAAAATAAAAAAATAAAAAAATAAAAAAATAAAAATGGAGAGAGAGAGCGAGGGAGAGAATGAGGGAGAGAGATAAGGACGAGAGGGAGAGTGAGAGCTAAGAGGAAGAATGAGAGAGAGAGAAGGAGAGGGATGGCAGCTCCCTCACGCGGCAACTCCTTCACGCTGGCGGTCCCTCCCGCGGCGCTGGCGTTCGGCTGGCGCTCCACCAGCAAGTCACGGGGCGCGCTCCCCAGCTCGCTCAAACAGCAAAAATAATTAAATAAAAAAGATAGAGAGCGAGAGAGAGAGAGAGAGAGAGAGAGAGAGAGAGGAGAGAGAGAGAGAGAGAGAGAGAGAGAGGAGAGAGGGGAGAGGGAGAGGAGTGAGAGAGGAGGGTTGCGCGGGTTTTGAACGTCGTGGCGCGTCAGTGTTGCGTCACGCCGCCAGAAAACGCTCCGGCGCGCGGGGAGTAGTTGCGCCCGGGAGAGCTCGAGAGCAAAAAATAACGAAGTAGGGATGGAGGGAGGGGAGGGAGGAAGAGTGAGGAGGAGGGGAGGAGAGAGAGATCAGATAGAGAGATTGAGAGGGGGAGTGAGAGGCGGTCGGTGCAGCCACGGCGCGCCAGTGTGCGACCCCACCGGAAAACCTCGGCGGCGATCAGGCGCCTTCGCGAAGGGGAGAGAGAAGGGGGAGGAAGGGCGGTCACCTTGGTGTCCAAGTAGGAGTAGAATTGATTGGGTCTTGGGTTGGGGTGCGGGATTGGGTTGTGGGAAGTGGGCTGGTGAGATAACAGGTAATCACTTTCAGGGCTTGGGATGGCATATGGGTCAAATCTGGGCAAGGGGGGTGGGGTGACACAGATGATGGGAGGGGGCAGGGGGTAGGGATGAAATGGTGAGACAACGAGGGCCCTTGTGAGTGGTGGGTAGGCATATGATATGTAATTGCTGGAGAGATGGAATTCGGAAATGGGTAGAGGGCTCTGTGGGATGACAGGGCAGGGTGCCGCAAGAGTTCTGTGGTGAGAGATTGTGGTGTGACGAGTGTACTTATGCAGAACATATGTGCGTAATTGGTAGGGGTGTGGAAGTTTTTTGCAAATTATTTGAATGGACATATGCGGGGCATATGTAACTGACTGAGTGGAATATAGAGGACCATTGTGTGAGAGAGCCCCATAGGGGGAAATGTGGGTGTGCTGTGCGGTAAGTGTTGTATGGATAGCCTGCAATCAGGAAGTAAGGGTTAGAACGAGATGCAGTGTAGAGTGAGATCATATTGTATGTGCTAGAGAGGGGTATGGGCATTGTGGCAAGATTATAGAGAGGGGGGTAGACTGTTAGGGTGGTGGCTATCATGAATGTGGCAGCCCCGGGGGGGGGGGGGAGTAGACTTGGAAGAGGGGCTGCTCAAAAGGGGTCTAGTGGAGTCTAGGCAGACAGGATTAAGGTTAGCTGGCTTGTGGGTAGCTGGGTGGGTGTTGGGTTGGACAGATAGTTGCTAAAGGGAAGCTGGAAAGCATGGTAGGAAGAAGGGGACCTGAGGTTGGGGCAGCAGATGTACAGGGGGGTGAGAAGAGACAGGCCGTGGCACTCACCTGTGTGGGGGGGGGGGGGGTGAATTGGGTGGAATGGGTAAGGGAGGTTACTGGCTGAGTACATAGGATGTACCTCTCCTGGTCAGCCTCAACCTGTCTGTATTGTTTGAAAGTATTCTCATTGCGACAGATTGTATCCTTTATAGAGTGAAGGAACCGGGGTTGAGCTGAGGCCATAGAGGATGGCAATGGCAGTGTTTTGGGGCAGTGGGGTAAGGTGGAATAGCAGAATGTTTTGGCAGCAGGAGAGGGTGAGATAGCTGGGGCATCTTTGGGCTCCTGGGTATGAATACAAGGCAGTACTGATCGGATGTGATAGGGTTGAGCAGGTGGTGATAGTGGGCAAGCCTAGGAGAGAGAATTGTTAGAGTAGGCAAGTGAATCAAGGGAAGAGAGAGATCTTCCCATAAGCCAAAGGGCTCACCAAGTTGTAAAAAGAGGTGGTGCTGACTATGAAGAACAGGAACATATATGGGACATATGTAATGTGTGGAGTGGAGATTTGGTACGCATCCTGTAAAAGAGAGAGGGGAGTTAGAACATGGGGCCTACAGTGAGGGCACTGTAAGGCCTATTATGGGAATATGCAAAGTGAGGCAACATGAAATTGGGAAGAGAGTAAAGGGCACATACTGGGAGAAAAAGCCAGCGGAATATAAATTGGGGAACCAAGTGTGGTGAGCAGGAGCAGGCCATAGATCAGAGGGCAGAGTTGTGGGGGGCAAGGTGACAAAGGAGGCAGCAAATTGGCAGGAGAGGAGAGGAGAGATAGGCTGGTATTGGTAGGTTGTTTTATGATGCTGGGTATTGTAAAGAGTAAGGGGGGGTGGCATGTCTGGGAGGTAATGAACTGTGGGGTACAAAAAGGCCAGGGGTAGAGGCTGATGCATGTCAGAGTTCTGGTGTTGTGGGAAAGTGAGTGGGGGTGGGGGCCTGATGGGAGCACCAAGCTGGTGAGGATGGATGGCTTGGCAAAGGGCGAGAATTGGCAGGGCTGAGATGGGGGATGGCTGGTACTCAGAAGCTGGACAGGGGGAAATGAACTGGGTATTGGGGCGAATTGAGGGACAGGTGTAGTATAAAGGAGATGGGGGAGGTGCCAGAGTGGCTGTGTAATCAAGCAGGGCGGGGCAGTGCAACTGTGGGAGGGAGAGAGTATAGGAAATGTGGCAATTGAGGGACTTATTTAATAGAATACTATGGTCGTGGGTGCAGTTTGCAGAGTCGGCAGACAGGAGCAGAGAGGCTGTATGTGTAACAAGGTGCCAATAGGGAAGCAACGCTGGTATTGAGAGTTTAGGCAGGCTGAGAAGGTTCAGTGTGCAGCAGTAGGGTGTGAAATAGGTGGTGTGGGGATCTGCAGTGGGAGTGGGGTGGATTATGGTAGGGCAGAAGGTCTTGGACGATGGCTGGGACCTATATAGGGGGGGTTTTTGAGCAAAGGATCTGAGGTGTTGGGCGGATTTTGAGGGTGAGTCAGGCAAATAGGATCGAGCGCTTTGAGTACTGAGTAGAGTCTTTTAGTGGTGATATGTGTGGGCACTGTAGGGCATGAATTGAAGAGAACGCAAAGTAGGAAGTGTGGAAACGATTGTAATAAAGGAAGGAGAGGTATAAATTATGAGTGAGGGATAAGTATGCTTCCTGATGGGGAATAGACATTGAGTTGCTGGTTGCTGGAGCCGGCAGATTGGCTGGGACTTTGGGGACCAAATGATGAGGCTTGCCTTCATGCCACAAGATAGGCAGCTGCCCTCCCTGTGGGCATACCGTAGTACATAAGATTCGCCAGGTCAGAGACGCCATTGCTTGAAAGTTGTGCACCGTACGGGAATGCTCGGTTTGTGCACCGGATGGGGGGTGGGGAAGAATCCGTCCGCCCAAAGTAGAGTGGAGCGTCGCTCTAGACATAATTGTAGAGTAACCATTCCATAGTTGATAGAGAGGAGGTGGGTGGTAGACCTTCCAATGCCAAAAAGGGGAACTTGAAAACGTCAGAGTAAGAATCGAGAAAGTAAACATAACATGGATAAGCGTATACACCGTCAGGTGGCCTTCGAAGCTGCTGGTGTAGTGAGCTTTGAGTTGACGGGTGGAATGAGCATCCTGGGGCTGGATGCGGTGGGCCCGGCGAGAGAGGAGGTACCAAGCCGTCGCAGAACAACTCTTTGCAGCAGATCCACTAACTTACCCCTAGCTAGGTGTTTAGCACCGTCTCCCGCCATAGCTCGTCCAACGGCCCTTAGCTGTGCCCTGCAGCCTCGCAACACCCCGGCTTTGCTCTACCTCGTTCATAAGACTCGCCTCTTCTCTACGCGTCTTTTAAGCTATCTCTTGCTAATCTTTTTAGCGATCTCGCCCTTGAGGAAAGTAGGAAAATGGTGAAACCCTATGGATTTAGTCATGACTAAGATATTTAGTAGAGACTGGCGCCTTCCCCCAGGAGCTGGTCTATTTGATGGGCATATACTTGGTGTAAGCTATGATTGGCGTGTACAAGATTTTTCCAGGGCGATGCCCATATCCTTGAAACACTTACGCGCCCTGTAAAGGGCTTGTTCCTTGGGTATATCAGTGTCCCTGTCAAAACGAATCGTAATGTGTGGTGGTGAAGTGGGAAGGCCCGAGTTGGGATCCACTTGCGTACCTTTAGGAAGTTGTGTCAGCGGGTAAAATTGCCCTTCATCCGGTCGCACTGCTAGAAAAAATAGCTGAGGAACATGGGGGAATGCATTTGGAGTGTACCTCATTTCATTATTTTCCGAGGGGCGGAGGCCCAGACGTTGGAGCTTGAATGGGGAGCGGTCTTCTTCTATGAGGGGTAGAGCCTTGTCGATCGCTACCTGTTCCAACACCGCATAGCCCATCCAGAGTGCCAGAAGAGTTGGGAGAGTCTCCGAGTAGGAGCTGGTCCTATATGTTGGTTCCTCTGGATTTTTTGGGGTCGGAATGGTTGTTGTCCGCCTCACTGTCAAATTCGTTGGAGTTGCGTTTGGCGCGTGGTTGGAGTGTCATCTGCTCCGTTGGTGAAGTAAGAGTAGTTGGTTGTGGGGCCTGTTGTTGCCCAGGTGCTTTTAATGGTGAGAGGTCGCCATGCCGCCATGCGATAGCTTGTTGATGGTATGTGATGGGCTCTATGCAGAGCTGGTGTGGGCCTTGGTGGACTTTGGTGGGCTATGTGCCGAGCTGGTGTGATAGGCATCGTCGTTTGCAAAGAATTGTTCGTCCGAAGGATGCATGTCGCTGGCATCCATATCTCCTTCTTGTTGATATTCCATGCCGTCTTCGCCTTCCATATTGTGTGCCTGTGCTTGGACCTGTGTGGCAGATCTAGGGGTAGATTGAGAGCGAGTATGTGGTTTTTTGCTACGGGTTTCGATGTTAGATTTGGAGCGGGGTTGTTTTTGAATGCTACCCGCTCCCTTCTGAGTGCTACCTAACCTTGAACTAGACATGCAAGTGGGATGGGCAGTCGTGTTGGGCAGTAAAGGTAAGGCAAATAGACGGAGAAGAACTCTCTGGGGGGTTGGGTTGGGGCAGGAAGTGGAAGGCTGGGGATACGCGTGGGTGTTGCAGGCGAGGAGCAGAGAGAGGGGGGGGGGGCTATGAGCAGCGAAGGGTGACTGCGAGCAATATATAGGGGGGGGGCCAGGGTGGTGGCTCTGTATCTGGCGGCGGTGGCAGTATAACGAATTCATAGTGACCGTTATCCCATTATGCTTTGGGGGCGGTTGTATAATTCTGGGTTGTGATGGGGTCTTATGGTGAGGGCTTTGGTTTTGTGGGGGTAGTGATGGCTCGGCAGAATGCAACGGGGATTTATGTACTGAATGTGTGAGCTGTAGACGAGGTGACTTAATGGTAGTAGACAGAGGGCATGAATGTGGGTGGGAGGGGTGGGTGTGTGGGTGGGAGAAGCTATGCCTATGGGCTGAATTTGGTGTTAGGCGTGGTCTGATGTTATGTAGTAAGAGGGCGTATGGCTGTTGCAGAGAGACAAGACGAATGCGTGTACTGACATGGGTTTTATTGGCATGAGTGAGAGAGAACGGCGTGTTATGGGGAGGTTTAAGGAGTCCCCAACTATGAATCTGGGTAATTGATACTTGGCGGAAGGTGGCAGGTGGGTTTGATTGCTTGTGTTTTGTTCCTGGTACATTTGTTATAGAGTAAGGTGTGGCATTTGAGGTGGTGCAAGAGGTTATGTGGGGGAGGGCTGACTGGGCTTTGATTTGGGTTTGTGGTGGCTGCGGGCCCAGGCATATGTGGCATTGGGGGCTGCGGAGCCAGCATGCTCGGTGAAGGGACGGCGAGGCTGTCGAGTTGGGAGGGTGTCCTGATTGGTGGCATCGATGAGGGAGATGAGGGGTTGGATTAGACCATGTGGGTTATGCAAGTATGACGCCTCCCAAAGGGAGCGTAACTTATGGTGTCACTTCACCACAAGGGCTACTGCCTTCCAGCTGAAAGGTGGACACCGTCATGACACACCAGACCGTGGTTTGAACCCACAACCACATCCAATGTGGTATGTGCCCATTACCACTAGGCTACATGCTAGTTGTCGTGGGTTATGCATTTTAGGGTGGGAGGTGGTAGAGGATATTGAGAAGTTGAAAATGAAATTGTAGATGGTATTGGCTATGTCTGGTGCTTCATGAGCCGACAGGTGGGCACCGATTCGGATTATGGTAAGATTGATTGAGTTTATTGAATTATCACATGACCACCCTAGAATTTGTGGTGGAGATGGATATATGTTTGGGTATGGTTTTGGGGTTAGCATTAAATTGTAGGTGGGGGGGGGGGGGGGGGGGGGGGGGGGGGGATGTGCGCAATCACCTGCAAGACACCCAAGAGCTACTGAACCAAGAAATCAGCAGCGAAAAGAAAGCCCTCCACCTTTGGTACGACTTCCTGAATATGGAGATCTACGCTTATGAAAACAACAGGCCTACTATTATTGAGCACCGAACTTTGGAGGAGCTCCTACTGCTGGGCATCCCTCCCAGAGAATGTGACGAATTGTTACACTGCAAGAAATCCTTCCCACGGGTGCCGCAGAGGCTCTATCCTGCCACCCGCCCCGATGGCCAAAGTGGTCAGTTTCTACAGCTCATGCAACTGCCAAGCGGCACCACGGTCGATCCTACCACAGGGCTACCAGCCCACCCCTATCATGTGATGATAAGATTCGACACCGAGGCTGAGCTCCCACGATCGCTCGTTCTCACCCGGGCAACTCAACGCTTCTCAGACATGGACATAAAGCTGGGTAATGTCCTCTACTCCCCTATTTCTGTCTATTCCAAGCCCGCCACACAGATTTGGTCTGGGCTTCTAAAGGTCGAACTGATGCATCCCAAAACAGATGGTCTGGCCCTGCTCTGAGGCGACAGAGCCTTTGTTCTGGAAACAGAACCTGGAGTCAAACTACAAGGAAAAGTAGAGAAGTCATTCGATCTCAATGCATCCTCAGACAGGATGTCGTTGTACTTTACTGACGATACTCTACAAGGCACAGTGGGTTCTTAGGTGGCTATGCACTTCATAACCGAGACCTTTGACCACGGTGATAATTTTGAGATCCTCCACGTGACCAAGCCCAATCCCGACTCATCTTTTGGCTTCATCAATTTGGCAACGGAAGACACCCGGACCAGAATATGAAGCTAGGGATTCGCATTGATAACGTGCTCATCAAGCCACGCATCAGGATAAAAAAGCAAGGCAAAGCGGGAACCCGTGGAGCCAACGCAGATACCATGGCCGAGCGTAATGCGCTCACCATAGTGGCGAAGAATCTAAGCACGATGCACCCGCAGCAATCCATTCTTGCCGAGCTCCACAATCTTTTCGGCCCTGGTAACATCACTCACACTCATTTTTGCAGTTACATTGCTTTCTCGGAGACGTCCAAGCATTTGGGCATGCTTCATATTACCTGTAAGAACCCTACAATCTACACTAAGTGGTGTAGCAAGCCAGACTTTGAACTCCATGGCAAGTTCATTACGGTCACCCCCCCCCACAACAGTATCAATGGAATCACACCGCCGGATCAGGAGCTGCTCGACAAGCTGAAGGTTTCTAATATTTACCAGGCTCTGTTTGACACTGTTGAGTCAATCTCTATCCAACCCGCTCCCAGGCAGGTAGTGGGCCACGTCGAGTGGATGCAAGAAATCAACAAGAAGCTTGAGGCTCACTCCATCTCCATCAGAACCGACCTACGTAACAACATCAATGATATGGAGCACAGGCTATCTGCATCAGTCAACAACCAACAACTTGCCTATCATGAGTACATGATATCTCTGCATAAATCCATAATGGATAACCTCGGCCATAATCTGGCGAATTTTTATCATCGTGCGGATCTCGTCCTTGCTAATCTCGGCTTCCAACTCTGTATGAAGCAACTTCACTTCATGCAATTTGCCTTCATGCTTCACCTGCAACTGGTATAGTTGTTGCTTATGTACTTCATGCAACTTCTCCTGCTCCAGACCTGCTTCAATCAAGTTTTCTTTCGCAAGTTGTAGAGCAGATTGAGTGTCCTCCAACTCTTTCTGCAACTTAAGGTTAGCCTCCACATCCACCTTATTTGCACACTCAGTGGAAATTCTTGCCTCAAACTCTTGCTTCAAACTCTTGCTTGAGCTCCTCCCTCAATGCTGCCAATGTGTGGAAGGAACATGGGACTTCACATAGGTGCCCAACAAATTAAGTGTCCTGCTTATGGACCTCATAAGCATGGCCTGCTATGGATCTTCATGGAGAACTTGCTGCTGTTCTCCCTGATCCTCCACAGTTTGATGTTTCACAAACCAGTCAGGCCATGATCCCACAGTATCTTCTTCCTGAGCAACCTCATCCTCCACAGGTGCTGCAGTTCCTTTGCACTCTACCCCTTTAACCTCCGCCATAGGTTTGGGCATAACTTGCACAACAGGGATTCCCTTGGTCAGACTCTGCATCTTTGGTACTATTGGTTCTCCGACCATGCTAGAGTTTTCATAGAGAATGTCACCCTTCTCAATTTCCGCCATTACTTGCTCTGTAGTGGGAATGTCCAACCCCTCTCCCTCCACAGTAAGAGGCTCCGGTGTGACAACATGTACAATCTGAGTTACCCCTGGGGCAACCGGGTCAACTTGCTGTGATGGCTGTGGTACTGAGGTGACTTCTTCCTCCCTTGCCGAAGGCCGTGCTTCCAGTAACAACATCCCCCTGTGCTGTTGCTCCTCATCCTGCACAGGAGCTATGGAAACATCATCCTGTGGATTTCTTGTGGCCAGGGGATCCGCCACTATAGTTGCGTCCCTCTTCTGTCTCTTGGAATGGCGCTGCCCCTCCAATCCCTCTTCACCTTGTGAAGAGCCCTGCTCCTCAACTGCAGTTGTGGCTGTCTCAAACACCCCCATTAGTTTGCATTCTCGCGCATCAAGCAAGCAAAAATAAAAAATAATTTGTGCAATAATTGGGCCAGACACAATGATCGGGGACTTGGCAGTAGTATTTTGTAACCGTTTCATCTCCTCCACCAGACCACTGTACATCATCTCCGCCCAGGCTACATCGTCCCCTCTCAAAGCTTTCAATACCTCCTCCGTGAAAGATCTGTTAAGATACTGTTGGTTTTGTTTCATGGCAAACAAAATGTTCAGTATTTGGCCAATTTTCCTCAACCCTGGATACTCGGCCTTGGTGCAGGTGAATCCCTGGTTCCTAAAGAAACTCATTTCTTGGAACAGATCCCCTATTTGCAATCTTGCCCTATGCTCATCCACGTTCACATGACCAGATGGTAATTCAAATAGTTGTTGCAAGTACTGTGGAGTAACCTCTATATCTACGCCCTTCACCTAGATAACTCCTGTCTGAGGCTCGAAGTTCTGGATGAATTGGATCATCAACCCCCGATGATGCAAAGACCACTCTTTACGTAGCAACCCCTCCAATCGCAGCTCCTTCAGCAGCTGCACTGCCTGTGGTGTAGCGATTGTCTGCTTCTGTAGAATCGTCGTGCTCTTCACCCTGAGATCCTCCATCCCTCTAATTCTCTTCATCCCGGACAAACAAGAAGGCCTTGTTTGGAATAACTGTAGGAAAGCTTGCAGGGCGTAAAGCATGAAAATATGGTTGGCACAGAATGGAACAGGCAAGTGAGTGTAAGCCTGTGGGGCTTGCAAATAGTGAGTGAGAGAGAATGTACTTTCAACCCGTCCGTCCTTGCGCCACTGCGTAAGAAGTAGAGCTAGCGTATAGTCTGTGATATCCACCATAGCTACAAAGCTATAGCTTTGATTGCCCCTCCCGTCGAGACGCTGGTTATCCGGAGCGACCCCTACTCTTCCGCTCATAACTTTTTTAATTTCTTGTTCTTGTTTCTTGAATGGAACCACTTGCATAAAATTCACGTTGCTGATTGGCCGTTGCCTCATTGGGTAACTTCTCAATTTTACCCTTATCTGTTCACATTCCAACTTGGAATGCCCACTAGGATTGCATATGTGGCAAAGGTCCCCCTTTGCCGGACGCGTAAAGGGTTTTGTTACTTGTCCTCTGGACGCATTAATGGGCCCGTAATTAGTTTCGGCTGATGTACCGGTTTGGTACTTTGACGGCCCTGTTTGTCTTCTTGCACGATGGTGCCCACTATTGCAGTATATGCAATGCGGAGTGCTTTGCCCCTTAGGCCACGTGTTTGAATTCAAACTCTCTCCCGTCTCCCTCTGTCCGTGTGGCACATTCTCCGAGTTTGACTTCCAAACTGCCTTTACACTCACCGGCCACTTTTCTGACGTTAACCCGCGTCCACCTGTCACTGACCCTATGGACTACATTATACCCCAAACACTCACAACCCACCCTAACAACAATTGGAGATCCGACCCTCGTATCACCTGCTTAAACACCTTGGCACCCTGTCACGCGCTTGTGCCATACCTAATTGGTGTATGGTTAGAAATTATGGACTTTGGAACAAGTCCATAAGGATTTGTTATAGTCCATAAAAAAAGCCGTTATGGACTTTTTTTAGAGCATGATTAATAGAAAATTAGAAAAAGGGACTTGACCAAATGTGCTTTGAGGGATAAAGAATCTAGAAAGAAAACATCCACTCAAAATTATTGAGTAATATAAACTTTATGTACTATTTTGAGCCTTCACAATAGCTATTTTCGTAAAGTCCTTTACATATAGAATTCTTTGAAATATCAACACTACCTCATTCAATACATAGACCAAGGGTAAACCCCCGGGGTGGATCAAGGTCAAATTTGAAAAAAACTATCGTGATCTGACACTAGAAGAAAAACGCGGAATAACCACTGGCCCTTTAACCACTACTGTCTTTTCCCACTCTATAAACCACTAGTAACCACTTGCCAGTGGTTACTCCCGATGAAATGCCACGGTGGCATCACAGATAGTGGTTGGAAGTGGTTTCAACCACTCAGTAGTCCATGTGTAATAATTTGTTTCTATTTTTTATTTTTTATTTGGTGACATATTTTAATTAATAAATATAATATTCCACGTGGACGAGTACAGTGGTACATTGTGAGTGGTTATAGACACCTCAGTGATGGGAAGTGGTTGAAACCACTTGCTACTCCACGTGTAATAATTCAAAATTTTATTTATGATTTATGATTTGGAAATCTATTTTAATTAACAAATATAATATTCCATGTGGACGGGGACAGTGCACGTTGATCTTGAGTGGTTAAAGACACCTCATTGATTTGTACCACTTTGACAGTGGTGGAGAGTGGGTGGTGAAAGACACTGCAGTAATTGGAACCACTATTCTAGTGGTCGCTCATGAGTGGTTGCTTAAACAACAGTGATTGGTACCACTTTTGTGGTGATACATTAAAAACTTTAAGTGGTTTGTGCACCTGTGACAGACTTTGAAAAACAGACAAGTGTCCAGACCATTGTAGGATGATGCTATTGAACAAATGGTTCCAACAATAAGCTTTATTCTGAATCTGAAACATATTCGTCACCCTCTGAATCATTTTCCTCAACTGGAATAGCGGTTGGTTATACAAATGCCGCTTAAATGCAGGTAGCCAACATAGCCAGGTCTTCAGTCTCTCATGTTAGTTCTAGAATGTTAGGTGGTTAAAGACACCTCAGTGATTCGTACCACTTGGACAGTGGTACATAGTGAGTGGTTAAATACACCGCAGTGATTGGTATCACTTGGACGGTGGTAGATTGTGAGTGGTTAAAGACATCTCAGTGATTGGTACCACTATTGTGGTGATACATGAAAATGTTTAAGTGGTTTGTGCACCTGTAGCATACTTAAAAAAACATACAAGTGTCCAAATCATTGTAGGATGATGCTATTGAACAGATGGTTCCAAACAATCAACTTTATTCTGAATCTGAATCACAATATTCATTATCTGAAGCACTTTCCTCAACTGGAACAATGTTTGGTCATACAAAACTAGCTTGAAATATGGTAGCCAACATAGCCAACTCTTCTCCACTTAGAGACGTGGCACCATCTAATGACCTAGGTATGGGCTGATCTGATAAGGTAGAGGGTGCCCATAGACCATCAAAATTTGCATTTTCTCCAATGTCCAAACTTCAACGATGAATTTTAGAATGAAAATAAATTAAGCCAGTTCCAAAAATACAAAATTTCCAAATAATTGAACTCATTACAAGGCTTGAAAATAGTTGTTTACATTTCATTCAAAAAAATTATATGTCACATCTAGTAGATAAGCCTGATAATTTGTGAGCTGTAGCTCCTAGGTGTTTCTTTGTATATTTATTTAAAAAAAAAAGATAATCTAATATACTTGGAAAAATCTATAGACTTTTTGCAAGAGCCCAAAAATGAGGTGTAGGTGGGTAGTAGAGAGAGAGAGAGAGAAGACTCCGGCTGGGGCCGGCGTAACTAAGAGCCACTTCGCCTCACGGCTACTGCCCCCTTTCGAGGGTGGGCCCTATAAATAACGCGGTGTCCAGGGGACACCAGTAACCTAGGGATAGAGGTATGTGAGGTGCGCAGGGTACCCCGGGACCCCGCATATACAGGGAGCCGTGGGAGTTTAGGGTGCCATGGGGGGATTGGATTAGTTGTCTCTTGTTCGTAATGATAGCTGCAAAGTATCGAAGGGCCGTGAGATGTATGGCCTTAAAACATTTATGGATATGAGATGTCGGGAGGTGGAAGTTGTCGTGTAAGGCAGCTATGCTGGCGTTGTGGATACCGCCTCGAGTGCCGGCCGAGATAACAGATAGGGGGCTTGTATTCCAACCCCTTCGACGGAGGGCAAGGATGAGAGGTGCGTACTTTTGTCGTTTCTCTAGAATTGAGGAAGCGGGGTACCGATCGTGACAAAATGTGAATTCGATAAAGTATATAGTGATATGTGGGGATGGGGAGGTAGGTGGTGGTTTGTTAATGTGTAGTCCATGAACAAGCAGTTAGGGCATAGTCTAGCAGGGCAGGTGCAGGGGGGGCCTCTACATGTGCAAGGGAGTAGCCACAGGGGGACAGTGTGGTCTGGGGGTTTGCCTTGGTAGGTGCCAACATTAATTAGTGAGAACCAGCGGGTTTCGGATCTCTGCATGAGGAGCTTGTGTATGTGCCAGACCGCGTGGTTATGGCGAGTTATATGAAGACCATGAATAACCGGGTGGGTGCATTGACTGAGGAGGTGCGGCCAGGTGTCACGAACCTGATGGGTGTGTAAATATAGAGGGCAGTATGGTGATGGAAAAAGGCGCAGCCAGAAGATGTGTTTGCGTTGATGACCCATATATTGTGCGTAGCGGAATTTAAGTGTTTGCTTTATTTGAGCATCAGTTGCAGCCGTGGAGTGCCAAAAATAATTGGAGAGTTTGTGATGGAGTGTTGTGGATAGAGTCCATTTTTTAATGTGTATTTTAGTGTGGCTCATAGAAGTTCGAGCTTGTTGGGTGGCTTCCTTAGTGAGAGTGGTGAGGAGGTTAGGCTTAGGGTCCGGTGGGTTGGGGATCGGATGGATCAGCCAGAATGGATGGGTGTGTGCTATGTGTATAGGGTCATTGGTGGGTTCCTCTGAGGGCTCGAGAGCACCGTTTTGAGCGAGTAGGTCAGCTGCCTCATTTCCAGTGATACTGTGTGAGCGGACTTTTAAAACGTGGATGGGTTGATCTATGGCAACTGCTAGGTTGGCTATGACGGCGATGAGATTCCAATCAGGATGGTGGTGATGTGAGGAGGGGCAAGCAAGGTGGTTACGTATAAGGAAGAGCGATGTAAGACTGTCAGTGAAGATATAGTGGGGGGGGGGGGGGGGGGGAGGAGGGCAGATGGGAGAGGGCTAGTATGGCCATAGCTCCGCGCGGAGTATGGTGGCCGGACCGGGGAGCCTGGCGGCTGTGCCCTGGTCCGAAGCAGCATGAAAAACGCCATATCTGGCATTAAGTCCTGTTTGGGAACCGTCAGTAAAGTGTGAGTGAAGCGGGGGATATTTGAGGGGCAAAGGTTGTTGAAATGGCGGGGGGAAGTCGGGTGTAACTGAGGGGGCGGTAGGGGGGTGTGGCGGCGCTTTAATCCATGACTTGCTGAGGTTGATTTTGGTTGCATGGGTGGGGATTGTCTGGCAAGCGTTGGTGGGTAAGTATGAGTATGGTGGTGGATGACGGGGAGGCGTGTGCCGCAAAACATGCCCATTGAAGGGCTTCTTGAGAGTGGAGTCCCGGGGGGGGGGGGGGGCTAGTCCCCCGCCAGACCATGTGTGTTGGGTGGCAGAGCCTGAGGCCCCGAAGATGCAGTCTCTAGGGTGAGGACTGGCGAATGATGTGAGGCTCATAGGACAAGTAAGCGGGTTGGAGTAATAAGCGTGGGTGAGTTGGAAGGAGGTGATGAGGAGGGCGAGTATATCCTGAGGTAGAACACTGTGGGCATAGGCTTGGGAGAGTTTGGTTAGAGATCGTGGCTTTTTGGGAGGGGTGTCCCGAGGGTAGCGGTCAAGAAGTAACATATCTCGGTAGCAAGTCCTGCCGAGGCGGGTGTAATTGATTGGGGGCGAGGGTTTGGGAGGAATATTGGGCCCACAGCCAAGCGACTCTATCATTGGGAATGAGGCCAAGAAAGCAACCGTTGGTAGTGTAAATGGAAGACAGTCGGGTGCCGGTAATTATGGCAGATAGGTCCCTAAGAATGTCTTTATCTGGGTTACATTCAGCGATGTCAATTTTAATATGAGTGGCAGGCAATGGCCTAGATACATGTCGGGTGTCTTGGGTCTGGGTTTGGGAGATGTGTTGTAGATGTGTGTGTGTGAGATAGGTGGTGTTGGTACGTTTATAGAAGGCAGTAAGAAGGGTGAGGTTGTGGTCAGGGTCGCAGTCATCATGCGAGCCAAAGAGGTCATCCTCAATTTGCCAAGTGTTGTCGTCGTGTGGGAAGCCCGCCCATTTGCAGAGGTAATATGTGTCTAAACAGGTGGCACCAAATGAGTCTATGGAAGCCTAGGATTTGATACCAAGGATGGCTTCAATGATAAAGGCATTTGGGTTGGTGGGGTGAGTGGGGGGAGGGTGGGGTAGGGTGGTGAGGACCAGGGGAGAATTTGGGGGTGAGGGGAGGTGGGTGTCTACCTCGGGAAGGGACCCGTTCGGGGATAGGGGTGGTGGTTGATGGTCGATGGATGGGGGTATGGTATCGGTGTCATATGAGGATTGAGGGGAGAGGTTGGTGGGTGGTGGGTTCGTGGGGGGTCATTGTGGTAGAGGCTCGGAGCCATTGGAAGATAGAGGGGGCCGGGGCAGACCTGAACATCGGGAGTAAATCTTGTGGATTGTGTGGGAATAGTCGGCACGGGAGATCGCACTCCAGGGTGCATGAGATAGATGGGTAGCAAAATAAGGTACGCAAGTAAAGGAGGAACCGACAGGTCTTAACAGTGGCTTTGGAGTATTTCAGAGTGAATTCGCGTGGGGTGATAAGCTTGGTGCCGGTGGCGGTGGTGAGTTAGGAAAGGTTAGTAATATGCTTCTCCTTGAAGTATTTGAGGATGTCTCTTTTCTGTCATGGGTGGGCCGCTTCAAATTGTGTTCAGAACGGACTAGAGGACCAGGAGATTTCTAATGGGGATACATTGTTAGGATATCTTGGCAGATCTGTTTGGAGGCTAATATCTGGGAGGGAGAATGGGGCAGCATGGAAGGCATACTGGATTTGTGGTTTTAGAACTGATTGGGTGATTGCTAGTTTGGGTCTGATGGGAATAGGGGATTTGAGAAGTGCCAAACTTTTGTTAGTGAGCTTGGTAAGTGTGGTAGATTTTTGAACGTTCCAATTGAGTGACGGGACAAGCTGTATACCTAAATATGTATAGGGTTCGTCTGGTCCTAAGAAGGGGAATGGGCTGTTTTGATATTGTATGTAGAGTTTGCAATGGGATTCGATCGCGGCGCGGGTAAGCTTGATGTGATAGGTGGCTGCTGTGACTGCGCATTTGTGAAGGCTGAGTTCCATACCAGACCATTGGTTAAAGCGAGACAATTTGTCAACTTGGCGGTTAAGGTGCTGGGGCTTATGGGCAAGGATGGCCAAGTCATCCGCGTATGCGGCAGCTGTGATTACACTTTGGGAGGTTGTATTGGTAACCAAGATTACCTCGAGCAAACCACCGTAGTAGTGGTTCCAGAAAAATAATGAATAGGTAGGGGCTAAGGGTGTCACCCTGTATAGTGCCGCGTAGTATAGGGATAGGAGGAGTAGAGCCATAGTATGAGTCAAAGTATTTTGTGGAGCTATCGGTATATATATCCCTGATAAGTTGGATAGAGTCTAGTGGGTACCCTAGGTCAGTCATAATTGCAAGGAGTCTGGCATGGTCTAAGGATCCAAATGCATTCTTAAAGTCAATGTATAGAAGGTAGATGTCTTGCTTAGTGAGCTTGGCATCCTCCAAGGCTGAAAGTACATACTAGATTTGTCTGGTTGTACTGCGAGTGGCACGGAATCCTTCTTGGGGGTCGCTGAGAATGCGATGTTGTTCACCGTAGTTGGATAACATTGTGGTTAGCATGCTTGTGAAAAGTTTGTAGATGGTGTTAGCCAGGGCTATAGGGCGGGAATTGCCAAGGTCCGTAGGGTCCCCCTTCTTGAATAGTAATATGGTACGACTATGTTTCCAAGAGCGTGGTATTCGTTTCAGTTGATAGCAAAGTTTGAAGAATTTGAAGAGAAGAAGATGGAGCTGAGGCTCTAGGGATTGGAGGATTGCGTTTGGGATGAGGTCCAGGCTAGGGGCTTTGGATTTAGATAGGGCTTTGAGGCAGGATTCGTAGAGGTCGATTGTGAAGAGGTCATGGATGCGGTCAAAGGGGGAGCCGCGTCGGTCCAGTGTAAATCCATCTAGGTCGTGCCATGGGTAGTGTTTGACTTTACACATGCAGGTTTGGTTTTGATGAGATGGGTGTAGACAGTTAGTGGTGGTAGGCGTGTATGAGGTTGAGGCTTGGATCCAAATTTCGGTTTTGATGTCCGTAGGGTTGGATAGAAGATGTCCATGTCGGTGCTTGAGGCAATCAATGGGCGGGTTTATTGCAGGGTTGAAGATGGCTTTATGAGCTTTTTTGGGATGGTCATGTATTGTTGATTGAAGGAGGTGACGATTTTTTTGTGATTTTTTTAGGCTTTTTGTTTGGTTATCCGATAGGCAGCTTTTTTGGAGTCCCTCCCAAGTTTGGATAGGGCAGCAGCCCACATAGGTACAGAGGCAGGGTCCACTAGGGGGGGGCATGAGGGTGCGACATGCAGGGATGTTGTTTAGGCTGCTGATGCGTGGGTCAGATCGCCAGTTATTGTATGGTAGGGGCAATGAGGTGTTGGGTATGACGGTGAGGGCACGACGCACAGTGTGATAGATGTTCAGGTGGGAGTTCCATGCCCATTTTTGAGTTCGAGTGAGGCAACCGCCACTTTGTTTTGAGCGAGTAGTTTGGGGAATATCAGGGGGAGCAGAACATGTGGCAAGGACGCTAGTTGTCATTTCTTGTAGTAGGGAAGATAGTATGCGTTCGGCATCTAGCCAAGTGGTCTCAAGGGAATGCGATAAGTTGGTGTCATAGAGGCTGTGGGATAGTTGAAGCGTAAGGATGGAAGCCGTCGGGTGGAAGTGGTTGTGAAATGCATTGATGTTTTGTTGGTGTAGAGGGGAAAGAATCCGAGGTTGGAGGGTGGGGATTTGGGCCATTGGGATTGGTCGGATGGGGATGAGAGATGGGGGAAGGGTGATGGAGACTGGGTAATGGTCTGAGTTGCACAAACTATCAATGTGTATGTGACTTCGGAGGTAGGTAGGTATGCTATTGTGTGTGTGGAGGTAGAAACCGTCAATAAGGCTTAAGGATGAGTAGTTGAGGCTTCCTTGCCTTGAGTAGTGGTAATCTGATGGGATATATGAGAATCTGTGTTGTTGTATGAACTTGGCCCATTCATGGTCAATGGGGGAAGGGGGTTTTGGAAGGCCATTAAATGTATGTCCGAGTAGGGCAATGTCCCGGTTAAAGTCACCGGCTAGTATACAATGGCTGTTCAGATTTTCGGGATGCGAGACAGTGTTGGAGATAGTTAGCAAGATATCTGGTATGAGCCCTAGGTCATCTGTATGGGATGACATGTATAAGTGAATTAATGTAATGGGGGTGACTGGCAGGAGATGGAGTTGTATGATTTGTAAATGGGAGCGGAGGGGGATAGACACAGGTGGTGTGGGGGGAGTGATGGGATTTAAGGATACCGGAGTGTGTCAAGTTATTTGACCACTAGTGTGAAACTTGCTAGGAAATAGTTAGTTTTGATATATTGACATTTGGGATTGACCCAAGTGTCAATCCAGGGGCCAATATATGTTTGGGCACTTGGCGTTGTTATCTTCACGGCAGATCGCGGTGGGCTCATCTTTCTCGAGTTGAGCCTCACCGCGTCTAGCTATGGCGCCATAGTGTCGAGTCCCCATGGCGTGGGGTGCACTTGGCTCGACTTAATATATGAGTGATGTTTTCATGTGCAAGTATGTGAGTTTGAGAGAGCTTGTGTGCTTGTATCATTTCTTTCTTTATCACTCGAGAAAGATCAGCTCGAGTTTGTGAGTGCCAGGTTCGAGTTATAAGTTGTAGCACTTGTGTTTTCAGATCATGAGAAGCGGTTCAGCCTAGAGTGCAAGGATCCGTGCATGAGCCTATCCAAAGCGGATAGAGTAGAGTGCAACAAAGGCAAACATGTTCAGGTTTGCAATGGATAGAGAGGCGGGGGTAGCATATGTGAAGAGCGGCGTTGCATAGCTCAACGCTATGGCAACCAAGTTTGGGCTTCTAGTGTGAAGCAGAGGAGATGCTGGCCACGAGTGGCGAACTGGTGGTCGTCTTCTTCAGCTGCAGGCCGAGTTAAGGAGCTGCAGAAATGTGGGCTGCGCATGGGAAGCTAGCATGTTGCAGGTTGGAGATGATATAATCAGTTCCAGGTATCTCTGCTCGAAACTAGTTGTTGCGGGTAGATGAGGAGCAGCCGAATAGTGGAGCTGCAAGGGGATGCATCGCAGCCTGTTGGGAGCTTCAGCTCCAAGCTCATGAGGAGGTATGAGTGAAGAGAGGGGGCTGGTCCCTCTTGTGTGCAAATCAGTGCACTTGTGAAGCATGTGCTTGAGTTGGAAGTTTTAATCTGAAACTCTAGCACGGTGAGGGCTCTTGGACATCGAACGATGGGTTCACCCTTTGAATCAATTTCGATTGACCTGATACTCCACACGTACCTCTGACAAGGTATGGGGCTGGAAGGGCAGCAACAAGGCGTCCTAGAGCCAGGGAATGTGCCGTAGAACTGCAGGTACACCAAGGTTGAAAAGGTGTGTATTTTCAGATTTGTTTTTGTGAGCTTCATGAAGAAAAAAGAGCTTGTTGGGCAGCATATAGCTTGCTGGTTGAGTTAGGATGCCTCTGGTGGGTCGTGAGAGCACAAGAGAGCATGGCAGCAGTCTGGTGGCTTCGCAGAAGCCATAGCTCGGCGGCAGCACGTGCAGGAGCAAACCCCAGCTCGGGGAGAGCTCGGGAACGCGTGGGAACGCCTCGGGAATGCATGAGAACTCATGGGGAGTTCCAGGGAGCGTAGGGAACAGTGGCTGTGATGGGCCGTGGGGGCGGTATCACGAGATACCACGAGCCCAGGCCGTGACTGTTGACCGTGACCATTGACCGTGACCGTGGAAAGCCGTGGTGCGGACACCACGGGTGGGCATGGTGACCAGATGTGGGGGATGGGCGGCCATGAAGGCTCGTGGGCGTGGTACCACGGGGTATCACGAGGCAGCCAAAAAAATAAATAAATAAATAAATTTCACTCGTTTCGTGGGACCTTGATGGGGAGGCTGGGCTCTGAAGAACAATGGTTTTGAGCTAGCTGATCCGGCAGAAAAGTCGAAATTGCCTCCCTGTTGCATTTTAACAAAGGAGATTACTTCCCTGTAGGTAATCTTTTCGGGTTTTCAGCCCAATTCTTAACTATGGGGGAGACCAGCCTGCAGGTAATTCCTTTGGACAGAATGTTGTTGGGGCCTATATGTACCTCTATTTGCTCCATTTTTGAACCTTCAGTGAATGGCGTGGTTTCCTGAGGTGGTTCCATTATGAGGGATGGCTGGTGGACGTAAGGAGGCACTGGCAGACCCTGTGGAGGCTTGCATGGGGCCTTCGAGGCCAAGTTTCATGAGCTCGTGGAGGGCGGTTTGAGGAGTGTGTACAGGATGCTCTCATGGTCATGCAAATGAGAGAAGAGAGGAAAAAAGAGGGTGTGGGGATATGAGCGTGCTGGGGATAGGCATTGCTTTAGCTTCCCTTCCTCATAGCTTCCCACCTTCTCTGTAGGCCGAGACCTTTCCGTAGGTGGAAGCAAGAGTCAGTCCAGGTTTAGGCTGGGGTGTCCTTGCAGGAGCAACACAGAGTTGTTTTTGGTGGGGGGGAGTTGTTGTTTTCATTCTTGTGTTTGGACCCCATCCACACCTGCGTGCTTGATTGTGCGCCATGCTAGTTTTGTGTGGGCGCTTGATTTTATAGGTGGTTGACTTGGGCTTGATCGCTGATCCAACCCTAGAGCATGCTGTCGATGGTGAGACTGGGTTGATGACCAGTCAGACCATCTTTGTTTCTCATGTGGTGAGATTGGAGGTGATGACCAGCCAACCATGGGAGTGCCTACGGTGGATGCAGGTGCAGGTGCAGGCTATGTTAGGAACCCTAGTATTCCAAACCATAAGCACGCATCAGGTTCTCTACCCGGATACCTGTGGAGAGGGGGTTAGAAACAGGTTCATGGACGCGGTTGAAGTGTCAGTTGTCAACACGGAGGTGCCACTAGTGTGGGGAAAGTGCGGTACAAGCACTAGCGATACTAGCGGGTATACGAGACGAGGTGTGCGGTTTAGGCCACCTTCACCTCTTGTGTTTTCTACGGAAGGTTCTGGTTCGGATTGTGAATCAGGAGGACTCACACCGGCGGCGCCAGTTGTTTCCTTGCCATTGTTGTGGCAATGGAGGAAATGTATGGAGCTACGAAGTTACTCTGGGGCGGTGGGCACCATTGAGTGGATGATTTCATTCAAGAGTTTGATAGTTGGTGTGACTTGCAACAAATGCGCAATCCACAACTATTTACGCCTTTCATGGCATGGAAGGGGCTGTTTCAGCACCTTGAGGGGCCGCCCATAGATGATTACCATGAGTTTAGGCGGGGGCACGATGTTGAGATCGAGGAGTGGAGGATGCATTGGTCACCAGACTATGTCTCCATCACTAGAGGCACAAGGGCAGCAGCCACACCGGCAGCTGCAACAACAGCTTCCATACGCAGTAGTGGGACTAGTGGTAAAGCAACTACGACATCCACCCAAGCTACTGCTGCACCAGCACCAGTGGCTATGCCTGCCTTCAACTCTGTTGTGGAAGTTCTTCGAAGAGTTGAAGAAAAACTACCAGGGGTGAGGACAGAGAAGTTGAGGAGCTTGCAAGAGTTCCAATGGAAGCCTACTGAGAGCTTAAGGGAGGCTTTCACTCGCATGAGGTGCTTGATCAATGTACCCCAAGGGGTTACGGAAGCTCAGGCAGTCCAATTCTGGTACGGGATATTGGACAAGGAATTGAAGAGAAGGGTGCGGGATGCAACTCTCCTACAAGCGGCCCAACCCACCTTAGCAATGTGTTTTTGCTGGCAGAGCGGATAGAGCTCAACATGGTGGAGAACGAGTGGTTCATGGGTGGGATTTGTTAAGGAGACACCACGGGGTAGTGGTGCTCTTAGCCAGCCACTACCTCAACAGGCTCAAAGCAACAAGGGGGCTCAGGTGAAGCCCAGGGAAGGACAGAGAGGACCTCAGATGCAGGGGTCTCTCCCTTCATTTGTAAGCCAACAACGGGCGGATGTGGTGTGTTGGACATGTGGAGGACCCCATGTTAAGAAGGATTGCCCAGAGGGAGGCAAGAGGCAATGGTTGGCATCGGATAGCTTGCACAGTTGCAGTGTGGGCATTGTGGCAAGTACGGGCATGGAGAGGCCCAGTGCTATGGTTTGCATCCTGAGTTGGCGCCAAGGTCAGTTCCAAGGGAACAAGTGGTGGCGGGTGGCGAGGTGGAGCAGCCCAGAGGACGAGGACGAGGTGGCCAGGCACGAGGTGCAGGCCAAGGGCAAGCTCAACTTGGCCAGGGACGTGGAGGTCAGGGTGGTAACCAAGGCATGACAAACCGGCTTCAGCAGCTAGAGCAGAGGCTCGCTGCCATGGCTACAGCTCAGGTGGTACCGGCTCCAAGGCCGGATGGTCCACCTCCTACTCCTGAGGGAGGAGACATGGGAGGCATGGGATTCATGTGCGGGGCAACACTACCACTAGTGAGGGTGCCATTGCCACTACCACTATGTATGGGCCACCACTTACCACTAGTGAATGGTGCCACTATCACTACCACTGTGGGTGGGGCACCACTACCACTAGTGCCAGACAACACTACCACTACCACTATGTGCGGGCAGGAGCACTACCACTAGGCAAGTGAGAGGCGCGGCAGAGTGATTCGAGGAGAGTAGCACGAGTTCCTGAGCCACGAGGTGGCAGAGGTGGAGTGGGATCCATAGTGTGGGGAGGCAAGCCGTCAGGCCAGGCTTCCTCAGTCATTCACATTGGCGGAGACAGTGTCGACGCTGTCCATAGCACATAGTTTTCGCCCGACTGTTACCGAGGCGGAGGTTACTATGCCATTGGGGAGAGCTAAAACGGGCAGCACCACTACCTAGTGTTGCCAAGGCTACGGAGCTAGTGTGCTGCTGGGGGCGGCCACAGCTGTGTGCCAGGCTCCATTGTTCTCGGCTACCATGATTGCGACACCGGGGGTAAGACCAGCTGAGGTGTTCAGGCTGGCAGCTACACTCTGTGAGAGTGATTGATGTTGGGCAGAGCTGCTATTGCAGGCTTGGGCCTCACGGAGGTGGATATGGAGCTGTGCATTTTCCAGATACAGACATCTTTGGGAGGATCAGAGCAGGCTCAGGGCATGACACGGCGTGAGTTGGCTATCCGACTACAGCCGGATCATCCTACACTTGGCTCAGTGATGAGAGCCAAGGCCATTGTGACAGAGGTGGTCTTGTACGATGTCCTTGTTGGTGGGGCAGTGTTGTACCTCATGGGCTTCACCCTGGAATTTTGGGAGGGGATTCAGCTTCCTATAGGCCTGGATGACAGTCAGGGGAGGGCCGGCCTGTGCAGCTCTCTGTGACGTTCATAGGAGGAGGTGCGGTTGCCTAGTGAGGCAAGATGCCGACACAGGCAACATTCACAGCTGGAGTGAGTTGGCCTGGAGAGTTGCTTGAGGGCAACGCTCATTCAGAGGATGTGTCATCTCCGGGAGAGCAGGATGACATGTATGGTATGGTGGAGTTGCCTGCCATGGTTGCTCACACTCCATTGTGGGGCTCGAGCAAGGATTTGCAGCGGGTGCTGATCGACGGGTGCAACAAGCCTGAGAAGAGGCGTTTGTACTGTCAGGAGAGGAGGAGAGTGCGGGGATTGCACCAGGTCCACCTCAGTTGTCACCATCGGATACCACACCGATTGTGAGGCAGTAACCGGATGAAGGCATTTGCCTTCTGGACTTGTTGGGCGGGCTCAGCACCGAATTGGCTGCTGTTCTGCAAACAGCTGTACGAGTTCGACGTTACTTGTATGTGGAGAGGAATGAGACTGCACGATGCGTCTCACTCCGTCATGTTGCTTAATTTGGTGCAAGCAGTAGTACCTGAGTTGTTGCCGATGTCTGCAGTTCGTGGATATCAGCAGGCCTTGCCGACAGACATTTCGTTGCTGGGGGCGCAGGATTTGGAGCGGGTTGGCTCCATTGATCTGGTAGTGGCAGGTTGGCCCTGCCAAGGGCATTCATTAGCCGGGCATGACAATGGATTGCGAGACTCGAGGTCGGGTCTGTTTTCGGAGATGGTGCGGTTTTGCGCCACTTACAACACAACAGCTTCATCAACTGTATCTCCAGCATACATCTTGGAGAATGTGCCACTGATGGACGATTCTCAGGCCAGGGTGGTGTTTGGAGGGGAGAGGGTGGTAAGAGTAACGACCATGAGGGCAATGGGTGATGGGGGAGGGTTTCGTGATCTGTATAGCAGAGACAGCGTGCCGGTAGTAAATGTCGGTAGGTTATGAGATGTCGGTAGGGTACTTATCACCTTGGAGGGTGAGGGGTGAGCTAGTGAACCGGGGGTGTGGATGGGAATATAATTGTAGGTTGGGTGAGCTGATGGTATAGTAAAATAGAGAAGATTTATGTAATGCGTACTTTGGATATAGAGTGGCATTTTGGGAGGTAGGCTGTAGAATATTTGTAATGTATTGATAGTGCAGGGTGGATGGAGTACCGTATGAGAGAAAGGATTGGGTGGGCCTGGTAAGACTTTCTAGGTGAGGGGTAATGATTAGTAAAAGAGGGGGGTGACCTGTTGAGATTGACTACTGGCAAGATGACATGGGGATCAGATAATTTGGGGGTCAGTATCATAGTATTATGGTGATTATATGGGTGGGTTAGGGGTCTGATGTGGCTGTTATTAGGGGGATGAATGAGATTGTGGCGGGGTGGATGAGGTGATATTGCTTGGAAGGAACTTTTCAATTGATAAAAAGGAATTAAGAGAGGGGAAATTGGGCAGTAGGTTATTAAATGGTAGGGGTGTATTTTTGTGACGTGACTGGGTGGGTGGGGTCTGACATAAGGGCAGCTAGGTGGCACGAGCAGGATGGAGTTGGGCCGGTTGAAGCCGTTAGGTGTTTTAGGGGTTGGGTAGGGCCTGCAACGGGTGTGGGGATATGACCGCGGAATGATTCAAATTTAAAATGCTGAGGGTACATGGCGCAAGGTACGAGACAAGTGGGTGGGTGCAGGTCCTTGTGCGGTCTGCCGGCAGTGTGAAAGGGACTTGGGTATGGAGTCCGAGCGGGGTGGGATTGTGAGAGTTGTATTTGCGCAAGGTTGTGAGTCTGGCATCCAATGTGTGTGCAGAGGCGCGAGTGATTGGGGAGGTCGAGATGAGTGTGCGAAGTCTGGGTGCGGGTGTGAGAGAGGGAGTGAGTGAGAAGAGATGAGCACTTGAGGTGGTTTGAGGTGATCAGGAGAGTACATGCAGTGTTCCGTGGGGTGAGCAGTGAGTAAGAGTGACCAAACTGATTATGTAGACACGAAGAGGGGAGAGAGGCGTACAGCCATAAGCGACTTTCGTTATGGTGGAACAAAAATAGCATAGAAATCAGCATGGTGGCTGGTAGCAGAGAGAAGAGGGCTATCCGAAATCTAGCTATGAGGGATCTGAAGGAGCGGAACTTGTGTTTGCTAGACATATGCATTTGGGGGGAATTCAGTGAGGGTTAGAGTGTGAGGCTGGCCCGCGTTGGCGATGGTTGGGAGTGACTCGTCCACCTGTTCTGCTGATGCATCCGTGATGGTGGCGCACTTCGCAAAGGTCCGAGGATGAAACGCCTCCTTGAGCGCGGGTGCAGCATGGGAGAAGACTTGAACGGGAGGTCGGTGATACGGAAGAAATGCAGCAGTCCCAGTCTGTGCTGTGTGTCCCTGGTCGTTGAGGGAACTAGGTCCGGGTAACTGTGGAAGCTTCGCCAACACCATATCTGCATGGTGGTAGAAGTTTGCCAAATTCTGCCCCAAATTCTCGGAGATAGACTGGTGCAGGGAGATCATATAGGTGTGATATTCCTGCTGCTGCTGAGTGATGGAGTCAGAGAGCGTAGTTTCCATGGCAGAGATGTACTCATCGCGCAGGCCGTTCTTGAGAGAGATAGAGTGAGCCGCCAATTTCTTGTCTATCTCACTCATCCAATCCACCTGGTCTGCAGTGCGCTTGGGAGCGGGCTAGATCGTGATAGATGCCACTGTATCAAGGAGTGCATGGTTGATGTTATCCACCTGCATTTTGTCGAGCAGCTCTTGTGATGGCGGTGTGCTGCCCTGCAGGCTGTTACGGTGCGGGGAGAGGGCGACGAAACGTCCATGCATAGCGATGTAGGGGACTTCACACCATTTGGTGTATATAGTGGGGTTCGTACAGGTAATATGCATCATCCCTATGTGTTTCACTGTCTCTGGGGGAAGCATCTTGCAGAAATAAGTGTGGGAGATGTTGCTCTTACCAATCGCTTTGTGGAGCTCTTCCAGTATGTCCACCTGCAAGTGGATAAGGCTCAGATTCTTGGCCACAATAGTTAGCGCATCCTGCATCGCAATGGCCTCCTTGTCTGATACTCTAGCACCTGATCTGCTCTTCTTTTGAATCCTCACGACTGGTTTGATAAGGACGTTATCAATCCGAATGCCAAGCTCCATGATACGAGTGCGTGTGTCCTCTGTGGCTAGATTGATGAAGCCAAATGCAGATTCTGGATTGGGCTTGTGCACATGTAAAATTTCAAAGTTATCGTCGTGGTCGAATGTTTCCGTGATAAAGTGCATGGTGGGCTCTGAGCTGAGAGCCCACCGTGCCTTGCAGGATGTCGTCCATGAAGTACAGGGAGAGTCGATCAGAGGAGGATAGAATATCATAGGCCTTTCCCGACTTTCCCTTGTAGCATGACCCCCGGTTCCATCTCCAGCACGAATGCCCTGTCCCCGCGTAGCAGGGCCAAACCCGTCCACCTCCGGATGCAGGAGCTCGATCTTGATTAGGCCCGACCAGATTTTACTTCAAAACTTGTGGGAAAAAAAAAAGGAAAATCAGAAAGATTGTTTTGTGTGAGCACACAGTTTGAAATAGTTTTCACAATTTTGTCACTTGAGCGTATTTCGTTTCGCTGCAGCATTTTCTCAGGATATTTTAGGAATCTATAAAATATTCTAGTTTGCTTGCATGAGCATGCTCACACACTACCCAACCTCATGGCGAGTAGCCTAATGGTAAGAGCATCTCCACGGTGTCACCTGCCCAAAAACGGCAATGTAGCATGGCGGGGTCCTAAAAAGCCGCGGAGGTTGCTCCAAGGCTGCCTAAGCCCGGTAGAATTGCTTTAGGCCCCGCCTCAAATCTGCCTCCCGCATGGCACTTTTGCCAAACATACACGGACCCGCCAACCACTGTACATTAAATTTTAAGTCAAGAGATATAAAGGTGGACGCGTTGCCGAAGCAAGCGTAAGTTATGGTGTCACTTGACCCCGAAGGGCTACAGCCTTCCGGTAGGAAGGTGGACACCTTTGTAACAACCAACAGGGTGGTTTGAACCCACAACCACTTGTGAGAGGGTATATGCCCTTACCACTGGGCTACATGTTGGTTGTCAAGAGATATACTGTTAGCTGTCAACGCTCCAAGATTGTGATCTGGCCGCAGGCCTGCCTTGGGGCTATCTCTGCCGGGTCTGCTACCGTCCCAACCGTGGAGTGCCGACCAAACCATCATTGTTAAAAATACCGTCCCCCCCTTAAACAGGGTATATAACGTTTGACGGCCCTGCTCACCGTGGAGATGCTCTAAGATGGCAGTAATATAGAAAGGTAAAGATAAAGTTTCTTTATACATAGCAAGTGTCCCCCCGGGATGGGGAGCCTCCTAGCCCTTGGCACTCTCCTGTGGAGGGTGACGACTTGGACATCAAATGGCGTCATAAGAAAAACTGACCCTCCAAGGTGCAAGCTCATTTGAATTTCGAGCCGTTTCGCCGAAAACGTTGATCTCTCAGTTACTGCCGGGACCGTTTTGAAACTTATTTTAGTTTCTAGCTTCTTCATTGTCCCTTACACCTTCATACTGCCTTAGCACTTTCATTTCATTTTGTTACACAAGCCTGCCTCCTTCACTTCTTTACACCTTCTCCCCTCCTTCTACACAGATGTCTCCCCCTTCAATCTTCTATCTTAGTATCTTGTACGGACCAGGTCTAGCTAGCCTCGTCTTTTGTCTCATGTCTTAGCTTCAGCCCTGGGGGCTTGCCTGGGTGTCACCCCATCTTCATGATGTAGCCTCATGGTTTTCTGATGCTGGTTATTTTTCCAGCTCGTACCTCCTTGCCGCTGGCATCATGGCTCCCATCCGCTGGCATCAATGATGTGGGCTCCAAATGATTATTTTTTCCACTTTTGTACCCTCTTTTTTTCAATAAAATTTCTCCGGGCCTCCGTCCCCCTGTTCCTGAAAAATAGATATTATTAAAAACAGAAAAAAAAACAAGTGTCAGGTTCGATTCTTGATGGGTGGCTAGTGTAACCCAAGCTAATGTAACTTGAGGTCTGTGCAACTCCAACTGGTGTAACCCTAGGTAGTGTCACCGTGTAACTCCTCTAATCCCTTATATTTAGCCAAAAAATTTGGACAGTCAAATTTTGAGACCAAGGGTGAGTTACACTTACACTCCCTTCTATGTAACCCCGAATGGAGTTATACTCTATGTGTAACCTGGTGTAACCCCAAGTGGAGTTACACTCCCCACCGTGTAACCCAGCGTAAACGTGAGTGGAGTTTTTACACTCCAAGTGTCACCCGATTGGAGCTACTCTCACTTCGGTTCCATGTCACTCTCAAGAAAGGTGGGCAAAATTTGACATGCTCGAAACTGCCTTACCGTCCTGTCAGAGATTGCACGTGTGCATTAGTTCTTACATTATTCCTAGTGTTCTCCATTTTATACCTAGCAAATTTCATAACACCAAGTGGGAGTTACACCGATTGGAGTGACACTCCCTTCTGTGTTACCCCTCTTGATGTCACCCCAGTCTGTGTCACTCTCAAGAGGGGGTGGGGAAGATTTGACATGCCGCAGAACCAGCAACTGTCCTCTCAGTGTGTTCTTACATTATTATTAGTGTTCTTATTTCGTTTACTAATTTCAGATATATGCAATTGCTGGTCTAAAACTTCCTGTTCGCTCGTCAAAGTTTCGTTCGCTCCTCGTTCGTTTGCCCAGATGGATGTGGAAAGATCGATCTGTAGCATTCCTTCCAGTTGAGCGTCGGCTCGCTGCACGCATGCCGGCAGATACAGGGGATTTGCGCTGCATCCCAGCTACAGAGGGATGGCGTTGATGACCTCTGCGTTGGGTAGCGAGGTGGGTTTCTATTCGCTTTGGTCTCTTCCATTCGTTTCATTCTTTTCAAGTATTGCATTGAAGTAGAAAATTCCCGTTTTGTGTGTTTTTTTTTGTTTTCACGTTGTTTCTGGGATCTCCAAGGTGAATTCAAGCGGGATTGGCTGGAAGTAAGGTGAGGGTGTGCTTCTGGAGTGTTTCTCGCAGGTAGGATTGCGGCTGCTTCTGTCCCCTGCTGCATCCCATGTCATAGTGCGCACGGCGTGGTAAGTCACCTATCGACGCGTCACTCCTTCCCCGTGCATATGGCGGTCGGCACCTTCTTTTAGAAAGGTTTTCGTGTACTTCGGACACGAACAAGGTAATGCGACGTTCAGCTGCACGGTGGCTGGTGTAGAGGGTTTCGCTACGGCGATATATTATTCCAGTAGGCCTGAGTTCTGACTTAGCGTTGTACCCTCTACTTTTGAAGTGGATCAGACCTCAGCGTTATGTTGACTAATGACTGGTTTAAAACCTTCTGTCATCTGGGCATTGCAACAGAACTTGGGTCTGTCATTTCCTGCTTTTTTAAGGTCTGTGCTCCAGAAGGTAATCAATGGTTGCTGGCATGTGCAGCACGGTAGTGGGAGTTGGATTTCCGGTGTACTCTACACACAAGGCAATTGAACAAAAAGATCACATAGAACAGGAGCGGTGGCTGGTCTATTGGGCAGGTGGTGTTCAGTCCGTCTTTCTTCTTTCATATTGGTGAAATGCTTGCTCTCTGGGTGGTTGTGATGGGAGGGGGATAAAGATGTGTGGAGCATGCTATCAGCCTGGTGAAGGCTTGCACTTTTAGGTGTGGGAGTGCAAGGATGATGCAATCACTGATGGTTCCTTGCAAAATTTATGTAACTAACCCTCCTGATCCCGCTGTGGGGTTTCTTCCTACCGGGGTATGAGAGAGAGGGGGAGGGGGTACGCTATCAGGGGGCAGAGGGTTCATGTGGCAAAGTACAAAGTTCATGCTATCATAGATTTATTTGACTAATCGATATGGGGGATTGCAGTGTACGGGTGCTTCAGTGTGGCTGAAGTGTTTTCCGACAAGCTGCTGTCTTGGTAATTTACCCCCTTAACTTGGCTGGGCTGGGGAGCATAAGCCCGTGTACTTTCAACCACAATTTTGCTCTGCAGTATCTCGACCCTATTGCTTTTTCACCCTGCATGTACTGGTATGTCTTCCTGAACCTCTGAACCTACATCAATTAATTATGAGCTGTTTGGTGATTGTATTGATGGGCTTGCAACTGTGTCCCATGTTTTGACCATCCCCGCAGGTTTCCTTGCTACTATCATGCTAAATTTGTGTTTCTGGTTTGGCTTCAGCTTCCAAGTAACTTTGTATGTATTCTCTCCCTGCTTCTCCCCCACCCACCCATCCATCTCTCCCCCTGTCTACAAGGCTGTGGCAAACAACATCTTATGAGTACATTCTCTCCCTCTCTTTTGTTTTGGTCACACCTATTCACCAACTTTTAAGATCTCGAGGCTTGAGCCTAAAGCCCTGGGTGCTGTTAGAGTCTAACTTTTCGCCTGCTCACACACAGCAGATTGATGCTTGTGTGAAGGGCTTACTAGAGGATATCTGGAAAGCCCAAACTATTTGTTTATATGAAGGTAAGTCACATGACTGGAGTGAGCCTCTCACAAAAGTAGTGCCTATTGTGTCTGTCCAAATTGGGCGCGGGGTCTATGGCCACGCGGCTACGGCAAACAACGTCTTTCTCTTCCCTCCTTTGCACGCTTGGTACGCCCGGAAGACAACCATAGCACTGGCTTCTTTCTATCCCAAGCACTAGATTAAACATGCACTTTCCTGTGAAGTCCATTCCTTAGATAAAAATGTCTTTCCGTATTTAACATTTGCACCTGAACCTAAATTAATTTAAAAGTTGTGGCTAATGGTGATTGCCTTTCTAAAGGACGTCTGGAGGGTTAAATTTAGTCTCCCTTACAAAGTCACTGCCTATTGTTGGAATGAACCTTCTATGCTAACAGTGGTTTCTCTTGGCCCCTGTCTCTATCCTTCCTCCCTCCTTCCTGCTCTGGTCAAATAGTTTGGAGCTGTATGGCCACAGGTTACAGGGAGTCTGGTTGAAAAAGTCTGGCTCTTTTTTCCCTTCAGTTTGTTGAAATAGGCATAATGTGGTTTAAACTGTGAGGATGGAGATATCTCGATACTCATAAGCATATTTGTATGGATGGGTGTATATAGGGAGCACGACATGTGTACTTCAATCTGCTACGCCCTTTTCTAGTCAAGCATCAAGTGAGGCTCGACCGCATTCTGGATGTCACTCGCAGTGAGATGGTGAGATGGTTGCTTGTGGCTGTGGCCTATCTGTGTATACTGCCTCCATTGGTACAAGTGCTAGCTCTTTTAACGCTAGGTTTTGTTTTCATCCACATATCATTACTGACTAAAAACAGAATGCCTGGTTTCTTGTGGTTTTATCCCCCTAGATTAGGTTGCTCTCCATATGGTTGCCAAATTTCTCATTGGACAATTGCATTTGGACAAAGTACTTCGAGATTCATTGGCAGGATTGCTTAGATTTGGAGGCAGGTGATCAGGCTAACATTTATCAGTGTTGGGCGATGCTCTTTCCTGCTGGCCTACAGTGGTTTGAAGGTGGACTGTAGCTGCATTATACAGTTGCTTGCATGGTGTGTTCTGTTTTGTTGGGTTGTGTGTTAATGTCTATAGAAATTTGTGGGTTGGATTTTCATTTGGTTCTGGAATTATTCATTTGGTTGTCTTTAGGGTCATTTGCGAAGTGAGGGCAATTTTTGATGTATTTATGGTGATGTTTTGAGCGTTTATGAATTCAGAGCAAGTTCGTTGTAAGTCACCAACAGGAGATTCAGACAGTCAAGCACATTTTGCAAAAGTTGGTTTCCACAGGCAAGTTCAACTTACTGAACTCCTGACCTTGTGGTAGGTTCTTAGGCCAGCGTTTTACCTGCAAGCTTTTGGTTCTTGTGCAGAGGGTTTTACCGTAATCTTGAGGGCATTACTAATTATGCACCCTTGCTGAGGTCATTACAGTTTGCAAAATGCATTGTAATACTGCCAGAATGTATGGAAGGACTGTGCTGATACATCTATCCACTTTCATGTAATATGTAATATAGCAAGTTTATGTGTTTGTTTAGAATGGATGTGATAGGGGGTCTTACCTCATTGAAGTACTGATAGGAGGGACACTACTTGGATGTGGTTGATCACAGTGTATCTGGCAACAAAAGATGTTTTGCAAATGTCAAGAGCTCTTGAGGGCGGCAGACCTGGGTCAAGCAGATCAAGCACTAATGGCAACCAAGACAACAATTCGTTCCCCACATCTAATTGACCAGGAAACAGCCCTCCAGCAGATGATTCTGGAGGGATCTACACAGATCATCCCAGGTCTTCAGGATAGTGCTTTTTGCAGGTTTTTGGGCTTCTGATTGCAAGCATGTTGTTCCCAAAGATTGGTTAAGGTCCAAATCATTCTGTTCAGATTTTAGACATAGTTTAAGCCCAATAATGTTGGATTTAAAGAGGACTCGAATATCATGTTTTATAATTTTTGAGCCCTTCTAACTTCTAACATTTCTGACCTGTTAGTTCCTCTTACTTTTCCATGCCCAACTTGGCCGAGTCATTGTAATTATGAAGTCGCTATCAACTCTTTTTAATTATGGAGTCCTGTAGGTTTACAAGATTATTTTTATGTCAAGTTTGCTAAAAATATGTATGCATCTTTCCTGATACCTTTTTTTGTGTCAGATTATAATCAGACACTAGATGGGTGCAACCTCACTACACACACACACCCCCCTCCCCCCCCCCCCCCCAACCCAAAAAACCAAACAAATCTACCTACCCCCACTCACTAACCCACCAGCATCCCATACCTCATTACATCCATCCTTACGACACCCAATGCCATCTAATTCATCCTGCGGTTCTCTCATCCCAACCACTGCCAGAACACATCCATCCTGGCCACTCCCATACTCCCTAACACCATCCACTATTCACATTACATCCCTCATCTCCCATCAGCCCACCTTCCCCGCCTGCCCCAAAATAGTACATCAACTAATTTCCGCTATTGGCCTCCACCGCATGAGTAACGGCTAAGTGCTAGTACCACGAAGGAAGGGTAGCTTAAGCCACGACGGGATTAGGCAGGTAGTGATTTACTTCACACTACCCCGCCACGAGGCAGAAATGGCTAAGTGCTCGGCACTTAGCAGCAGCAGAGGACGGGCCACACTACCACGTGGAGCAGTAGTAGGTAGTGTAGCAGCCGTGGGCCGTGAACCACGATATCACACGACCACGGTAGCATAGGCTTTACTAGTAGGAGGAATAGTGAGGGACCATGGGCCGTGTACCACTAAGGCACACGACCACGAGCCACTACCACGGGCCATTTTTTTGGCAAACCTTTTAGGTTGCATAGGCAGTTAGGCAACGGTCAGTAACGACCGCAAGCTGTAAACGGCTCTTTCGAGCAGAGTATTAAAGGACTACATGCAACTTAGGAAGTATCAGTGTATCAGTGTGGAATCAGGGCGATTCAATGTGTACTTGTGCTATGATGTGGTGACTCTAGAGTAAAGCCATGCTTTTCCAAGTACTTATGTGTAGAGTGATTGTGAAATGGAGAGAATGTGTATCATCTCTGAATGGATCTTCTCTACGATTGCATAGACTGCTGTAGGCTTAGATAGAACTTAGTCATAGCTGTAGTAATACAGCTATGCCTAAGTTCCTAGCATGACTGATTAGTTACCAGACTTAAGCAGTACCAGGGATGTTGATTCATGGAACACGAATATTCCATACCCATTGACGATCACTCGGTAATTGTCCTGTGCAGATCTATTGCGGGCTAGACCAGAACCCCTTATAAATGTTTATGGATATGGAGGCTACATATCTTCATCACCCTACTTGTAACAGATCCACCAAGCCATAGCCCACCCAAACTGGAGCAGTTGGCAAGAAGATAGGCCCATTTGAGTACCTACACGTTCGGAAACTTAAACAACAAGTGCAGATCTGTTGGGAGCCAGACCACAACCCCTTAAAAAAACTCCAAAGCTTTGGAGGCCACCATATATTTATCACACTAGTTGTTAGAAATGTGCCAAGCCATAGCACACCGTGCAAATAGAGGAATTGGCAAGAAGATAGGCCCATCAAAGTAGTTGAACGTCTTGTCATGGTTTTGTTTTTTATTAGTTAGAAATAGTTATTTCTAGCTAATTAAGACATTATACATTTATATTTGTATTTTGTTGGCATTGGGATTTCATTTGGTTCCATGTGCCAAGTGAGGTGACAAACCTCATTTGGGACGTGGAGATGTTATCTCCACGTGAGATGTAGGCAGGCTCGTCTTATTCTAGTCGAGCCTCCCGAGGCCTCTCTCGCCGCCATAGCTCTAGTACTTGAGATGGAGAGTGGGTGAGGTTTGTATGGTGGAGTCATTTAGCAAATGTGCCATTGGCTTGACTTATATAACGTGATAGAGTGGTTTCTCCTCTTTTCACCATTTCCGTATCGCTAGAAGAAGACCTGCTTACAACTATGAGTGCAAGGTGTTAGCATAGTTAGCACTTGTATGTGGAAGAGAGCTTGATAAATAGCTCTTAAGTTACAAGGTGTTGCAGGGTTTGCAAGAAGAAAGCCTTGTGGTGTTAATGTACAAGAGGAGGTCTTCAAGGAGAGTTTGAGAGCTTGTGAAGAAGCTCTTGTTCTGCAAGTGTTGCAGGGTTTGATGAGTTCAAGAAGAGCTCGGGTGTTAAGGGAGCAAGCGGTGCATGTGTAGAGCATGGTTTCAGCTTGTGGGAGTCTTCAACTTCAAGCTTATGAGAGCTATGAATGGAGATAGACATCTGATTTCTCTTTAAGACAGAATAGTGTATTTGTAGAGCATGCTTTGAGTTGGGGTTTCAATCCCAAGCTTGGGAAGAGCATGTCTATGGAAGTGGCAAGTGCAGGGCTGGATTAGGAGCTCTAAGAGGTGCACTATGGCCATCGAAGGAAGCACTATGAGTGCATACGATGGCTAGAAGAGGGTATGTCATAGAAGCTCAATAGCTTATTCTATGCTTGTTTCAATAAGTTCCATAGAGAAAGAGAGCTTGTTGTGTGGCAAATAGCTTGTTCAGGGAGTTAGAGGCACTCTTGGTGGTCTATTGATGCTCAAGAAACCAAGAACAGCACCTCTGGTTGCTCCATAGAAGCCATAGCTCGTTGCAGCAATCGCAGAGGCAAAGCGGCGCAAACCCTAGCTTGGGAACGCGTGGGAACGCTTGGGAACGCATGTGAACTCCTTGGGAATTCGAGGGAATGCGTAGGAACGCTTGGGAACTCGTGGGAACATTGTCCCAGAGTTGGGAGCACCACCATTGTCCCATCGGATGAACTATTGAGCCAGTGGATGAAAATCGGCACTCCTAGATGAGAATCGGTTGCAGTGGATGAAACTGCGCCAGAGGATGAAATCTTGTCAGCGGATGAACTATCGCACTATCGGATGAAAAATCGTGGCAACAGATGAAACTGCATCAGCGGATGAACTATCGCGCTATTGGATGAAAAATCGATGTGACGGATGAAACTGCGTCAGCGGATGAACTATCGTGCCATCGGATGAAAAATCGCGGCGAAGGATGAAACTGCGCCAGTGGATGAAATATCGCACTGACGGATGAACTATCGTGGCTGATGAAATATCGGACCTGCGGATGAGAAATCGCGGTTTTGGATGAAATTCGGTCAGTGATGGATGAAAAATTGACTGACCGTGGATATTTTTGGAGCCTTGGGGGGGGCTTGTTTGAGGACTATTTGGGATCTATTGAGGCCAATATCTAGCAGGTATTGGGGCCTGTTTGAGGACTATTTGGGGTCTATTGAGGCCAATATCTAGCAGGTATTGGGGCCTGCTTTGAGGACTATTTGGGGTCTATTGAGGCCAATATCTTGCAGGTATTGGGGCCTGCTTTGAGAATTATTTGGGGTCTATTGAAGCCAATATCTTGCAGGCTTGTGGAGCCTGCTTAGGGCTCTTTGAAGGACTATTTGGGGTCCTTTGAGGCCAATGTTTTGCAGGCCTGTAGAGCCTTGTGAGGGCTGGTTGGAGGACGATTGGAGGTCCTTAGAGGCCCATATTGGGCAGACTTATGGAACTTTCTAAGAGCTCTTTGGGGGACTATTGGAGGTCCTTGGAGGCCAATACTTGGCAAATTTGAGGAGCTTCTTAAGGGCTGTTGGAGGACTGTTGGAGGTCCTTGGAGGCCAATACTTGGCAGATAAGTGGAGCTTCTTAAGGGCTGTTTGGAGGACTATTGGAGGTCCTTGGATGCCATATTGGGCAGGCTTGTGGAGCCATTGTGAGGGCTGGTTGGAGACCTTGGAGGCCACTAATTGGCGGGCGCCTAGGGCCTTTGGGTGGACTGTTTAGAGTCCAAGTTTGCGAATTTCTTGAACCTCGGTGGGTTTATGTGAGGGGCTGATTGAGGGCAGATTTCAGAAGTTCATGGCAATAATTTGAGGGCTCTTGAGAGTTATTTGAGAGGTTCTTTAAGGATAGCCTTGTTTATTGCTCAAGCAAGAGTGAGTGTGAAGATAGGGGGAGTAATGGGATGAGAGCATTCTGGGCTTAGAGATTGCTTTAGCTTCTCTTCTCTATAGTCTTCCATCATTCGTGTAGGCCAAAGCTTTTCCGTAAGCGGAGGCAAAGCTGGTTTGGATAGAGACTTGGCCATCTTGTAGGTTTATTGAAGCCGCAAAGAGATCGATTGATTTAAATTGTGGGAGGTGTTGTTGTTTGAGTTTCTTGTGTTTTGATCCTCCTCCCACACATGCATGCTTGATTGTGCGTCATGCTAGTTTGGTTTGGGCGCTTGCTTTTATAGGTGGTTGTGCCGGAAATATTGTGGCCGGCCAATCTTAGAGCGTGCTGTCGGTGGTGAGGCTGGGGTGATGACCAGCAGACCATCATTGTTTCCCTTATGGTGAGGCTGGGTTGATGACCAGCAGACCATAGGAGTGCCTGCGGTGGATGCAGGTGTAGGTGCAGGTTCAGAATATGAACCTAGTATTCCAAACCATAAGCCGCAACAGGTTCTCTACCCGGTTACCTTGTGGAAAGGGGGATTAGAGACAAGCTGATAGTCGGTTTGAGTGTGAGTTTTCATCACAGAGGTGCCACTAGTTGCTGATGAGAGTGCCGGTACGAGCACCAGCGATACTAGTGGGTATACAAGACGAGGTGAGCGGTTTAGGCCACCTTCACCTTCAGTGTCTTCTGAGGAAAGTTCAGACTCAGAGTTAGGAGGATTCTCGCCGAGGGTGCAAGCCATTTCCGTGCCATTGTTGTGGGATACGATGGAGGAAATGTATGGAGCTACTAAGGGGCCACGTCGGTACTCTGGAGCTGTGGGCACCATCGAGCTTGATGATTTCATACAGGAGTTTGATAGTTGGTGTGATTTGCAGCAGATGCGCAATCCACAACTGTTTACGCCTTTTATGGCGTGGAAGGGGCTGTTTCAGCACCTTGAGGGGCCGCCTATGGATGACTACCATGAGTTTAGGCGGGGAAATGACGTGGAGATTGAGGAGTGGCGACAATATTGGTCACCTGACTATATCTCCATCACTAGAGGCACAAGGGCAGCGGCGACACCAGCAGCTACACCAACATCCCCAACTGCAAGCACTAGTAGTGGGACAAGTAAAGATGGAGCTGGGAAATCCACTCAAGCTCCTGCTGCAGCACCAGCACCCGTGCCTGCCTTTAACCCAGTTGTGGAGTTCTTCGAGGAGTTAAGGAGAAACTACCAGGGAATAAGGACAGAGAAGTTGCGGAGCTTGCAAGAGTTCCAGCGGAGGCCTACTGAGAGTTTGAGGGAGGCTTACACGCGTATGAGGCGATTGATAAATGTGACCCAAGGGGTTACGGAAGCTCAAGCAGTTCAATTCTGGTATGGGATATTGGACAAGGAGCTGAGGAGAAGGGTGCGGGATGCAACTCTCCTACAAGTGGACCAACCCACCTTAACAAACGTGTTTTTGCTGGCAGAGCGGATAGAGCTCAATATGGTGGAGGAGCGAGTGGTCATGGTGGGATTTGGTAAGGAGACACAACGAAGTGGGGCTCCTAGCCAACAACAACTACTACCCCAACGTGCTCAAGGCAACAAGGGGGCTCAGGCGAAGCTCAGGGAAGGACAGAGAGGATCTCAATTGCAGAGGTCATTTCCTTCATTCTCAAGCCAACAACAGTCGGGTGTGACATGTTGGGATTGTGGAAGACCCCATGTTAAGAGAGATTGCCCGGAGAGAGACAAAGGGCCGGCACAGGCACAACCTACACAACTACAATGTGGGCATTGTGGCAAGTATGGGCATGAGGAGGCCCATTGTTATGACTTGCATCCTGAGCTACGGCCAGGCCAGTTCCAACAGAACAATGGTGGCCGAGGACGAGGCAATGTAGTCCAGAGAGGTAGAGGAGGCAGAGGTCGCGGTGGAGGTCGTAACCAAAACCAATGAGCACAAGGTCAAGGTCAAGGTCATAACCAAGGCATGGTGGATAGGCTTGCCCAACTAGAGCAACGTCTTGCTACCATGGCCACTACCCATGTTGCGCCAGCTCCAAGGCCTGAGGTTCAAGCCCCACCTGCACAACCTCATGTGCCTAGGGAAGACCAGATTGGTATGGGCTTCATGTGTGGAGCCACACTTGCAGGACCATTGCATGTGGACTCTGCAGCTGCTGTCACTTGAGCAGCAACGAGTGCTCCTGAGCCAAGAGGTTTAGATGTGGATTTTGATCCACAAAGAGGGGAAGCAAGTCGACAGACAAGGCTTCCACAGTCTTTCACATTGGATGAGACAGTATCAACTACGCCATCGATGGTACCCGCTCGCCCAAGTGTGTCAGAGGTAGAGCCACGAGTGCCAGTGAGGAGAGTTAGTGTGGCTCAGGAAATGCCAGTGGGTGGTGCTGCAAAGCAAGGTGCGGCCAGTACATTGTTGGGGGCGGCTACGGCGGTTTGCCAAGCTCCATTGTTTTCTGCAATGACAATTGCAATGCCGGGGATTCGGTCAGCTGCTGTGTTTAGATTAGTAGCTAGACTTTGTGAGAGTGGTGATGGTTCGGCACTATCTGCGGGGATAGCGGATAATGTGCAATGCATGGGTGCCCTGGACTCAAGGGTGAAGACAGCCACAGCTGCACCATGGCAAGCGGCAGCTGCAAGGTTACAGGAGTTGTCAGCTAGACCAGCCATTGAGCGTAGTATGGTGACTCCTGGAGTAGTCCTGGTGGACAATCAGGATGGTGTGTTTCAGTTGGGTGGCCCAGCCGGGAGGAGGTATAGGCCACTACGGGTCTTGTTGGACTCGGGAGCACAGCCATTGATGTTGGGGAGAGTAGCAACTACAGGCTTGGGCCTTACAGAGGCGGATTTGGAGCCTTGCCCTTTCCAAATTCAAACATCTTTGGGTGGTTCAGAGAAGGCACGAGGGATTACACGCCATGAGCTCTTCATTCGATTGCAGCCGGATCATCCTACGGACGGCTCAGTCATGAGAGCTAAAGCGATTGTTACGGACGTGATGTCTTATGATATGCTTGTTGGTGGGGCGGTGTTATACCCCATGGGATTCACTCTGGACTTTTGGGAGGAAACGACATCGTACAGGCTGGAATGACAGTCAGGAGATGGTCGACGTGCACTGCTCTCAGTGCGGTTTATTGGGAATGTAGCGGTGGATCATAGGAACATGATGCCCACACTGGCTGCATTTTTAGGGGTGGTGGCTTGGGGTGGTGAGCTCTTGGAGGGCAATAGCCATGCAGATGATAGGCCATCACCTGATGAGGACAAACAATTGGCATACAAGGCTGATTTGCTTCCTCATGTGCCTGTGCATATTCCACTGTGGGGTACGGTTGGGAATTTGCATCGAGTAGCAGACGAGTGTGTACATCAAGCATGGCAGGAGGCCTTTCCATTGGTCAGTGAGGGGAGTTCAGTGACATCACCTGGACCTCCTGAGTTAGCTCCTTTGGACACAGTGCCCATTACTTGGCAACCACCCGACTCAGGGATTTGTTTGCTATACTTGTTTGGAGGCATAAGCACTGGGCTTGCAGGAGTGTTGCAAGCAGGGATTAAAGTACGCAAGTACTTGTATGTGAAGAAGGATGAGATTGCTCGACGTATTTCCATGCGCCACATTACCTTGCTCACACATCAGTATCCTGAGTTGTTGCCTCTCTCAGCAATTCAAGGGTACCAAAAGGCCTTGCCAGCAGACATTACCTTGCTGGGGGCGGATGATTTGGGCCGGTATGGTGCAATTGACTTGGTGATAGCGGGATGGCCTTGCCAAGGACACTCTCCCGCAGGTCATGGGAATGGCTTATATGATGCACGATTGCATTTGTTTTGGGAGATGTTGCGAGTGTTGCGGGACTTGCAGACGAGGCAAGTGCAACCTCTAGGCTATATCTTGGGGAATGTTCCTCTTATGGGGGATTCTCGGGCCAGGGTTATGGCCAGTGTGCATCAAGTGCGGTCTTGGATTGGATTGGCGGTGCTATTGGATGCAGCAGTGGTGGGATCCCGCGCGCATCGACCTCGATTGTGGTGGACCAATCTTGCCCCACCAGAGCTGCTCAAGAGAGCATATGATTCCATTCAACGGCCACCTAATCTCAAGGTTGAGGGCATTTTGGACCAAGGGGGACAACCACAGAGGGTGCGACATGATGACCGTTCACCTCTAGCAGTGGTCAATCGAGTGGGGCAGCCACGTGCGGCCTTGCCTACGCTCATGAGCTTTCCATGGACTGAGGATCAGTTGGAGGCCAAAGTGGCCAAGATTTTTGAAGAGGTTGAGAATGTTTCTTGCTCAGAGGATGTTCTTAAGGTGGCTATGGCGGAGCAAGTGGAGGCTACGCCACAGTCAGATTGGGCGGACAAGGCCCAAGAGGTTGCTATCTAGCAACCAAAGGATTCGTCTCCTACCTCCAAGCCTAGTGTACCCAAGGTTGCAGTCACTGAGGACAATTGGGAACCAATGTTGGACCTACAGTCACCGGAGGAGAGAGATGGATGATCCAGCGATTTCTAAGGGCTTATAGAAATTGCTTTGCCTTCGGTTTGAAGGATTTGGGGAGTTTAAAGGGTCAGGAGATTCGTATTGATTTGGCAAGTGACACGCCAATTTTTCGAAGGCCCTACCGGTATAATGACATGGAGAGGTCATTGATCCAGTCACGGACTACGGAGTTGTTCGAAGCTGGATTGGTGGAGTTGTCAGGCGGGAAGTATGCCTCGGCAACGGTGATGCCAGCTAAGAAGGATATCTATGGCAATTGGACAGAAAGAAGGATGTGTGGGGACTATCGTCCTGTGAACCGTCAGACTAAGTCCGATAGATATGCCATGCCAACTCCAGAGGATATCTTTGATGCCATTGGGCATGCAAAGGTGTTTAGCGCATTGAACTTGCGATCCGGTTACCACCAGTTGCCAATCAAAGAGGCTGACAAGCAAAAGACGGCATTCTGGGGGATTGACCAACATGAGAAGGATTGTTTGTACCAATGGCATTTGGGTTGAAAAATGCTTCTGCAGAGTTCCAAAGGGTCATGGATAGGATTCTCGCGGGGCTAGACTTCGCCCGGTGCTACATTGATGACATCATCGTCTTTAGTGCTACGGTTGAGGAGCATAAGAGACACCTTCAGGTGGTGTTTGAACGCTTGAGAGCGCATGGGTTGAAACTGCACCCCGGAAAGTGCAAGTTCTTCCACAATCAGATTGAGTATCTGGGCCACATGATATACCCTGGAGGATTGGGTGTTCAACAGACAAAGGTGGAGGCCATTGCATGCATTCCACGCCCCATGGATGTGAGCAGAGTTCGTGCTTTCATGGGATTGGCAAACTACTATCAACGGTTTGTCAAGGGATTTAGCAGCATTGCAAAGGCTCTTACCAAGTTGACCAAGGTGGGTCAGGAGTGGCAGTGGGAGGAGGAGCAGGAGGAAGCCTTTGAGGAATTCAAGGCTCGATTGACTTCTGCACCTATTCTGAGGCGGCCTATTCGGGGACGGCCTTTCCAGCTACATACGGATTGGAGTATGCTGGGGATTGGAGCAGTGCTCACACAAGTGGATGATGAGGGAAGAGAGTTCGTAGTGGCATATACTAGCAGCTCGAACCCTAGTTGCAAATTTGGACGTGACGTGGCGTTGACGCGTCAGCGTCACGTCCGACGTCAGCGACGAACGTGCGTCACGTCACGTCCTAAACCGACGTTACTGTACATAAATATGTTTATTTTTTTACTTTACTATTGACTATTTACTATGAAAACCGACGTGGCAACCGACGTGGCCTCATTACCTTCATTAATTATCTGTAAAATTCATATATTATGATTTATATTGTCAATCATGCAACCGTCAGCAAAGGTTGATCGGACAAATTTTTATTTTTTTTAAATAGGTGTGACCACCAGAAGGGGGTGGTTGCACATTTTTTCTTTTTAAATGGGTGCGACCACCAGCAGGTGGTGGTCACAGCATTTTCATTTTTTTTTAATAGGTGCGACCACAAGCAAAGGGTGGTCGCACATTTTTATTTTTTTTAATAAATTGGGTGCGACCACCAACAGGTATTGGTTGCAATTTTTTCTTTCTTTTTAAATAGGTGCGACCACCAACAGGTGGTGGTCGCAACTTTTTCATTTTTTTTAAATAGGTGCGACCACCAGCAGAGGATGGTCGCACATTTTTAATTATTTTTTAAATGGGTACGACCACCAGCAGGGGATGGTCGCACATTTTTAATTATTTTTTAAATGGGTGCGACCATCAGTAGGGGATGATCGTACATTTTTAATTATTTTTTAAATGGGTGCGACCACCGGCCGGTGGTGGTCGCAGACTTTTTCTTTTTTGTTATTAGGTGCGACCGCTCCCTAGACACGTGACAAGGCATGAATGGGCAGCAGAGGTGGTCGCACGTCAGACCTCTCCAGGCTCCTCATTCCCAACCCATTTTTTTCCCTCTCTGTGAGTGCGGTTCTGGGGCTTCTTGGAGTTTGAACTTCGGTGGCCAAGACTGAACGTTGGGAGGGGGGGGGAAAGTGGATTTGTGTGGGGGAGGAGTTTTTGCTTTTTTTTCCTGGGACTACGGGAGAGTTTGCTTTGGGTACTATACCAATAGAGGGTGAGGAAATTGGTCTGCTAGTATATAAGGTTATCAATAGTTTGGGTTTAGTTTTCTGTTACGAAGCCGCGTCTATTCCGCAGAGTACTTTCATCATATCCGGAAATGTTGCTTCGAACGCAGTGTCAGGGGGTTCCTCGGGAAGTGGGCGTAAAGGTAGGAAGCGTAAACATGCACATGAACGGAATAGTCAGGTCAACAAAAAAAACTATCCAAACGCAGAGGCCGCGAAGGTGGTGAAACAAGTAGTGCTGGATTATTTGAAGGACAATGACATAATGCGTTTGAATCTTTCGTATGTCCGACATGGGAATGAGGGGTTCCTTAGATTCCAGCACAATATGGAGATGAGAATGAGGGAGGCTTTGGCCGGGGATGAATGGGAGGAGGATAGGGCGAAGTTCCAGTTCACGAAATGGATGGAGGACCGGGCCCATGATGCCACATGGAATCTGAGGCAAACCATGGACAAGTTTGTTACGAGAACACCTGTAGCTGAAGGTCGCATGCCAACTACGGAGGAGGAGTTGTTTGTGCTTGTGGATTGGTGGTCTGACATAGCAAAGGCCCACGCCAAACGACGTACAAAACCACTCCCATGGAAGGCAAGGTCCTCGTCCGCGGATGCGGCATTGAACGTGAGATACATATCCACAAACGCACAGGTACAACAACTCGACGCGCCCAAACATGGAGGGTATGGTACAATTCGGAGGGTTAGAATTGTTGGGGATCAATTCATTCCTCCATCTTGGGAGCTAGCAGGGAAAACGCCTAGGGAAACAAATGTTGAGCTTGCCAAAGTCCAACATAACAATGAGGCGTTGGTTGTAAAGTTCCATCATTTCGGCATCATAAAGTATTTTGGGTTGCATCCACGTCGAAATGAAGGTTACACACATTGGTAGAATGGGGGACCATACGATCATGGTTGAGTATTGACAGGAATTGGGAGAATGATCGAGATAACAGGGAGTTAATGGAACGACGGGAGACGGAGCAGGAAATGCATGAGGTCAACCGACTGGTTCGATTCCAACAGAATCGCACCCAATTGGCATGGGCGCTTTTGCACATCATGCTCAACGTCCATAATCATCACCTCTTGGCACAACGACATGTCCCCCGACAACATCTTGTTGCATTTTCCACAAGGGTCTGAAGATGTGTACATCGGGGTATGCGATTGGGGGATGGCCTCCACGACGGATGACCCAAAAACCACGTTGTACATTTTCGAGAGCAGAGACAAGATGATAAAGACTTTTGCACATAGATGGTGGATTGCACCTGAAATTGCAATTGTTCATAATGTAGCCAACAACCAGTCAGATGGCACACCTCGTAGGCCCCCTCTAACCGTGCCATCAGAGACCTTTGCAATTGGAAAGATAGCCCATGCAATAAATGGGGGTAACACGTTCGATGCAAGTCTGTTCAACGAGATGTCTACTGGAACCTGTTTTGTTTCCGCTCTGGAAAACTTGTGTGTAAACACAATAGAGTTGCGGTACAAACTAGAAAATGTTGTGAAGCGTTTCATGACGGGGCTATTCAATTGGCCTGAGCCCAAAAATTGCTGCAGGATGGATAGAAACTTGTAGACCTCTGACTGTACATCATGTTTGAATAAATGTTGTTTTCAATTGTGTTTGTCTCGTACCATAATGTTTTAATGGTTTGTTACTTGGCCATGGCACCTGGGTCCATCATATGGAATAATCAAGCACCACACCCACGAATCTTGAAGAGTGACAGTGTACACCGAGTCAATGGGTGAACCAATCGTTCCCCTGCCAAATGATTTTAGATTGATTTGAAACTTTGGGAGTGTGTTGTACATGCTCTCTTTAAGTTACCGGACAAGTATGAGGTCAATCTAAAATGGTTCTAAGGGTGAACCAATAGTTCCCCTATTAAATGATTCATGATTGAAAATTGGTTGAAAGGTTTAACGAGTCGTTTGGGGGGCAAATGATTATTTCTTCGCTTGCAACTTTCTATATGTGATTTGTACGTACCTAAGCACATATGGACCAAAGTTGAACTTCAACAAAGTTGTTTGAATCGATTATTCAAATTCATAAGGAGAAACAACATTTCGCCTGACATGAATTGTTTTTAATTCCATTCTGAAGCCATATGCTTGATAACAACATGAAGAGTTGCATGCAAAATATCACCATGAACAGACATCGTCTGCATCCAAAACACATTTTATTCCCTCATTTGCACTCCAAGGTGAAGTTATATTCAACTTCATGCACTCTTCATAGAGAGTTCTGCAATAGTGAGCATACAGCGAAGGATGAACGTTTTTTTCCAAACATTTTTCTTTGGTACATTTTTTGGCAAGGATGTGGTGGTGTGAGGGTTCAACTCACAGAACAAAATCAAGCCAAAAACAAAATCATTGCGCCCCACACTCATTGCGCCCTACAATCCTATGCCGTCTAAATCATTTTATTTAGTAAAAATGCAGTTCAATTCAAAATTGGATGAAAGGGTGAACGGAAACTGCCCCGATGAAATGATATTTTATTGCTCCGAAACTTTGCAAGTGTTTTCTACATGCCCTCTTACACGTCTTTGAGAAGTATGACATCAATCTAAAATGGTTTAAAGGGTGAACCAATCGTCCCCCTACCAAATGATTTTAAATTGATTTGAAACTTTGCAAGTGTCTTGTACATGCCCTCTTACAGGTCTTTTACAAGTTTCAAATCAATCTAAAATGATTAAAAGGGTGAATCAATCATGAACATATCAAATGATTTTGGAGTGCTTTAAAGCTTTGCCAGTGTCTTTCACATGCCATTTTAAAGGTACCGGACAAGTATGAGGTTAGTAAAATATGGTTGAAAGGGTGAACCAATTGTTCCCCTATCAAATGATTTTACACTGCTTTGAAGATTTGCAAGTGTCAGCCACATGCCCTCCTACAAGTACCGGACAAGTATGACGTGAATAAAAAATGGTTGAAAGGGTGAACCAATCATTCCGCTATTAAATGATTTTATATTGCTTTGGATGTCATTGCTTTGGTAATTCTAGGCCCCCAATGGCCCATTGTAACCCTTGAATTACAATTCAAAATGCAATTCAAGCCCTTAAAATTGGTACTACCAGTCCCTAAAATGACCAACCCTGGCCGCCCCTCAAATTGTAATTTGAGCCCTTGAAATTGTCAATTCCAACCCCTCAAATTGCACTTCTAGCCCCTGAAATGACAATTCCCGCCCCTCAAATTGCAATTGTAGCCTGTGAAATGGCAATTGCTAGTGCAGCCCCTTAAATTGGCAATTGAAGCCCCCTGGAATGGCAGTTTTAGCCCCTCAAATTGGCAATTCGAGCCCCATAAATGGCAATTTCAGCCCCTGAAATTGGCTATGGGTGAACCAATCATTCCCCTGCCAAATGATTTTGGATTCATTTGAAACTTTGTGAGTGTCTTGTACATGCCCTCTTAAAGTTACTGGACAAGTATGATGTCAATGTTAAATGGTTCAAAGGGTGAACCAACAGTTCCCCTGTTGGATGATTCTGATTAATCGTTAACGATTGATCTCATATTACATTGGGCCCTATCAGAGGGTACATTGAACACACTGGCCAAGTCTCAAAGCGAACGAAAATCATTTGAATGGGCAGCCATCCGTCGGCCCATTGAACAAATTTCGGTTAATCTCATATAACTCTAGAGCCTCTTCCATGGCACATTGAACATAGTAGCCAAGTCTCAAATCGAACCAAAATCATCTCGATGGCCAACCATCCGTTGAGCCATCGAATGAATTTCGATTGATCTGATATTAGTCTGGGACTTGTGAGAGGGTGTCTCGAACGTACTGGCAAAGTTTGGAAGCAAACAAAAATGATTTGGATGGGCAACCATCCGTTCACCCATTGAATGTATTCCGCTGGATCTGCTATTGCTTTGGGACCTGTTGGACTGTGTTTCGCGTGCTCACGATTTTTTTTTCATTCGGTTTTTGAATGGGGCGTGTAATGTAGCCATGTGCAACGTGCATGCCAAATTCGGGAGTGAACATAATTCATTTGGACCCAAAACCACAGTTTCTTCCTTGTTTTGCACTCCAAACTTGATTTGTGGTCAACTTCATGCACTCTTCATAGAGAATTCTGCAATAGTGAGCAAAAAGAACACTTTTTTTTTGGGGCATTTTTGATTGGTCCAAATTTTGGCGGGGGAGTAGTGGTGGGATGCTGGAAGCCGCAGAACAAAATTGAACCAAAAACAAAATCGATACATGCCAGAAACCCCCAATGAAAGGCAGTGCAAACCTATTTATTGGCTTAAAATTAATTTAAATTCAATTACATTATGGAATGGCTTGGTGTCGATGGGGAGGCAAATGATTTATTCGTCTGTTGTGTCTCCGCACATATGTTGCACACATGTTCAAGCACATGCGGGCAAAAGAGGGGCTTCAACCACATCCGTTCAATGGGTGCAATAGCCGTGCACGCATTGCAGGATTTCTTTTTCGCAATGAGCAAAAACCAAATGACAACTGAACGCCTCATTGGCCCATCGAACAAATTTTGATTGATCTCATATTACACTGGGACCTATCAGAGGGTACATTGAACATACTGGCCAAGTCTCAAAGCGAACGAAAATCATTTGGATGGGCAACCATCCGTTGGCCCATTGAACGAATTTCGATTGATCTCATATTACTATGGGGCCTCTTCCACAGTACATTGAAGATACTGGCCAAGTCTCAAAGCGAACCAAAATCATTTGTAGGCAAATGATTTATGCGTCTGTTCATTTATTTGTGATTAATCGTTAATGGTGAAAAGGATAAACCAAAGGTTCATTGATAAAAAAAAAATTGAATGATTTGAAATTTTGCCAGTATGTTCTACATGCATCTTACATGGACCGGAGAGGTATGAGATCAATAAAAAATGGTTCACAGGAGGAACCAATGGTTACTTGATGTGCCAATTTCTGAATGCTTTCAAACTTTGTCATTGCATTGTACATGCCCTCTTAAAGGTACCGGACAAATATGAGTTCGATTTAAAATATTGCAATGGATGAACCAATGGTATCTTCATTCAGCAATTTTTGATTGTTTTGAAACTTTGCCAGTATATTGTACATGTCGTCAAACAGGTACCGAACAAGTATGAGGTCATTCAAAAATGGTTTAAAGGATGAACCTCGTATTTTCAAAAATTACGTAGACTATACAGTGGGTTGCACATTTAAGTTTTCGCAACCTGAGACCTTTGGCCTACTCCCTACGTTTTTAGCCTTTGTTGTCATCATCTCCAGATGTTGATGAAGATGCTCCGGGTATAGAGGACGTGTCTCCACCAGTACGGAGAGCTCGAGCCTGGGCTCGAGTGGTCAAAGAGGGACCCAGTGTTGTGTGGTCCACCCTTGCCATCATGCGTAACGTTCTAGGCGAGTGCTGACTCTCTTCCACATTTGCCAGAGCCGGGTGTGTCGCTCTTGCTACGGCGGCATGCAATTTTTCAATTAAATCCGATATGTTTGGAAGTGGCAAGAATACCCCTGGAATAGGGGCAACTTGGTCACGCCATGTGTTTTGCCAATACTTTTCCACATTCGTGATGACAGCCTTGAAATTGTCCAACACCTCCTCCTGCTGGGGATCTTTGCGCAACTCTGGAAGAAATGACCCATCATCCCGACGAGGCACCCAGTACGTCTCATTCATATCCTCCCAACGGATGTTAGCAACCTCCAACTCCCTCAGAAATAGATCTCTCCCAATCGGTTCGCGATTGTATGGGTCGTTTTCCGTTGGCACCCACGAATCCTCAGGCAGTCGGAAGAATCTTTGTCTGGTACAGCTCCAATGCCCTCCCAAGTTCCGGCAAAAAAACTCCATTTGGACTAGGTCCCATATGCCTCTAGCACGCACGGTTATTTCCCAGTTGGATGTCACCTAAAAGGTCACCGGATCTTTAACCCTAGTTAACGTCTTTGCATCCAAGGCGTGCATCTCTCTTGGAGCATCCCATGTCATTGTCTCCCCCCAGTGCTGCCAATTTAAAAAATTGTAAGGCAATACATCCAATGGCATGTTGTACCGGTTGTACTCGTATCCCGTGGGCATATTGTCTTGCAACCCAAACAACTCATAGAAACGTCGATGGATTGGTCCACGGCAGTCAGGGCATTGGCTGGCTCGCATGGCTGCCAATATGAGACATGTGGGATGGAACAAATGGCCACATGAACCAAACATATAGCCTCCCTCCGGTCCATAAGGGTTTAGGCACATTGTGCACACCGTACTATCTGTTACCCATGATGCTGGATTGCTCTGTGGTATGCACGTCCGTTTATCCTCATTAATGTAGGATGACATCCTCAGCCTGGTGTCCCACTCCTCATCTACTTCCAAATCCCAGTTTATTCTGTTATTGGTATCGGAAATTGTATGCACACAGTGCTCAAACATGACATGCACATCACCCCATGTGGTGAATCCAGTGTACTTCGACGTGAATACATCACGCACAGTGTTGTGCCTTTGCAAATTAGCATAGATGCTATCTACGCTTCGATTCGACAAACGTGCTGCACGTTGGAGTGATGACAACGTTTTTTCTATCCGTGTTTCCCGCGATGCTAGATGGCCCGCCCATGTCACCCAATTTCACCAATTCCCCTTCAATCATGGCCACGATCGGATTTGCATGGCACTTGAGTACCGATATGCAACAGCCCTAGCTTGCTCGCGTTCCCCCACAAGCTGCTCTAATTCCTGTTTTTGGGCCGATGTAATTTGCACGGCTGAACATTCCCCAGTTTCCACTATTGGGTCCTTCCCTTTGCTTGCCCTCTCTGCCGCAAGTTTTTTTTCCTCAACCCTCGTCAGGTCCAGTTCAGATGTTTGCACTTTATTCCCATGCCCGATTGAGTCAACCCCGTCGATGACGCGGTCAATGTCCATTGGTGGCATATTTAAACGCGCCAATATGTCTTGCTCGTTGGTGATTGGCCTCGGGTCCTGAAGCACACCGCGTACGCTGTCGAGAGTCCCCAACCCCATTCTTTCCAGCAAGTCTAGTACGCTGTCTCGCAGTGGCAGTTTGTCAATCCACTGGTCGCAATAAAATCAACTATGTGTACAACATGACCGCAAATAAATACGGGACCTTGTTATTGACGAGCGGTTGACCCCACAATGTTGTATGTACCTCCTCTTCCCAACCTGGTTCCGCAAGAATGTTGGGGTCATTGTATATGTCCCAACAAAGTTCGCGCCTGGCCCCTTTTGGTTTTTTTTTGGGAAGTCCAGGTTCAATATCGTCATCCCTGGGACGACCTCCTCTGTCTTCCTCCTCCGCCATTTATGGCTTTGGCTTACCCCTACTCGACAGGTGTTTGCTAAGAAAAATGCTTCCCAACCCTCCTAAATCATACCTAATCCTACTCCCTAATGAATCCTCCCCAAGTACTAGAGGCACGTGTCACTCCCTCGGCAATTCTAAGTGATATGACGCAATGTGCAATGAAAAAAACGCGGGTGCTAGAGGAGGGCTTCCCGGGAGGTACTCAGCATCGATTTCGTAGAATCCAACGGCCCAGAATACCCCCCATCCAACCAATAGCACCCCTATCTACTTGGACTCAATGACAAGGAGTGCAACATCCCATCGCCCACCAAGTCCTGGTGTGGAGAAAAGTGAGGGAGAGAATGGCCTCCAAGGCCTTATAAGCCCCCCCTCCACACTCGGGGCGCGCGCTGTCATCATGACTGCGCACGCTATTAATAGCTGCGACCGCCAGCAGGGGTGGTCGCATCTTTTTTTCTTTTCTTTATTATGTGCGACCACCAGCAGGGGGGTGGTCGCAGATTCTTTTTTTTTAATCAACAGGGAGGTGGTCGCATATATATATATATATATATATATATATATATAGGCGCGACCACCAGCAGAGAGGTGGTCACATAAATTTTGTTTAAAACAAATAGGTGCGACCTCCTTTTCTTTAATAGATGCGACCACCAGCAGGGGGGTGGTTGCATAATTTTCCGATTTTTTAATATCTACCAACAGTCAGTAGCTCAGTTGGTTAAGTGCACTGAGTGCGACCCGGACGATTCTGGGGTCAAATCTTGCTACTTGATGGGTGTGGTATGGTTCATGTGTGGTGCCCCATTCCTACGCCTCTTGGCGCATAAATGAAAGAGGTTATTTTCTCCTCTCACTACTAAGGGGTCTGATTTGTGAGCTGTCGCTCCCAGGTGTTTCCCAAAATAAAATAAAATAAAATCTGCGACCACCAGCAGGGGTAATCAGTAAATCAGTAAATAGGTGCGACTACCATCAGGGGGGTGGTCGCAACATTTTTCTTTTATTTTAACAGTTGCGACGACCGCTACTGGTGGTCACACAATTGTTTTTTTAAAAATAGGTGTGACCACCAGGAGGTTGGTCTCCTTGCACCTGTATGTATGTTTGGAGAGGCAGATGAAAAACACATGTATCGACTTCCCAAGAATTTGTGAAGGGGAAGATGAATGTTGGGAGCTGCACCTGACTTTTGTGGCTTTCGAAACCATAATAGGAAATCAACAATGTAAAGGTAATGACGAAACACAAACACACGCACAACCACCAAACCCTTTCTTGGGTACACATATTCTACTTTTTTTTATTTCCGTACACGTATGCATGTACCCAAACTGAAACATGGATATCCATGGAAACATACTACACATCATGTGACAGGTCACTGAAGTTATAGCTGTACCTAATTCCGTCTGGCACGACGACGATGGTATGATCTCACGTCTAGTACAAAATCTTCGTCCCCACTCACTTCACCCCCGTTCCCATGATCAGTGCTAGAATCATGATCTCCATCTTTTCTTTCGTTTCCAGATGCAACTGGCCGTTGGACCTGTAGTCGTCCTCGGAGTACGTTCAGTTATCTCTCTGGTCGATTTCCACTCCTATCATGAATACCATCTAGGGTACCAGGCATGTTCACAGGTCGGTCACCAACAAAAGGTTGCACAATTCGTTGCCGTTTCTGGGCTTGTCCCGGATTTCGTGGTGGCCTTGGAGCAGGTCTCGTATGAGGAAGGCTACGCGCACGTACATCAGAGGGGCCGACATGAGAGGAAGGGGCATGAGATGGACCAGCGAGGGTCGAGGGAGCACGGTTCACATGCGGACGTCGTCGGGCCAGATGAAACGACAATGGCCGGTCGTCGTCATCTGATGGTTCGACTTGCAGAAGTCCCGCAACAGAAGAACCATCTCCTAGGATCGGAGTAGTGATGGAAGGAATTACATGAGGGGGAGAGAGACTAGATGGATTAGCATGGGATGAACCGGCTTGAGAAAGAGAAACATGAGATAGAGCGGGGTGAGATGAAGCACGGTTCACAGGGGCACGATGTCGGTGAAGGAATGACAACGGCCGGTTGACATCATCCGACGATTCGACCTGCACATCTCCCGCAGTCCATGGAACTCGTGGTAGGGGAGAGTTGACCTCAACTTCATTGTTGAGAGTGTGCTCCACTGGGGGAAGGGGGTCCGCAATTGGGATGACATCATGTCGCAGTTCATCAACAACAAGGTCATCGAAGGATGGATGCATTGCAGCATCATCGTCATTAAATTCATATGGGTCATGTGGAGGATTGCCCACATCATCGGACCCATCCCAACCGTCGGAGTCGGAGTCCCTCGCGGCGTCAGTGTCATCATTGCTGCTAGATTGGACCTCTGAGGCAAATTCTTCAGACAACAGATTCTTCTCGTACCATGCAGATGCGTCACTTGCTCTCCTCTCTCGCAGTAGCCTACAATTCGTGTAGACATAAACCAATTTGTCAGCCCTGGCATGATTCAACCTGTTGCGAATCTTGTTGTGAACAAACGAGTAACTGCTCGAGTTCCGCTCACAGGATGAGGTAGAGCATACTTGAGCAAGAATACGCTTTGCAATGGGAGCTAACGTTCTTGCTCCAGCTCCAATCAGATCCCACCATTCATGTGGCAACATGTTCATTGCTTTTGGATCCGGCATGTCATGGAAAAGATTCTGCCAATCCGAGAAGCACTGGTACTCGGACAACGCTCGCTCTACCATGTTCAAGGGTGCAAGTTGCATGATGACCCGTACAAGCCCGGCTTTGGCATCCACATCGTCTCTCAAATCTGTATTGTCCAGCAAGAATGGATTCAGCAAGGCCCCCGCATAATGCAAGTCCGTGCGAACCATCCGTTTGCGGTCGTAAAATGCATCCTCGGTCCTTGCCGCCAAATCATCGTCCATAGAAAATGGAGAACGCCTCAAGGATTGCACGTGCTTATCAAGGTTTTCCAATATCAACCATGCTTTACCCATTATTGGTTGTTTTCCATCAAACTCCCGCAAAGCAATCAACACCGGCTCCACCATGTACATAAAATTTGCACATTTCGCCCAGAAATCGTTGGAGCGAATGATTGCACGGATCCTCCGACTTTTGTTCAAAGACTTGGACTTACGAGAGTTGCGTAAGGTGCCCACATACGCATCCCATTGAGGGTCAATGATCACCTGCTCCAGACCCGCCCTCACAGTCACCAGTCGATCCACCATCAAAAAGTTTGTGGCAAAGCGGGTTTCACCCCGCCTAAGGCTGTATTTGGGTTCATGCTTTCTAAACAATGCCAGAGGGATGTGATGTGTACGAATGAACGTCACAACCGACTTTGCCCTTTTTACCAGTTGTTTCATCTATGATTCTTTTCCCCAATCCTCCAAAAAGAGATCAAAGATATGAGCAACACACCTTGGTAATATAGATGGGGATATCGTACAATCAAAATATCGGTCATATTAACCATGTTAGATGCATTGTCCGTGCACACTTGGACAATTTTATCAGCTCCAATTTTATCGATGTAACTCGTCAACAACCCTGCTTGATAACGTGCATCTTTTCTCTCCCCGCTTGTGTCAACGGATCCCAAAAATTGTTCCCCCGCAGGACAGACCAGCATGACATTGAATAGTGGTCGATTAATAACAGAACTCCAACTGTCCGCACATATAGTGCTTCCATATTTCCGGAGAGAATCACCTGTCTTTTCATTCACCTTTTGGGTGAGGTCAGACATAGCATCTTCTAGCAATCCTGTGCGGAGATCGCGATAACTCGGAGGTGTGTATGTGGACTTGGAATCGGATGTGGCTTTGACAACAGCCACAAACGCAGGAAGCCTCGAGACATTGAACGGAATATTGACCTCGTAGAAAAATTGGGTCCACTTCTTATCCAGAGTCCTCCTGTGCGACAAATTTAAGCCTTCTTGCATTGATTGTTGCCTCAATGGTCTGGTCCGTACAAGTGCTGGCGTACAATCGGGTGTTGCTCCTGACCCACCGGCTTCTCCACGAACAGTAGACGCCTCGCAAGAATCCCCCTGGGTACAACTCTGAGGGACAGTTTGATTCGAACCTGGAGTGTTTGGCTCAGAAGCCACGGCCACATCAAGAGACGGTGGGATATTGCCTCCACATTGGGCAAAGTGGGCTTTCACTCGCATGGAGGCTTTTGGGCACAAACTAACCCCTGCATTCTTCCCATCTCTGTAGCCGAGGTGATATAACATGCGATCTTTGCGACCCGTCAGCTTCAATGCACAAAGATTGCATTGAACACCGTCCTTTTTGAGCGGGTCTATGGTGAACCAAAGGATCCACTCCTCCCTCATCCTCACACCCAAAACCCTAACCACAGACTTAAGGTTGAACGAAGAACACTAGTGTACTTGGTAGATTTGTCAAGAGCAATAGAAGTTAGAACAGAATGCGATGGCCCAACACTACGGCATCAATCCAAGTGGATCAATGCACCATGTAGTATTGTGCTTTTCAACAATTTGCTGCAGTGGCTGTGGTGGAAGCCACAACAGCAAAAAGTCCGCACCCTCTTCTTGGGCTTACACTCTTGCTCAAGGAATAGAGAACATTCATTCGCCACAAAAGTGTTTGCCACAAAAGAAGTGAGGGGCATTGGGACCACCTTATATACCCTCCAGCCTCCAAGCCTCACACGCTCGACGAATCAGATCCAATGCTGCGACCGTTCCAGGTCGCACGAGGAAGTCGCATGTTTTTTTTAAAAACTGCTGCGACCACCCTCATGCTGGTGGTCGCACCTATTAAAAAAAATAAAGTTGTTGCGACCACCCCCATGCTCGTGGTCACAGAGATTATTTAAAAAATAAAAATAAAAATAAAGTTGCTGCGACCCCCTGCTGGTGGTCGCACCTATTAAAAAAACAAAAAATTTCTGCGACCACCCCCCTGCTGGTGGTCGCACCTATTAAACAAATAGAAATTTTTTGCGACCACCCCCATGCTGGTGGTCGCATCTATTAAAAAAAATAAAATGTTGCGACCACCCCCATGCTCGTGGTCAAAGAGAATATTTTTTAAAAACAAAAAACAAAATAAAATTCTGCTACCACCCCCCTGCTGGTGGTCGCACCTATTAAAAAAACAGAAAAATGCTGCGACCACCCCCATGCTGATGGTCGCAGATATTAAAAAATAGAAATTTTTTGCGACCACCCCCCTGATGGTGGTTGCACCTATTACAAAATAAAATAAAATTGTGCGACCACCAGTAGCGGTGGTCGCAACTGTTTAAGAAAAGAAAAAAATGCAACCACCCCTGCTGGTGGTCGCATCTATTTTTAAAAAACAAAAAATGCTGCGACAACCCCTTTGCTGGTGGTCGCAACTACTAAAAAAAAAAAAAATTCTGCGACCACCACCATTTGGAGGTCGCACCAATTTAACAATAATGATTTAAAAATGACCTCAACTATTGGCGGATGGAATAATTTATAAAACATCACTTGCCAAGGTGTCGCTTGGAATACAACGTGTCCACCTACGTGGCATATTTTTCACCTAACTTATGTTTTACTGATTTTCCGACAAAACTGACGTGACGTTGATCGAGTCAGCGTTAGGTCCGACGTGACGTGACGTCACTGACGTGTGCAACCCTGGCTCGAACAATGATGCCGAGGCGAAGTATAGTTCCTATGCAGGGGAGTGTCTAGCTGCGGTATGGGCAGTGACACATTTTAGATGCTAGCTCTATGACAATCTCTTCACCCTTGTCACGGATCACCAACCATTGAAGTGGTTGATGGAGTCAGACAAGCTTATAGGGAAGCTTGCACTGTGGGCACTTATGCTTTAAGAGTACGACTTCGAGGTGGTGCATCGAGCCGGTATTGTCAATCGGGATGCAGATGGATTGAGTCGTAATCCATGCACGAGCGAGCATGATGATACTGGAGTTCGGTGGCATGGTGAGACGGATGAGGAGATGGTGCCAGGATCACATGCATCGGCCTTTTTGAGCATTCTAGCAATGGGAGCTCAAGCTGGTCCATCCCATGCGATTGGTCATGAAGATAGCGTGCATGACGATCCAGAGATTAGTGAGGAGTTTGGTGGTGCTAAGGATGTGCATGAAGATGCAGCAGTGTTGGCATACCTTCGTACCGGAGAGACAACAGCCAGTGTGACTGCTAAGGAGAGAGATCGGGTCCTACAACGAGGCAAGAGGTTCAAGTGGGAGGGGACTCATTTACTCCGAGTATGGGAGGATAGACGAGTGAGGATTGTGCCTCATCCAACACAACGAGCGCGATTGGTACGCCATGCCCATGATGAGTTGGGACATTTTGGAGTGCGGCGCACTCATAGTTTGCTGCAAGGGCAGTATTGGTGGCGGGGCATGCACACGGATGTGCAATACTTAGTGGCAAAGTACATGGTGTGTGATAGAGTGTGGGCTTCTTTCAATGCCCTTACTTTACAATTGCATCTTTTACCCATTATGGGTTTGGGCTATCGTTGGAGTCTTGACTTTGCAGGCCCATTGCCATTGACGATTCGCCATAACAAGTATGTGCTGGTGATGGTGGAACACTTCTCCAAATGGATTGAACTGGTAGCATTGCCTGACAAGGCAAGTGAGGGGGCTGCGTATGCATTCTTAGATCAAGTGCTTAGCCATTTTGGTGCTCCAGCCGAGATACTCACGGACCAGGGGAGAGAGTTCTTGGGGGAGTTTCAGGCTTTGTGTGAGCAAGCCTTGATAGATCACCGCACTACTTCTCGGGATTATCCCGGGGCTGATGGCTTGGCGGAGAGAGTTATTCAGACAGTCAAGAGAGGTGTGCACAAGTACGGTTTGCAGAAGGGACACCTATGAGATTGGGACCTTCAACTGCCTTGGCTAGCTATGGGCTATAGGTTCAGCAAACAAGCTTCACTTGCCTCCTTCTCACCTTATTTTCTTCTCTTCGGCCGAGAGCCGGATTTGCCTGTATCTATTCGCAGGGAGGCTGCAGTAGTTCTCAACCTTGATGATCCGGATGTGTGGACACAAGCATGTGCCCAGCGGGCAAAGTTGTTCAAGAAAATCATGCCTATTGCTTTTGAGAACCTTTCTATTGCCCAACACCGAGACACATTGAGGTATGCCACTATATGTGGAGGGGGATATCGGCCAAGTGTGCGTTTCCACCCTGGGGACTATGTGTATCTGCAGCAGACAGTGCCTACGACCTTGGATGTCACAGCAGGACGTGTGATTCTAAGGATCAGGGAGGTGTTGCCTTCAGGAGTGTTGATTCTGGAGGGTCGAGATGGCATGGTATGGAAAGACCATGTGTGCAATTGTGCGCCATGTCTCCTTACACATGTGGATGGGAGGATAGATCCCAACCTTGCAGTGGTACCTGCAGGGTTGCGTTGCATGCTGGTGGCGCCGCAACCATGTTGGTGTGTGACAAATGCTCAAGGGGGTGACACATGGGATGCTTGACACCGCTACTTGAGGAGGTTCATATCGGAGAATGGTTGTGTCCACGATGCATTTGACAGAGGTAATGGGCATGACAATGGTGAGGCGAACAAGTGATCCAAGGTCTAGCTAGTGGGGCTTCAATGTCATGGATATTCAACTTAAGATCATGGATTGCATGAAGGCGACTAACGATGGGGCTACATTTGCACTCGACCTCTTGATCTATCGACTTCAGGTGTTGGGACTTGTGCGATTGAAGACCAAACGATGATCTTATTGGGGTAGATACTTGTAAGCTATCCGGTGTTAGAGGGACCTAATCACCAGCTAAGGGGGTGATTGTGGCGTGGCTTTCTAGGACTACATGCTAGGAAGTGTGGTTGGACAGCGATGTATGTTGTGGCATGATGCTTAGGTGCATGACAGCTGTCATGGTTTTGTTTGTGATTAGTTAGGATAGTTATTTCTAGCTAATTAAGACATTATACATTTATATTTGTATTTTGTTGGTATTGGGACTTCATTTGGTTCCATGTGCCAAGTGAGGTAGCAAACCTCACTTGGGACGTGGAGAGGTTATCTCCACGTGAGACGTAGGCATGTTTGTCTTCTTCTAATCGAGCCTCCCGAGGCCTCTCTCGCCGCCATAGCTCTAGTACTTGAGATGGAGAGTGGGTGAGGTCTGTATGGTAGAGTCCACCCTCCCCGCATTGCTTGAGCGCAGGTGGTCTCCAAAGCTTCCATCTCGGACCCTAGCTGTGCACCTGCAAATCATCCCACGACACAAACAAAGAAAAACGACCAAGTCCAAGACTCATCGTTCAGCACACAACCCCGCAACCCTAAATTTATTTTGAATTATTTTGAACTTTTATTGGATAATACACTTTTTGTTATCCCAGTGGTTTTGGGCTCAAATCCTGTTATGTCCTTTTTACATGTGGTACGGTATGTGAATTTCACTTTATTGTAATGAGTACAATGTTAATTTTTTTTTATGAAGTGGTAGTAGAAATCGATAAAGACGGGCCAAAATGAACTAATTAATATAATTAAATTTAAATTATGTAATGGATGTTTGGCCATATCCGAGTCATATGAAACCTGTTTGACGCAGTTTTTGGGGGGATAGCTTCAGGGCTTACAATGCTACCCACCTAAAGCGAGATTGACGAGCTATGACGTAACATATGCCACTTTTTCCTCCACCGGTTGCAAAATACTAAAATTGATACAATAAGCCACGATGGGAGGGCGGAGCGCCGCCCTCCTTCGCGCCTCTCGGCTAAACCCGCTGCTATCTGCCAGTTTAGTGCTGCTGCTAAACCTCACCTTTCTCTCCACTCTTACTACAGCCCCCGTCAGCGGCTCCGCCATACTAGTTAAGACCATCAGTTTTAGCACAGATCGCCGCCATAGCTCTCCAGACCTTCCTCTCTCACTGTCGCACCTCTTGCGCAGTTCCCCATGGGTTTTGACACACCCCCTGCTCCCGTCTCACCCTCTTGCTCACATTTTAAGCTATTTCTCGCAAGTTTATCGCCCGCATTGGGCCCAAGAGAGTCTGTTTGAGCTCATCTATTGCAGAGGATACAGTACCACGCTCGTCACGACTCTGGCCGAGCTTTAAATATCTGGAGTCTACAGGCCGCACCACCCCGATCTCGCGCCTTTCTACCCGATCAAGTACATGTGAAGGAGATATGCGTCGTTGCACTGATAAGCACGCTTGTTACAGGCAGACCTACCACCGACTCCCCAGCTACCGAACGAATCTATATGCAAATCCTCACCCCCAAGGCTTCACGCGACGAACACCATGGCCGCTAAAAGTTTCACCAACCAAGGCAAGGGTGCTTCCGCACCTCTGGAATCAACCGTTTTTCAGCCCTCTCTCCTCCCACATAGTCGACAGCCAGCTATCTTTCGAATGCAACCTTGGAGAGGGAGCGCGTGCTGCAGATCTGAAGAACAGGCCATCGCTCAACCTCAACCGTCTTTTTGGCAGACATCCATTCTGCCTCACAACTCCCTAGCTGCACCCTCCGGACTCTACAGGCTGGATCCAGGCTCCCCTCCTATGCCCACCACCACTTCTATGGCCTCCTACAGCGCAGGTATGTTTCCACATGCCACCCTCTCCCCTCATGTCACCATCCCTAACTCTTGGTCTTTCCCACCTGCTGCAGGCCCCAAACTGCTGCATTCGCCTAAATACCCAACTTCTACACGAATGCTACACACGGAGGTTCAGCTTTAGCCACCTATCCTACTGCCACTTGCTTTCTGGTCTACCTCCGCCTGGGTATGTTCTAGCGCTACCCTACCCCTGCGTATTTCTAGATACATTGCTCCTTCCCTCTATAGAATCTACACTCAAACTCCTACCCGCCCCCACCCAGTCTCTATCAGTACTCACTGCTCCAACACCCACAATTATACCCCACACTCACTCTATCTTGCCACCAAAGTGAGACGCCCATCCCAATATTCATACATACACTGTGCTCAAAACTGGCACAATCTCACTGTTTACAGTCACAGATATGATTTATCTTTTACAAATGTGCTGCTGCCTCACTGGGACACTACCACTCCAATGGCTGCTCATGCCTACTCGAGGGTCTGCATGCCAGTTTTGCGCTCGCAGATACAGATACCAGTCTCTGCTGTGCGGATCTCTGGATATATCCACCTCCCTGGCTGGACCTGAACTGCACCAACCTCCCATCAAGTGGTACTTCGCTGTCTGGTATTCTCATACCCACTCCTTCTCACACTTACCATAAGCGGAGCACTCTCTACATGACCAGGGACTCCCACAACTACATGCCGAACTCCCACAACAACATGTCGAGCTCCCACACGGCCCATACACATAATTCTATATCAGCTATTGTACCGCATATTCTCCCAAGTACTATGCCTGTGCTCTTTTTCTCAATGCCTAACCCACCCTCCTCCCACCTTACTGGTACTGATACCACGAGGTGGTGTCCCTGTGTTTATGGAGATTACAGGTACCCAACGGATACTGAAGTGCACAAGTCGAAGGATCTCTACATTTCCACAGCTTCCCCATGGCGCCGCCATCCCGACAGCTCCTCTGCCATCACCCGACACTCATCCCAATCAATCCCACCTGCAATTCTTGAGGTAGTGCTCAACAAAAGCTGGCTCCGCTACAGGTCTGTACCCCACCCACCTTCACACTATCCTAGCATGCCCATGCAAAATTGTCAATGGCTCTCCAATCCTGCAGCGTCACCCAACCCTCTAAATGCGAGCACTATATCACAGCTGCCCCACAGGTATTATGCACTAACCCAGCATCAGTTCTTAACTATACAAATGCCCAGCCACAGTTTGCACTCCTCTCTTAACCAGTATCACCTGCACGCCATTGAGCCCCGGCTCTCACAGCTTAGTGGCCCCAGTTATGGTAAGCCCTGGTCTGTACAATTCACCCCCTTACAGCCTGTTGGACTCGTTCCCAATGGCCATATCCTTGCAGCCACCTCCTCATCTACTGCCCTGCACCCTACACGTGCAGCCATCATTTACTCACCTTCTCGTCTCCCACTCCGACCCACTACACCCCTGATCCGTGCCTTGCTAATAAGTCCCCTCTCGAGCATAGCCTCTCTGCCATACCCCACCCTGGATGATAAACTCCCACACCCCCAGACCCATGCACCTCCCACATATCTCCTTTACTCAGTACATGTGACCCACCTCCTTAGATTGCCCTCTCACCCCCACACCACTATGCTAATAAACAACCAAACTTACTGCTTGCTATTTCCCTGTGCAGATTCCGCCCTTACATGGACGACTCAGCCATACAGGAGATCTGGACTCACATGCCAAGCCCCATCAACCACGCAGCCTGCATGGGCTCACAACACCCCCAGCTGCACATACTCGGACCTACAGTGGCTCATGCACCCTGACAAATGTGGAATGCCTTGACCTGCTGCTGCCATTGGCTGATCCCCCACAGGCTGTCCCAGTGTGTATGGCTGGCTGCCACTGCCACCAGTCAGCTAGCTATCATACCTCCTCTTTCATGCGTATGTAGCACCCACATTACTGCAGTTGCTGGCCAGGCAAAGCTCACTCCCGTCAACACCTGCTGCCCCAAAGGCATGATGCTCCTGCCCACACGGCCTAAAACCCATGTCATTTTCACCCAAAGGCCTCATCAGATTCATCTTGCTTGCTGGACTTCCATAACTAGCCTGTCCCCTACTTCAGTTAATTCCGTGCTTATTTTTAATATTATGTTATGTCTTGAGGCTGCCAGAAATCTGGCCTTTGTCTTATGGCTCTCCAGATATTCAACTCTTCACTCCCACTGCCAATACTCACTCATACTGTTCCTTACAATTTCATCTCCTCACCCACCAATTATACTCCAATCCCCACAACTTGCCACCCACTCTACCCGGATCTTCTCTACCTCAACACACTCACACCATACCATGCAATCACCACCCCGATTGAACAGATGGTGTACACCACTAACATCTACAATTCTTTATCTCGCCACCATGTGGTCAATGCCCCATCTGACACAATCTCCCATCCCCACATCCACCCCCATGGTTAGCTCTCACCATAACACGCCCCCCACCTTTTCACCATGTATACGCATCCACACACCCCCCCCCACTGCATGCACCAATGCACTACAGATTATAGAAACACCCCCCAACATGCCACATTTCCCGTTCAGGCCAGTATGGACATCTCCCACTCATCGCGATCTACCACCCAGCCACATACCTGCCGCACCTCTTATCCGCCCAGCCCATACAACCCGACACAGTAATCCAACAGGGCATAGACTATACCCTGTCTGCTCTCACGCCATGAGCATTATCCACTATCCCCAATTATCCCACCTCCCAGCAACCCCTCCATCCTTGCTGTATCACCTTACACCCACCATCCACTCTCTTATCACTTCCCTGCCCCCCCCCAAGTTCCATCCAAGCCACCACCTACGTCACACAACCATTGTCACCCTATTAAACACTCCATGCAAACAGCCAGCCCCAGGTCCCTTCTTGTAATTCCCCTTACTGTACCATTCCCAGCAAGTATCCATTAATCAGCTGTCCCCCCACATTATGCTGCCTATCCAGAGCCCAGACAAACTCTGATACCGCTGCTCCTCACACTCGATGCCATTGGCCTGGATACAGTCCCTTAATGGCTCCACACCACATGCCCCAAATCCATAACTTAACCGTCACCCTAATCACTGCCGCCATATCCTCCCTCAATTATCACCAACCTCTCCGAAGCTATACCCCTGTGGCTCTCAGTATTTATGCAGCCCAAACAGACACAGTATTGCTCACGAACACAACCCCGGCATTGAACACCCCGCCACCAGCCGCCAGAGCTTTACTACTTGTCACCACTCCCGCTAAACTGCTCCTCGGTTGCAAACTCTACATATGCCGCTCCTCACTGGAAGCTCCACCCTTACAGCTGGTTCTCCTGCCCACCACCCTCCCGTCGTCAGTTCTTCCCTCCTCTCCTCGTCCCTCTATATCCCACCCTCTGGCCTCCCAGCCTGTTATCTATCCTCGCACCCACCCACCTGCCTGCATCCCGGACGATCAGACAGTGGCATGCGGAGCTGGAGTTTGTCGTAACTGGAGCAATCACGAAACTGGCTTTCTCTCCTCTATCTTACATGTCCTCTCCCTCTACTCCCCCAGGATCTCTGAAATCCAAACCCAAGTACAAAGCTTCCAAGAAAAAGTTGTTTGCAGATAGCCCAGTCAAGCCCAACCCTATGGAGCCTGTAATCTCTGCAGCCCTTCCAATCCATAGCCAGGCCTCTATCCCTCCTCTACTGCACAACACCCCTCCAGAAGGTCAACATCAACAAGGTGATCTTCTCATGTCCGACATTACGGACAATGCACTGGTGACCCCTGTCGCTGTTCAAACCAAGGCGATTCCAACATCCTCCAACCAGCGTCCCAAGCGGTCTTCAATCGAGGTCGAGCCATCGTTCCTGCTTCCTCAAAATCGAAGAAATCACGGAATCACGCAATTGACTTGCCTGAGCAGCATCCTATGGAGGTGACCAGCAACAAGAAGTCCCTACACCTATGGTACGGTTACCAAAACATGGAACTATACGCTTACGAGAGCAACACCCCCTGGGTCGTTGAAACACGAACTAAGGAGCAGGTGCTCCTTCTTGGCATCCCCCCAGCTAAATGCGAAGAGCTCATCCACTGCAAAAAGGCTTTCCCACGAGTCCCTCAGAGATTGTACCCGGCCTCTCGTCCTGATGGGGTCAGCGGACAGTTCCTCCATCTCACGCAATTACCTACAGGTACGATTATCAACGACGAAACTGGTTTGCCTACCAATCCACACCATATCATGATACGCTTTGATACCCTCGTCGAGTTGCACAAGGACTTGATCCACGACAGGGCATCTAAGCGCTTCCTAGACATGAACATCCCGTTAGGCAAGGTACTTTTCTCCCCAATTGCTGTCTACTCTAAAGCCCCCAACTCATAAAAGGGGAGATGGGGGCCCATCCACGCCCCTCAGGGCATTCTCAATTGCATCCTTGCTTCTAGGGGCCGGGGCATGTGCTGTTGGTGGTGCGCTTCATGCTAGCGGAATTCGAGAGGTTAGTGCCTGTAAGGTGCCAGTTTTTTCGGCGAATCTTGAATCTGTAGTAATCAATCTGTTGGATGTGAGGGGTTTTAAATAGAGACAAGGGCTGCATGTCTATAGCTCCTTCAATAGTCGGTTCCTCTTGAGTATGAGATGGGAGAGATACTAAATTGATGGCTGTGAATGTTGTGACATTACTTAGGGCACATTCTCTGTGGGCTAACAAGCCTCCTGGAGCAGGTTATAGGGTTCTAATTGACCAAAAACTGAGCCTGAACTTGCAGTAGTGTGTTTGTGAGTGTATGTAGACATGTCGCACTCGTCTGGAGAGAGAGTGAGGAAGCAAGAGATTGTATTATGTCCTCCAAAAGAATGTACTCATAAGACGACGTTTGCCATTGACCTTTGAGCGGAATACAAAGGGACAGAAACTACCTTTGTCAGCGGCTGAAGCCGGGGTAGTATGACTTACCTTGGAACAGACAATTAATCCGAGTTTTCCAGATATCCTCTAGAAATCCCTTCCCACAAGCATCAATCTGCTGTGTGTGGTTACGTCCTGGTGAAGTTATTTTGAAAACTCTCACTACTGGAAAGCCTTCTGGAAATGTTTTGCCCCCTCTGCTGTTCCCCTCACCCCACTTTTTTCTGCTCAGTCCAAACAGGGTGCAGGGATTGTGGCCACAAGGCTGTGGGATGAGAACAAGTTCATAAACACTCTTCTCTCTTTCTCCTGTTCTATCATTTCCTATTTGTCCAACATTATGTTCAACTTGCAGGGTACCAGGAACAGGGCTAGAGTTGTAGTGCTGATGTCCTTGACATGCATCCTACTAGAATGTCACTGCTGGAGGCCATAAATTCTCAACATTGTTGTCTTCTTTCTGACTAGTGTATCTCATTGTGGTGGAGGCAGGTAAATGATTTGATGAGCGGGGGTCAAAAGATTCGATGTGCTCTTGGCAAATCTTCCCGCAACCAGTCATAATCTTTTCTCTTTCCTTCTTTTTGCCTGTTCCTCTCCCTCTCTCTCTCTTTCTCTCTCTCTCTGATATTTGTTTCCGCTCAAACTGGGCGCGGGGTCAATGGCCACAAGGCTACGGCAAACAACGTCTTATGAGTACATTCTCTCTGATATTTCTGGGCTGGTTTTCACATCTTACTTTGAGACTAATATCCATATTTGACTGGTGAAATGCCCATTATAGGTGTCGGCACTTTCTGATGGAAGTTCAGCCCATGATCTTACTAGGCTTGACTTATCTCAGGGACTGCATTGCTAAAGAATTATTACAGCACGTCTATTTTGGTGAGCTATGGCAGAATTCTAAGCTTGACAACTAACTGCATTCTGAAGATCTGTCTCCTGTAATATTTGCTGCTTTGGTATGTCAACCCTCTCAAACTTCTGAGCCTACCTCCACCACCTCTCTCCTAATCTTCTCACTTTTAATTGGAAGGTAGCTTGATTGTTGCTCACAACAGCAGTTGACATTGATGAATGATATCTAAATAATTTATCCAAATTGTTAATTGATTACTCCTGCATTGCATCTCTCAAACAGCTGACCTTGCTGTTTGACCCAGCACCTCTAAGAACCTCCTCCCAGTATATGTTGAAACACAGAAAACCTCTTGCCAGTGTACTAATCTGATCAGACAGGCTCATTACAGACAAACAGACTCAGTTGAAACACGAAGAGCTTCCTCAGAAGATATCTTCCTCAACATTTCTCAAATATTTGGATTTCTCAATTGATCACAAGCTGTTGGTAGAACATTGAACCTATTTGAGGTGGCAAAGAAGAGAAACTATATATGGCCCAAGGAAAGCTCACAGAGTTTAAGGGACAGAAGAAAAGCAACAAACAAGGAAAAAAGTGGGGCCCTGAGAAGGATAGAACTCTACTCAAAAACTCCCTTTGTGGATATACCTAGTGACACTAAGCAGAGGTACCTCATTGTTGGATTATGATGCTCTGCCCCAGCGATTGTAGTGTTCCATGGAAGTTTTTGGATCTGCCCATTCAGCTCTGAAATTTTGATGATCAATTCTTATGCAACTTCTCATGTTGACAAGGCCCATGGGCCTAGAGATAAAACACTCCCTCCCCTCCCCCCTTGGAGAGAGAGAACAACCAATTACAGACAAGGGGAGGGAGTGTTTTATCTCGAGGCCCATCGGCCTTGTCACTATGAGAAGTTGCATAAAAATTGCTCATCAAAATTAATTCACAGAGCTGAATGGGGAAATCCAGGTTTATAAACAGTTTCGGAAGCCTAATGCCATTCCATACCAGAACATACATATCTTGCTACAAAAGATCAGACTCCAAACATTGCGTGTAAGGGAAAAGATTCCCCCAGTACTCTTGCAAAGCATTAAACACAACAGCTTTTTCCATTTATAAATTGGGAGGACCATTGCATTACCATTGCTGCTCCCACAAAGATGTGCAAGATACATATTTCCACTTCCAACAAAAATTGCAGGCCTCCAAGGTCAGCACTCTGGCTATGATCTAGTACATGCAAATCCATCAAAGCAAAACTTGACAAACTGCTGGCTCTCCTTTTGATTGTAAAACATGACTATGCATTAAATTCAACGTTCACCAACTCTGAAACCCTAGGCCCTCTTTGAGACGATGGGTTGAGGCCTCAAATCTCAGGAGAGGGAGATGAGTGGGTGCACGCAAACCCATCACCATGCAAACTGTACCGAAATTGGAACGACAACACCAAGAAGAGGGGCCAGCCTTACTTCTTCTGCAAGATTGATGTAGAAGTGCTCATTTCATGATAAGGTCAGTCTGTATATCAACCCCTAAATTGCAAGACATGGCACCTTTGTAGTTGTATTGCCAAATGTAGATTTGAGATCGTTGGCATCGCAAGTATTTATATATGTGACCAAAGGGTCTGACCAGCAGTCAGGGAATGGATGTGATGGTCTTATCATGGGGTGCTTGACAGAGGCACATTCATAGAGTTCCGAATGGGCATGCTCAATGTGTCCCCAATAGGCCGCAACTGCAGTCAAGAGGAGCGCGATGAGTTTGAGCGCTATGACAAGGTAAACTAGCCAAAAGAAGAGAGGGCTCAGGAACCGAGATAACCTTCATGATGTCCACAGTGGCTCCAGCAGGCCCATGTGAGAAAGTAGAACAACAAGAAAACATGTAAAGGGCCCATGGGAAAAAGTAGGACAAGAAGTAACTACTTTAGGAAACATAAAGCGCCATCCAAACGCAGGTAGGCTGGCGGGCACTTGTTGCAAGACAGGAGAAAAAAAATGATTAATTACTTCCCTGGTAGAGAGAGAGGGAAATGAAATGGTGCTTTACAACGTCCGCGGAGAGAGAGAGAAAAAAAAATCTGCTGCCTGTGAAATTCATTGGTGATGTCTTCTTTGGGGCATGGTACTGTTGCGGACAACCTTGGAACCAGCTGTGACAAGTGTAGCTTCGTTAAGGGTATCTTGTCGGCAAATGGTCTTTATTTTCCAAACACTAGTAGGGCCTGAGCCATAGTTTGCTAGTGTCTAATGCCCTAGATAATTGTAAGCATGGCTCCCCCCTTAACCCAATCAGGATTCTTGAAATGGTTCCTTTCGTGCTGGTGAGACGATGTATATCCCGCCGAGTCCTGGTATTAAGGTTAGTGCTATTTGCTAGTGGAAATTGGCATCAGTACCTGTCTCTTCCTGTCTCTTTGTTGGAAAGTGCCGTTACAAGTTGTTACAGAGTTGCAGCTTCAACATTCTAACAGACACAACTCTTCGTATGCGATACAAAAAATCACGTACCCATTGGTTGTGTACCCATTGGACTATCTACTCAGTTGTGTAGCTATAAAGAGAGCTGTGTCTCTCACAAGTAGAACACATAGAGACAGAGACAAAGAGAGGGATGGGGATATATTTAGTATGAGAGACTTTCTATATGATCAATAAAAGTATGTAATTGTTGTTATAAATGATCTAGGTTCTGCATCGAATGCTCCACTCTTCATAGGTAGAACCATTAAATCTATCATTTTCTCTCAAGTCAGGGGTATACTGACTATATGTAATGGCTTGAGCATTCAAACCACCACTAGTAGTACCTGAAGCACTACTTGTACCAGCAGGGCCACTTGCATTTGTGTTAGCTGTTGACATTATGTTGACTCTTCTCTAATTCTTAGTGGACTCTCATGTGTCTCAATGTGACAACCTTGTCAAGGTGGCCCTGATACCATGTGAAAATTGTACATATAATTTGCTCTCCGATAGGGATGATGATACTGAAGCATCGGTTTCATGGTGCACTGCCTTGCAAATGCAATGGTATCCTCCTTCATCAATGGCGAATTTGTGACTGCTCGCTTCACATTGGAAGCGAATATATGATGGTTATGTGACAGAATGGCTTTCAAAACCACATATAGGGTGCCCGATATGTTATATACACTATGGGAATCCAAATGGTTTGCTTTGAAGGGAGTGACCTGGCCGCGCATATATAGTATCTGTTTTGTTTTTGCTGAATTAACTATCTTGGCCGCGTGGTCCAAGGAGGCGAACCAGAAGGAGACGGGTGGCAAGCGGCCACTGCATAGGAGTGGCCCAATACAATTATAGTGGCTGCAGCGATCTAGGTTTGTGGGTGAAGGCTCGCACACTACTTAGGCCAAGCGGCAAGATCTGACTGGCTATGGTGGAAGTTGACATCTTGGGTAAGCTTCGATCCCAGAACAGCAACTAGGTTTGAGGAATCACGTACTACAGAATCCAACAGATTGTCAGATTGTTGGGGATGCATGCCGAGTTGTTTAACTGCAATAGGTTGTGGGGTTTTAACTTTGAATTGCACACCATGGAGTGGATCGAGGGCAGCTGTGAAGGAGCTGCGAGGGTCAGGGAATGGATTGAATCTGGTGAATGCGGATAGAGCTCTGTAGATCGTTTGGGTCGTTCAATCGTACAGCAGGGGCTCTCACAATAATCTGGGAGAACAGTCATGGGGTGAATGAATTCACATGCTCTGTGGAGCAACGACAGTCACATGTGGATGCCATTGTTATATTAGGGTTTGGTCAGTGGAAGGAGGCTGTTTACTTCTGCATGCTGAATTTGCTGGAGTCTTAGTCATTTTTTGCTGCAGCACTATCCTGCATTTTTCAGTGCTTCCAAGACTCCCAGTCTGGGCGTCATGGGACCATTAGCTCGCTTTACATGGACCACAGGATGACAGCACCATTGTCAATTCGACGGGATTCTCAGTAGCTTGTATCTTAGGGATCAGATACATGTGGTGTTTCTCACTAGGTTTGCCATCATGACAGACTTGAAAACACGGCTGCTACCTCCACGACCTCTCCCTGCGGGTCCCTCAGAGGTTGCAATTCGCCAATCTATTCCTGGCAGACCCCTTTTCCAAGGCATGGATGTATCTGGTTTGAAAAAGAGAGGACAGGGAGTCCGCTCGTGGATACGGATAGATACTGCTGGGAATACACAGGTTCTAGAGGTAGATAAAGTCACCATAATGCGGCGCTGTGATTTGCCAGCTCGGGACTTGCGCCTTTTGGACCCACTCTTTGTGTATCCCTCTACAATTCTTGGCCGAGAGAGGGCAATTGTGGTGAATTTGGAGCAAATTCGTTGCATTATCACTGCAGACGAAGTGCTCTTGTTGAATTCGCTGGACAATTACGTTCTACAATATGTGGCTGAGCTGCAGCGGCGACTTGTCGTAAGGAATGCGTCAGATATCGCAGGGTTTAAATGGAGATCGCCAGGAGCGCAACTAGTCGACGGGCATCATCGTAGCATGGATGCTTTGCAAGGGGACATGCAAGAGGACCGCAAGCGTGTAGTGAATGATGCGGACATGTTTAGTGGGTCGTCTGCTGACTACCTCCCATTTGAATTCCGGGCTCTTGAAGGTGCTTTGGAGGCTGCATGTACTTTCCTGGACACACAGGTGTGTCCCTTCCCTTTCTCCATGTTTTCCCCCTTTCGCTCCCCTGTCCTCAACAAACAAAACTTGCCATCTGATTGGATATTTTGGCAATGAGTGGTTAGAATATAAATCAGGTAGAATTTGAAAGCCCTTCTGTTCGTAGGAGAAAGCTATAACCCTAGCGCCCGAAGAACAGTGTGATCCTTTCGTGATGAATCACTCCGTCTTTCCCTGTTTACCTCAAGAAGCCTTTGGCCACCTTAATAAACATGCAAGGCCTTAATGAGACGATTTGAAGTCCTTCATCCAGCAAAAACAAATCAAAGATAGTAGACCGCATGCCGCAAAGACAGTAAGTACACTTTATCCGGTGGCTACAATTCAGGTGGTGTCCACCAGTTGCCTCTTCCCAGATTCTTGTCACTGAAGTTAATTTGCATGTAGCACATCACTTTGTATAATTAAGACAAGTGGATCATTTAACCTGGTCTGCTTCAATGAAGGCAACGGAGTAGCTTTCTGCCATGTCTCCAATGTGGAGCACATACGTGGTTCCACTTTTGGGGCTACATGCCTGTCCAGGTTAGTGCTGGTTGGCTTCAGAAATGCTGAGGTGACAGCATTCATTCTCCATAGAGAGAAATGCAGTAATGACTATATCAGGAACTTGCAGCTATGCAGACTGTAGCTAACCGAATGAGGCAAAAAATTAGGTTAGAAAAGGGGGGGGGTGGAGATGAGACGATTAGGGAGGAGAACGGGGGTTTAAGAGAAATAAAGGATGTTTTATTCACGGGGTACGAAAGAAAGTGTCATGTGTGCTGAAACCTGTTCTTGTGGTTGTGGGTCTGCTTATGGAGAATGGCAGGCAACAGAGTTGGAGGAGGAGGCCTACCCAGTGCTGGATGAGCTGACATCCAAAATTAGTACCCTTAATTTGGAGCGGGTTCGGCGTCTCAAGAGCCGTCTTGTGGCATTGACGCGACGTGTGCAAAAGGCCAGTCTCCCTCTCTCACACAGAAAGAGAAAACCATTAAGGCTGCTGGTTGCTAGGCTGAGGGTTTAAGGCTATGCTAACCAACCGAGTACATCAGCATCTCAAAATACTTGCACAAGCAAGAAGATGTGAGGAAGAAGGGTTTTTCCTCAATGTTTGTTGTTGGGTTGGTTACGCAGGTGCGCGATGAGATTGAGCAGCTCATGGACGACGATGGTGATATGGCAGAGATGTATCTTACTGAGAAGAAAGAGCGGATGAATGTCCCCTATTTGGAGAGACAAACTTCCTATGTGAACTACAGTGCCATGGGCGCTGGGGGTTCAATGTCGGCACCAGTCTCTCCGGTCTGTTCGCCCACTATGGGTGGCCGTGGCCCTTTGGAAACACCTTTGGAAAGGTCGTACAGCCTTGCAAGGTCTCGACATGAGAGCCGAGTTAGCTCGCAGGCAGAGGAAGATAGAGTGGAGGAGCTTGAGATGTTGCTGGAGGCCTACTTTGTGGTGATAGATGGCACCCTCAACAAGCTGACTTCAGTATGTTTCTTAATCGTCCTTTTTTCATTCGTCTATCCAGTCGTCTGTCCAAACGTGTGTGCATTCGTGGTTTTCCCTTCAGATCATTTCATTTGCTCTGACTAACCTTGTGAGCTGCCTGGTATTGAATGTTGTGTTATGGCAGAACGGCAGCAAAGTGCGGACTAAGGTGGCTTATAGGGTTTGGTGGTTAGGCCCACCCTGAAAGGGGCAGTAGCGGAAAGGCAAAGTGGCTCTTAGTTACGCGCCAGAGTCTTCTCTCCCTCTCTCTGTTTGGTGGATGTAAACACCCCATTATGCATAGTCTAAGGGCATTAAAGGAGGTCTTTGAGAATTTTTCCGTTTGGATACTTCAGCTGTGAGCTCCCTTGTGACATACTCATTAAGCAAGAGCTGGAGGTACTCCATGGCAAGCAAAAATCAGCGACACCCCTCACTACCAAGTTACAGCTCCATTGAGACACCTTTCTCATCCTCTGTGAGGCTAGAACCGTATAGTCCAGTTACTTCTGTGCACCTCTCTGGGAGTTGGTGTATGGGCTCATGTAGCCTGAGGATGAGACTTGCAGATGGTAAAAGATGCAGCACACTGGACACCTTTGGTCTGCTTGCGCTAGCGGGAGATTGAGGTTGAAGAACATTACTTCTACTACATTTCCCTATTTAAGAGGCAGCCAATGGACAGAGGTGTTCAATTTGTACCAGGATCAGAGATGCCTTTCTGCGTACCTACATGAGCCTCTACACCTTGAAGGATCTCCTGACAGTGGATTGCAGTTTTCTGGTTGTGGTGTCTGGTTTCTGGGGCCTTTGTCCCATAAGCTCTTTGAGCTTCCTGTGGACATTACTTTGTCTCTTTCTTTGGTTTCTGTAGGCCTACTGTTTGTTTTCTCTGATTGTACCGTGTTGTTTTCTATTGTGTCCTAAGGGCCTCCGGTGGATGTAGTTTTTCTTCCTCTTTGATAGCTTCTCTTCATTTGCTCTTTAGTCCTTGAAAGTTTGTCCTCTTTCCCCTCAGCCCTTCCCTTCCCTCTCTCCCAATCTTTCTGAACCCTGGCTTCTACCTCAGGCATCCAGGCCTGCGCCATCTGGAATTGTGTTGCTGTGATCCCAGGCAGCCAGGCATGCTGCAATTGCTGTACCCTGTAGAAGTGTGTACCCATTTATTAATACTTATCTTCATTGGAGTGTCTCAGACATTGTCTATGTTCAAGATGGTGGAAGGACGGAATTAGTTATCAAACTATGGGCTTTCATAGATGTGAGAGGCCCTCCACACAACCTAGGTTTGAGAAATCAGAGAGCTCCACATATAGGGGCCCAGCAGACACCCCAAGACATGCAGTGTTTTAGCAGCTGCTGGACCTCTCTCCGGGTAATCCAATTCCAGGGTAGGCAGGCTATTAAAAGGAGAACAGAACTCTTCGCGGGGGATCTCGGGTTCTGCTTGTGGCTGATCGAACATGGTTACTTCTGACAATTGAGTAAACGCTTGTGTTTCAAGATGTTTCTACATGATATTTCTTGGGTTAATACGTCGACTGTAATTGTCACTCTTACTGGAAATATTACCAAGGTTTGGGGTTCATTGATCATCCAACAGCATGGCTTGTGTTTATCAGTGCAATCATGCTGTAGTCCATGCAAACAGTTGAGCTGACTTAGATAGACTAAACTCTTTGTTTGGGGACTGAATTTTACAACAGGGTCCCCTTTCTTTGGTGGGAAGTGTAAAGTGATCGGTGACATTGAGTCTGTCCCTGTTTGTCTCTCTCCTGCTCTTGTATTCCAAATCTAATTTTAATTTAGCTTGTGGGACCTCTGGCACCTTTTAGTAGCTTCTTGTATGGTTGGGAGGAAGTCAATGTTGAGAGTATGTCCTGACACAGGAGTTTTTTTGGTGGATGCAGTTGAAAGAGTACATTGATGACACTGAAGACTTCATCAACATCCAACTGGTAAGAATTTGGTGCCATTTTGATCTCTGTTGTTTGTAAGCATGGTTTTAGGGTAGAGAAGGGAGGTGGAAAGACCTGACTATTGGCTGTTGGTTCATCTTTTGTCCAGGACAATGTGAGAAACCAGTTGATACAGTTTGAGCTATTGCTGACGACGGCTACGTTTGTAGTGGCCATTTTTGGTGTGGTGGCGGGCATATTTGGCATGAATATTCCTATCGCCTTGTTTGATGAGCCATGGGTATTTAAGTGGGTCTTGATCATTGCAGGAGTGGCAGGCCTTTTTATCTTTTTAGCCTTCCTGTGGTTCTTCCGGCAGAAACGCTTGTTGCCCTTGTAACTCATCGTTCATCAATGTTGCAGTTAGTAATAATGGAAGCAGAAAGTAGCTTTGTAGTTTTGCGTTTCTGGATCAGGGTGGGTGCCTAGTGTCATTTGTTTTGTACATACAATTGAAGATGTGTTGGGTTAATTTGACCCATGACTTTTGCCTCGACGAGTTCTCAACTTGGTTTGAACCAGTGTAGGATTCTGCCACTTTGTAGTCAGAAGGGGATTCAGGCATGTCCTCCCCATTGAATATTCTTGTCTTGCATCAAAACCTTATCCAGCTGTCACAAGGAGGTTGAGCCTAAATCATCTGTAACTGACTGTGAAGCTGACTTTGGTAGATTCATGAGTGTCATATCTTTTTTCTGTGTGTTTTTAGGGCAATCGCCATGTTTTGGTGAAAAATGGATAAAGATGGGCTCTATCTATACCCCGTCAGGGTTGGGATGGTGAGTGAATGTTCACGAGGAGATGGATGCATGGGGCATTGAATCATCATCAATAACAATAGTCACTGGAGTGGATGTGGCATTTTCAGGTCCAGACTCATCATCCTCGTCGTTCTCACTACCATAAGTAAGCAAGGCCATGCTTCTTTCTACCACCGCCCCCTTGCCTTCTGCTTCTTTGCCTGTGCTGCCGTCTTCAACTTTCTCCTCTCCCATCCTTCTCAATCCCTCTCCTCCCTCTTCCTCTTGATCTTGATCCATTGTGTTATTTGATCTTCTCCGTTTCGTTTGGTTGTGGAGAATGGAAATTTCATTGCGCTTCATTTTCTGGCCCTTGGTACCCACCTCCACCCTCAGCAGTCCTGCTTCTTGCTTGAATTGATAGGGGGCCCGGAAGCAGAATAATGAGAGATTAGTGATCTCGATAACTTTATCGGTTCTCCTGGATCCCACAGTTATTAAAGGCTATCAGTAGGAGTGAAGGAAACTGACAGAGAGAAACTTGTAATCGATGCACAGTTACTAGTGGAAATCTGCAGCCTGACCTCCTAAAGCCAGATCAACCAGATGTGGAATTGGGAACCACAATCTCTCCAAAACAGGATTTTGAGTAATAACGTAAACTTGTGGCCCTCTAGTTCTTCGGTGTGTGAGCCAGAAATTGTCTACATCTCTCATGGCACAACTGTTTACGCCTTTAAAGGAATACCCTTTCCTTGGCCCGATAGAGTGGTCATACACAGACAGCTGCTAGAACTATACTGCATGTGCTCTTAATTTAGTGTACACTAACGTGTGTATAATGAGAAAAGAGGCTGGAACAAAGATGAGAGAAACAAACCGATATGTTTCTGCCTCAGATGTTTTTTGCATGAGAAGGCATCGTGCATAGAATCCCTCATGGCCTGGTTTTGCTGATTCAAGGCTTTGCATACCAATTGAGCTGTCCACCACATACTGCCACCGAACAATACAAACTTTATGATGTACTCACCTTCTCTTCATGCCGGCTCACTCTTCTTAGCATTTGGAAGGCTTTGGCACTGATGTTGGCTTCGCCAGTATCTGGTTGCCTAGAATGTGCATCTCCTGTTCCAACAACCTTTAGTACACAACTGTGTTGCTAACCTGTTGCAGGGGCAACTGCCAAATTTTATAGCCCATTCATACTAAGCTATTGCAAGTAAGTGCAGATCAAGGTGTACAGCTCTCACCTCAACTCTCCTCGCAGAGGTCACCTATCAAATAATGACTAGCTTATATAACTACGGGCCTCATCATGGATCCAATATTTCTACTATGCCTTCAACATTTTGATTGATGTTTGGAGGCTTACCACAAAGAATGGACTCCAGATTTCGTGACTGTAGACTGTCCACACTTCATCATTTCCAGGATAAATGAAGTACTTGTCTTGTAGTTTTACAAAAGTGGTCACTCTGTGCAAGAGGCACATGAAAGTAAGCAAGGCAAGAGAGAGCTTCTTCGGCTGTTAAATAACTCCCTCCCAGACACACATCAGCACTCCGAAGAACTTAGGTCCTCTGCATCAGTTGTGGTCCTCTATGCTGTGAGAAAAGAGCTAAGAGAAAGAATGTTCCCAATGTTGAAGAGAGAGAAGCTTTGGGCTACTACCCCCTTTTGGTGGTGGCCACTATATGTCCTCAAAGTTGGACCTCCCTTGCAAGCTAAAGCATTCACGTACTCCCGAGGGCACCGTCCCTTAACATGCTAACGCTCCTCCAGCTGATTGTGAGGTTTAAATCAGCAGGGTGTGAAACTCAATCCAAGATACCCGCAGCAATTGCACAAACTGGGTGTTTTGGTGTTCAGATAAGGCTTGGCGAATCCATCATAATAGAAGAGAGAATGTGCTCATAAGACATATCATCATAGAAAGAGAGAGAGAGAGAGAGAGAGGGGGAACAACGTGGGATGTTTTTTGAGCAACACATCCTTTACCTTTGAGAGAAGGTAACCCAAGACACCTGGACATCTACCTCCTGTCTCAACTCCAAAAGTCCAGCGCCCCTAAGTGAATTCCACTGATCTGCTTCACCCTTCCGATAGGGAGGAGTCATCTCCAGATAACGCCTGCCACATTTTATGTATTTGTAAAACTGTGTTTGTTGTACCCTTGTGGGCATTGTCTGGATGAAGCAGGAAGGAGGAGGGGAACAGGAGGCAGAGAAAGAGACCATCATGGAAGTCTTGCTCTCCCCCATGGTACAAAGAAAGGAAAAAGAAAGATATAATGTCCACAGGAAGGCAGAACAGGTTATTCTTGTGTTATCGCAGAAACTTACAGCCCCACAAGCTTGGTAGTATAAGGGCACACTGGAGAAACCTTATTGAACACATAATGCTTTTACCCATTCTATGTGAGAGCCAAAAGCAAACCAGAACCGCTTGCCCCCTCTCTTGAGAAAAGCAATCCACGAAGAGTTCAAGAGAGGCTAACTCACATTTCAATGTATAGAGGGTGCTTCTTCCCAGCCTGAGTGGTGCGTGAGAACCTGTCCCCAGACCTCTGCAGAATAAGAGCATACCAATTGGGGTCGCTCATGCTGGTTGTACAATGCCCACAACTGCCAAAGTCGCAAGATTTTCGTCAAAAACTCTGCCCATAAATCTCATCTGGAGATTGCAACAATGCGGCCAGATGTTTCACCCAGTTTTATGAAAGGATTAGAAGTCAAGGGGAGCTCAAAGAAGGCCTTTGCCGGGAAACGAAATTTGTTCCTGATTTCATCATGATGCAGTCATCTGACTTGTAAAGTGAATGAGAATAAGTAAACAAATTCATGACGTCCGCAGGAGAGCACAGGACGCGCAGAGGGCCCATATGACACAGTACAACGACAGAGAAGATAGAGAGCTAGAGAGAGAGTACATCGTATGATTCCATAACAGAGCATTCATTCTCCTTGACTGGTCCTGAGATGCAGACGGGATGGCCTAGAGCACGCACTGAGCCCTTTAGAAGAGGGCTTGTGAGATACGCAATAACCGGCACCTATCCCACACACACAGCGTGAGAAGGGCGAGCAAATTACAATGATGCCCACCAAACAAGTTAGGCCTCTGTGACATCTCTCTCCATTTAACTTGATTTGGGCAGTTGAGTGTTTTTTCTTTGTCCTGGCAGAGCAGTCAGTCTGCCAGGAAAATTGCATTTGTTCAGAACCCCACAAATCGACCCCATTGCACCTTGGCAATCATAAGTTACATTTGAGAGAATGAATCATCTTCTTCTCACAATCATAACTAGTTTTAGGAAGAGACTGCGGATTGCAAAACAAATCAGTATAACAGCCATCGCTCTACATCATTGGGGTTAAACCTTAGATTCCATTGAGCGTCAGCATCGCTGCGGAATGCGGGCAAATTCTGCACTAGCGGGGCTCATGAGTAGCGACCAATATGGTACGAAAGACCTCCTCTCTTCCTGTCAATCTCAGCGAAATCTTCTTTCAATCAATCAAATTCTCAGCAGGGAAGATGAGACTAGCATGGGTCTTACTGTGAAGGTGTTTCCCAGCAACATCCACCTTATACTGGCCCGCAGTGGCTCCAGTGATGGCGACTCCAATGGGTTACTCCGACCAGCTTTCCCTCGACCCTTTTGTGGCGGCCGTGGACTCTCTACAACATCCGGCCTGTGGCAACGTACAAACAACGATGGTTGTAAGCAATGTACTCACGTGTTGTAGACCAAGTTATGAAGAAGTTTCTTCATTTCTGAGCTTCCCGTGGACTTCATGAGAGTGTACCAGTTGAAGGGATGATCTACAGTTGCAGCGCTGCCACAGTTAAAACATAACCATCTCTGAGCTGATACTCTAGATAGGAGGTGTAGGACTGGGACGATTCTTACCTGGAAGATAAGTTTGCATTTGTGAAATTGTCAGCTTCTTTAATGAGCACATTTGTGTGATTGGGGGGATATCCCATCACCATTTCCAGCTCACTGTGACTAATGTATCGCAGCTCATTTGTGCCAACTTCCATCACCAGCTCCAGGTTGGTCGTGTTGCTCTTGTAGCAGTTGTTAGATAGAACAACCTAAGGAACATCAGGAACAGAGTACTGAATTAGAAATGGCACTTGCTTAGGTGAGAGATAGGAGCTTAATTTGCAACATTTGGCATTATCGTGATATGTACAATATCCAAGATTCTCTATCTGATTTTAACGTGAGCACCTTGAGCTGGGCACAGTGTCGATGTACTAACTAGTTCCACAGATGGTAGCTTTGCTCTTCTCCCTGCAGTTTGAGACAGTCTAGAAGTGTCCCGAACATTTGAGCCAACCGTCTCATGAGGAGGGAAGAGCCGGAAGGGAATATGTGTTACACAGTCCACAGAAACCAGGAAAGTATACTTCAGTTAGATAATACATCAAGGGGAGAGGAAGATACCCCAGTTTTCAGTTCAAGGGGGATGGCGTTGTGGAGGCAACTTTCGAGCGATGTCGACGGGTGGTCCCTCACACGGGGAAGCTTCGGGGGGTGGGGAATGTTCGTCCAATATATTCGGCGTCGTCGAGTTGGTGTGAGCTCAATAGAGTCGATTTCAATAGGCTGCACTCTCAGGTACTTGGAGATTTCGTCGCGATCGATCCATGACATTGAAGCCACGTTCTCAACCAAAAACCTGCAGGGCAAAATTCAATCTGTCCAACTTATTGCAGGCAACTAACAGTCGAGGTCCAAACATTTGCTTTTCCTCATTTCTTCAAGGTGCTTATTAAAGCTTCTGGCTCACCCTTCTTGTCACAACCAACTGCTCAAGATAAGTACTTAAGGTCCTCCATCTGTCTCAGTCCAGCATACCGATGGTTGACATCAGATACTGAGCTTATGCGATTGCTGACAACAGAGCTGGCCCTCAGCTGGCCCCGCCTTCCGTGGATCCATGTAATAAATCTTCTTCTCATAGTCAGTGGACGTAATATTAGGTAGTAGATGCTTCCTCTCCCTCTCTTTTGTCTTCCCAAGTGGTAAGTTACTAGTTACGATACATTTCCCGCTTAAAACTAAACTGTAACCGTGCATGTGATGGATACTAAGTTGAACACGCACAATGTTCTATGACAACATTCGTGATCTATCAAACAAATGCAGGAAAAACTGGATTCGGCTTTTAAGCTCTGCAGAATTGATGTGACGCTTAATCAATCTATGAAGCAAGACGTTTGTTTTGTCGCAAGGCCCCGGCGCTGGTGCTTGGTACAGTTGGAAAGCCCTCAACGGGCTTGGTCTCAGGATTTTTGGACCTGCGGTGTGGGAGATGTGGAATTCCAAGTACTTTTGGTCGTGGTTTCTCCAGTGAATGCATTTCTTGAAATTCCATTCCATTCCATCCACGAAAACGTATTAAACGTGAAAACAGAAACTAACCGTGCTTAATATCCAATCAAGACCAGAACGGCAAGAGGAATCGAACAAACGTACACATCCCTGTGAGAAGCGAAACCGCAACAAAGAGCCAATCTAATAAAAAACTCAACAGATTTCGCCATCGAAACCAATCTATGTAGTGCTAATCTAGCAAACATATCAGACACTGACTAGTGGATTTCGCAATCGAGACCTGTGTTGGGTGCGGGATCTCCAAGATATTTGCTGTCAAAACTCTTAGCTCCCTTCTTTGGTGAACGGAATGGTTTAAGGTATGCTCATCGATCTAACACTCACGTCAGCCGTAGGGTCGATGCAGGCGTCCTACACATCATTTGCAAGCATACTGGAGACCTCGTTGAAGCTTAAGGTAGGCGCATGAACCTGTTCAGCTTGCTGACTGAGCTATAGCTTCACAAGAAGAACATAGTACAAATGCTTACAGGCATTATATGGGCCTTTTTTTCTCTCCACCGCCATGAAGTCGGGGCAGGTGCATGCTGGCAACTGAGAGATTGTAATGTTGTAGGATGTATTCTTAGCTGACGATCCAGCAGTAATAATAGTGTAGACCCTCCCAAATCCCGATGACGGAATGTCTCGACTGTAGCTGATTGTTGCATAAAGGTTCAATGCACTTCCCATCCGCGTTTTGTTTTGAGCACTGGGTGTCTTCTTTCGACGGACAGGCTGACCCCACCGTGTAATCCCCATCCAGAGGTCGTTCATTCCTCTCGATGTGAGATTCTCTCGCTACAAGTCTGAAACCAGCCTTAGTGAGATAATCAACTTCAACCTGGCTTAGCAGTGTTCCTAGAGCTACACTTGGTGGTGATGGCTTATCCAAACAGGAAGACATTACTCCACCATGCACACAGTTTGCAATGTCATCCGAACACATCCAGAAACTATGTTTCGGTACTTGCTGTTTATACAATGAAGGAAGTAACCTCCCGACAAAGACAGGAGCAGCCACTCCCCGTCCTTTCACCCATCCTGGGTTCATCCTGGCGTTAATGGATTGATGGCAGATACGTCCCGAGTCCAACCTCACTGCCGAACATTTTCCTTGGAAATTCTCTATCGTTCGTGCTATCTTCCAACATGTGTCAGATACCCTGGATTCAAGAACCGGTAAACCATCCTGGTACGGCAAAGAATACTCTTCCAAATCCATACTTGACCTCTGTGTTAAGGGGACCTCCCAATCCGCATCTTCATCTCCCGATATTTCATCTGCAAGGGACTCGGTCTGGTTTGGGGCCGTCACATACGATGTAGAGCGTGTACCAACTGGAGTTGATAGAGAGGGTACAACAATGGGGGTGGGAGAAGCGCCGACATTATTTTGGCCGAAATCGTCCCTCTCTCCCGGCTTATTTGAAGATGGAGCATTGGACTCATCAGGTGATGAGGCCGGGGATGGGGAAGATCCAAACACCGGTTGTCGCATACCGGATAGATATCCCGAGAGCCGTCCACCGCGACGTCCTCTTACACGTGGACCTGTATGGAGATTGAACTCCGGCCTCCAAGAATGTTGTGCCTCGTCGAATGAAAACTCCAGAACATCTGATCGTCGAGGCTGCTTCGTTGTCCTCAGATCGCCATCCAATCCAACCCGCATGGACTCGAACGGTGACCCGCTGACTACTTCCTTCATCGCCGCTGCTTTCTTGAAAGTGCTTGGACTCCTCGACTGTGCCCTCAATAAAAGCTCCTCCTTATCAGGGCCTAGGCCCTTAAATTCACCCGTCCTAAACTTGAGGATGTTGCACTGTTGCATAATCGATCGAGTTATGTCATCGGCAGTGGCGGTTCCAAGATCGGTCAGCCCACTCCCGGAGCTTGCTTGCCAACTGCTATCCACAGCCTCCGACAGATTTGTAGTTGGCATTGATGTATCAGCTTCCAAACTAAATCGCTGTCACAACAAGAAACATTAATTAGTAAAGGTCACACCAATCCATAGATTCAATATCCACTCGGAACAATCCCCTGAATTCCAATCCGTCGAACCATCCATCCTCTAGCAAGTGAAATGTTTCTAGATCCTAATGGTGTCCAGTCGAAATTCTTTCGTAGGCGAAACTTTCATATCAATTGTATTTCACAAGCACATAAAATATATGGATGCATCATTTCGCAGGCGACATTATTCCTGCAAATTCGGATCTCTTTTTAATGCGCTATCTTTTTCGTTTGCAAAACTTAAGAAGGAAGGGATCGGCTGTTTATTGTTAGCAACACGTTGGGATATACCAACGTGAGTAAGTCCGTTCTTTGCAATCATATTGACGTAACTGATATTTGAAACTTACGTGACGCATGTACTGTCCCAAGTGACGGTACCGATAATGCCACCAGGCAAGCCATGTCATCAGTGCTTTCTGATCCTTCAGACTTGTTGCAGCTCCTGAAGATGACCACCAGGCTCGAATACTGGAGAACAATGCTTCTGCAGCTATAAATGTGGTCGTGTCTTTCCAGGAGTTTCAAATCTCCACATGTTGTGATCTCAGGCCCGGGATAATATGTCTGGGTAGTGTGTAGTTGCAAGCTCTGTGCCCAATGGAACCCACAAGTTCGCTCTCTCCCATCTTCAAGTGGAGTCTGGTCGTCCCCATTCCCGTAGATCCGGCGAACAACGTTCCAATTGGCCCCTGCGTTATCTGCCATGAATCCTGCAAATCTTGGTAGCCGTTTTCCCATCCGTTGCATTGTCTTGTTGATGTTCTCCCACAGGAGCACTTGTGAATCAGCATCCTCCGCGACCATCTCACAAATTGCCAGTGTAAGTAGCTTCTGCATTCCTTCGTGGTAGACATGACATGGTTTTGTACTCCATCCCTTAATCCGTTTAACATGATCGAAGACGACCCACGACATCTCCATCTCACCCCCAATGTTCATGCTATCCACAATCTCCACTGCATTTCCCGGACCTGAAGTGGACATCTTGAAGACGTAAGGTCTGTCCTCATCAGTCCCTTGGCCCGGAAAGTGACTTCCATGGACAAAGTCATAGTTGCACTCTTTTTTTAAATCCATCAGAGCGCGAAAATCGTCTCCTTTCCCAAACTCCTGCCCGCTTGTTTTCACATGGTTTACGTAATTTGGAGACGACAGGTAAGATATATTTTCCAGCAATTTCAAAACATCCGCATCCTTCATTCGTGAACGCTCCTTGCCCTCTTTCACCATGACCTCTGCCATGACTGCCTTATTGCACACGTTCAACTGCACCTTCTTGGGAGACAGAGCTGGATGCAATTTCACCTCCTCTCGGATGAGCAATCGTGCGTTGATTGCCTTCTCTCGGCTCCCTCCATCTGCAAATGGATGGTGATGCTCTCCCAAATGAACAGCACACCGACTCGTCAAAATGTCACCAACAATATAAAATATTCGAGCAAAACAGGTGGAAATACAAAATGGGGGTGCCTTGCAAATGGCACAATAAAATGAGTTTTTCGGCACGGAAGTCTGCTCTCGGAAAACCCTCTTTGAGAAGCCTTTCCAGTGCTTCTCATTGTGAAACCCATTTCGAATGTAATAGGGACATGCGGTGTCGAGACAACGCATGTGGCCAACAGAGCGGACATATCGAATAGCTATACCCTTTGGGACCCTAATGCTAGTGGTCTTTGTCCTTGTCCAGCAATGACCGTCATGTTTCCGATCCATCCCAATAAGACTTCCCTCAGCTGACCTAACAATTGGGGCAGGTGGAAGTTCATAAATACATCCCCATTAACATCTCCTGGAAGATATGTAACTTGGTGAACTCCGATGCGTTGAAGGTCAATACCACATAATGGATTACGGGACTGTTTGGAGGATTGGACATGCGTAAGTATATCCAAACTTGACGTACCTGCTAGGACGCCAGATGATGAGCCAACACCAGGACTCTCCTGCACTCGACTGAACTTCTGTGTCGAACAAATGCTTTCAACCTCGTAACAATCATCGTCATCGTCATTGTCATCTGACTCATTTGTACCTGATGAAAGCTCAATATGTGCTTTTGAAGAAGAAGGTATGTACTCGCATTTCACTGCGCTATCTTGCATTGTCACTCTATACATGAATCGTGACACACAGCATTTCCAGAACATCTCAGTGCATACACGCGATAGAAGCACCAACCTACTGTGCAACAACACTCCTTGGTCATCTAAAACATCCTCCTCCAAACTGAGCGTACCTGTATTAAATCCAAATATCAACCGCAAGAAACTCTCCGCAACCAAACAAAATCCGTCTGTGGCAGGCAATTGAACAGACCCAGACAACTCTCTACTGAAGATTGTAATGAACCGTGTGCTCTCCATTGTGGTTCGGAGAAGTGCTTTCGGAATTCCTCTAAATAATATATACTGAGAATTAAAAACGTGTGTGGGCGACGCTATAGCGGCGTCATTAATGTTTTAACATGAGTAGATATTACTATGGCATGTATCTTATCGAGAATCAAACTGACAACATGTGATAATATTTTGCAAGCGAAACATTACATCTGGACCAGCGTCCGGGAAATAATTTCATTTGAACCAGCCAGTAGCCGCTCATTCCCAGCAGCAATCGGCTAAGTGGGTTGGGCAGTCGGTTGCTGCCCCTTAGTGGTAACTATACCCGGTCAATTTCCGGAATAAAATCTTTACAACCGGTAATATTCCTAATGATTTATTTTGTGTTCAGCTATAAATCCGGCCCTTATAAATATCAACTGGTTGACAACACAAGTGTCAAATGCACAACAATAAGTAAATAATAATAATAAGAAATAATCACAACCAGTTTTAAGCAATTCAAACAAGTGAAGAACATTGTATCCTTATAGAAGTTGGACCTGTCAATGCCTTCAAACCACATGGAGGTCAAGAATTGAACCCGCGTGGACAGGTGAGCTGTGATAGCAGGCAACGAGTGCAAGCAGGCGTGGGGCTGGGGCTGCGAGAGCAACGTCCAGACTTAGTAGGGTTTGCCCGTGGGCCGCCCTCTTGAGTTCAATATTTTTTAACGTAAACGCCCTTCCTCGGATGTAACCCGGCCTAGCACGTTGGAATTCTGCCATGTGGCAGACTTCGACGGCCATTTCCGTTTTTTGTAATATAAAAAGGGCCGGAATCCGTCCAGGCCTTGCCAACTAAGGCAGATTTCCTGTCTGTAATGAAATGGAAAGGCAAATATCCTTCTTAAAAGTAGGGCACCCGGTTGATTTCCGCTTCGGCCATTTTCCCCCTCGGATCCATTTCCTGAGGTTTCATATTTCATTCGGAAATTCTGGAATTTAGTCGGCTAGCATGTAACTGGCTGCCGGTTCTCCCCGGACGTTGATCTGGACATAATGAAGTCCATTTTTTATGCTGTGTGACGGTCACAAAATTCTCGAATGAAGCCAACTGTCAGTAAAGAATACTTGTCAGTCACTAATATGTGTCAGTCAGGAATATTTGTGCCGTTTTGTCGGGATTATCATTCTTCGCATGCGAAATAAGTATTTTCCCAACTCTATTGAGAATTTATCTGCTAGACATTTATTGACATTGCGCCAAGTGGAAGGTAGAAGCTCGTGTCTAATACACGTTGTCATCTGTAATCTCAGCGATTGATCAAATCAAATACCCCAAAATGAAGTCATATAATCCACAACATGATAGTCCATCGAAAGGAATAAACTATTTCAAAATTAACCGTTCCGCATTTGAATGCAACAGCAAGCATCTTACCATATTGAAGACACCGATTTAAAATAACGGATTGCTCTTTAAAGCTTATTAAAGTTCTCATCAAAGCTCTTAAAGAGATGATGTACGTCTGCTTGTAAATTATGATAACAGTTATTACTCCTAAATAAATCTAACTCGTGAATCCAACATACACTCCAACGTCCGGGGAGAACCGGCAGCCAGTTACATGCTAGCCGACTAAATTCCAGAATTTCCGAATGAAATATGAAACCTCAGGAAATGGATCCGAGGGGGAAAATGGCCGAAGCGGAAATCAACCGGGTGCCCTACTTTTAAGAAGGATATTTGCCTTTCCATTTCATTACAGACAGGAAATCTGCCTTAGTTGGCAAGGCCTGGACGGATTCCGGCCCTTTTTATATTACAAAAAACGGAAATGGCCGTCGAAGTCTGCCACATGGCAGAATTCCAACGTGCTAGGCCGGGTTACATCCGAGGAAGGGCGTTTACGTTAAAAAATATTGAACTCAAGAGGGCGGCCCACGGGCAAACCCTACTAAGTCTGGACGTTGCTCTCGCAGCCCCAGCCCCACGCCTGCTTGCACTCGTTGCCTGCTATCACAGCTCACCTGTCCACGCTTCAATTCTTGACCTCCATGTGGTTTGAAGGCATTGACAGGTCCAACTTCTATAAGGATACAATGTTCTTCACTTGTTTGAATTGCTTAAAACTGGTTGTGATTATTTCTTATTATTATTATTTACTTATTGTTGTGCATTTGACACTTGTGTTGTCAACCAGTTGATATTTATAAGGGCCGGATTTATAGCTGAACGCAAAATAAATCATTAGAAATATTACCGGTTGTAAAGATTTTATCCCGGAAATTGACCGGGTATAGTTACCACTAAGGGGCAGCAACCGACTGCCCAACCCACTTAGCCGATTGCTGCTGGGAATGAGCGGCTACTGGCTGGTTCAAATGAAATTATTTCCCGGACGCTGATACACTCAGTTAATAGATTTCGCATGCGAAATATTTCTGTAGATACATATTGTATAGTTAAGTCTTTGGTACTTTCAAGATGGTTCAGGTTCCAAATTGTCTTTCCTAAGGGCGCCGAGCTTGCAAGGGATCTTTGATCGATTACCGTAATCCCCACGATAATTGGTTTCACTTAGGTGGAGGAGCCTTCGTGACGGGGCCCACTGCATTGTCCCCACGATTCCTCCGGATTCTGGAATTCTCTAGAATTCTATAGGATTACCTGTTGCGCCATTTAGGTAATTTATCTAGATGTCCAGATCGACGACAGATGATTTATGTTACGTCGTATACCAAATATTGTAACGTCTGGTCAGCTGCAACTTGAAAGCCAGACGATTTGTACAGGGGTGACCACATACACTATTTAGGAACCAGAGACTCTCGTATAGACGAGTCTCATTTATTTATCTACGTTTTTTTGGAATTACAGGTGTCGTTGTGATGTCGTTTTGGAGATTTGGATGTGGTTTCGGTTTTGCTGGCAAAAAATTTCCTTGTAAATCAATAAGTTCCTCGAAATCTGCGGTCATTGTCACTAACCCTAAACTGCAAACCCAACAGAACACACTCAAGCCTTGAATGGCTAATTTCGCTGGTACAATTCCTCGGAGATTGAAGAAGTGTCGAGGTTCTTAATGTGTTTCGTTAGCGAAATGGGAATCCAAGTGCATAAGAAGTTTAGAATTTCGGGTTCAATGAACATTCTGAAGCCAAACGAAACGTGTCAAAAAAACAAAGTTTTAAACGCAACACAAAACTCCAAAGAAACCAAAGATAAGTTTAGAAAAGTGACTTTGACGGCTAAGTTTCGCTAGCGAAACTCGAGAACATATTGTACAAACCGCATCCAAAACTCCACATAAACCACATCCAGAACCAAAATGAAACTATGTGGTCGAGAAGTCCATTGTTGGTGAAAACAAAATCACCTTGCCTTTTTGACTTCAAAGCCAAAGATTCGCCAGCGAAACTCTAGAACCTATTCTACTAACGCCACCGAAAACTAAACAGAAACCAAAACACAACCGCAAATGAAACTCTATTTTCAAGAAATCAAGTGTCGGTGAAACCACAACTCATAGTTTCGCCAGCGAAACTCTAGAACATATGCTCCAAACGACATCCAAAACTCAAGCATAACAGATAAAAATGAATTAAATAATGAATATCCATTTTTGAGAACTCCAGTGTTATCCATGTACAATATCGAATTCGAAGTATTGTTGAACGTGAAAGTCAGTTTCGCCAGCGAAATTGAAGAACACACTATACGAACGAAATAGAAAAGTCACATTCAAAAAATATATATATATATACATACTAGGCCGCAATAGTCCAATATTCGATCTTCTCTATTTATTTTTCTCTATTGTCATTCCTCAAGCGAAATGACATTTTATATATTGTTTTGTTGTAAACCGAGAAAACTGGATGCGTGTGAGATCATCAAACGAAGGAGATCTTTTATGAAAAACCCTCATGTTGTCTTCGTCTTTTCGCTAGCTAAATGGTAATTGGTGGATGGGATTTTCGAAACATAAATATTTCAATTCACAATTAACCGCAATAGCAGTTATGTGATATTAGTAGGAAAACATTCGAGACTCTCGATATTCCTGTGGTGCGCAAGCTAGACTCATGTTTTGTTGATCATTGATATTATTGTTTTATACAGGAACAACCCATTATGCTAAAGCTCCATTTCGTCAGCAATAATCTACCATATTTCGCCTGCTCAATGATTTTACGGTCCTCATAATTATTGCTATATTTTCCGTGGCTACAGAATTCCTCATTGAATAGCTCTCCATTTTTCATTTCCATTACTCATGATTCTATTGAGACCGCTTGAGTCTACTATCGAATAGGCCGCAACATGTCCATCTGGTTGGGTAAAGTGGCGTCGAACCGGATGGCGTGCTGCCACCGAAATCTGATAAAATGACATGTTGCGACCCCATCCATAACGTAAACGATTTTGTGTGCCGCCCTACTGCACGTCCTAATCAAAGATAGTATGAATCATAATGGCACAATGAAAAAATTTGTGTGTGGAGAATTGTGCTTTTCATTCCACCTCCAAATACGTCAACTTTGGCATGAGGCATCCATTATTTCTTTTTTACCTTCCCTCGTAGAGATCATTACGTTCAGTAAGGTATTTTGAGATTACTTCATATGTTAGGAGGGAGTCCTCTAATCTCCAATGCATTGTGTCTGTCGTTTAACTCTTTGGCAAAAGCGGGCTTAACAGCATTTCCTTCACACTCGTGGGAATTGTTGGATTGTCGAACGTTTCTCATTGAATGGTTCTTGGGTTTGCGAATGCACAATGTCAGGTCTCTAGCTTTGGGGCAATTTAATGACATGTTGGAGTTTTGTCAAGAGATGACACCTTCACACTAATGAGTAGCCGATACCTCTTACTCCATATAAGTCCGTACAATAACAGCGAGAGCTTCTATAAATGATTGTATTGCCGTTGAGAGCTCGCCTTGATCTGTGCTCACGTTTATATTTGGGCAGGAAGGAGATAGTACAGGTAGCCTGACAATTTTCGCAAACGAAACCATTTAAACAGGTAACATCAACCGGTTTCGGGACCGGTAACATCAACGGGAACCTAAACCAACCCGTGCCGAGGTGCCTCGAATAATGGAGATGAACGAAAAAGAAACGGTGTCCTGACACATTTTGCAAACAAAACTACTTTAAAGCGTAACGGTTACAAAATACTAAAATCCTGACAACATGTTTCAAGGCCCCCTTCACAGCTGGAAAACATTTCAAAAAAGCCGCATTGTGAATTGTTCACTGTCATGGAGAAATACAGTCAAACGCGACTCCGTTTTGGAATGTTTTATAATTTCGCATGCGAAACTAGATCTTGACTATAAAACTTCAATTAATTTCAAGGAATACACTTCATTCCATTGTCGAGGTTTTCTATAAAACCACAGTTCAATCGTTGACGGTTTGACGATTTGTTGACGATTTGACCTACAGTTTGGAGGATTTGACCTAGAATTTGGTCTGAAATAATATTTCGCATGTGAAACATTATTCAAAAAATGAAAATAGAATAAAGAAATTAATTAATTTTAAGCTTATTATCTATTTTTCCACGTTTTAGATAGGGGTGGTTGATATCTCCCTAAGTGGTAACACCGGTTCGGTAAAAAATAGTCGTGAAGGATCAATTTTGAATGTTAAATCCCCTTCTTAAATAAGTCGAAAATCAAACAGAATATACTTTTCGTAAGCGAAACTTGAATCCTCCTCTGCGTTTCTCTTTATGGAAATGCGTTGTCTGCGGTATAGTGTTTGAGTATTCCGAAACGAGAATAATATCGAACAATATCTTCGATTCCGTAGGCTACACAAATTGCTTTGTGAAATAAATGTGTTAAAAGTGAACATTGACACATTAATAGTTTTAATTAGTGTATAATGGCCGCAATCATATGTCTCCAAGCTGGGCACGGCCAATGAGGCTTAGTGCCTCTTCCTGAATTCATCGAGTACCGAAATACCCAAGACATTACAATTTAAGTCAATTAAAGACGACAACAAGAGAACGGAAAACATGAATTCATATAAAGTATATTAACGGATCAATCTGAATTTCGTGAGCGAAACAAAATGAACAACTCAATCAAGCTAAGAAAAAAAATGCAGATCTCAAATTTACAATACGACATCGTCAATAGAAAAACAAATTATTATTATAACTTCAATCGTGGATTCAATAGCGAGACATAAGAAAGACCATAAAATTCAAGCCGACCCAGCAGAAATATCCGACACCTAGCTGAGGACGCAAACAAATTCAAAACATATATACATATATACATATAAATGTAGTACCTTATGTAACTGTTGTTTCTGTTTTCTTTTGAATTTTCTGATTTGTAGTAGGTGTTAGAGGATGGATGGGTTAGACGAATATGGTGCCACTCTAGCAACGGAAAATATGGTAAACTTGTGATTCAGAAAAGTAGAAAAAATGGTTAATAATATTATTCGAGTAATCATAATAATAACTTTATTATATTACTTAATACTTTACGTATTAGTACTAATATGTTTAATATTATTATCATAATATACCATATTATGATAACTTAGCAACTTTATTACTCATACTTTGAAATAAAATAATATAGTTAATTATATACATCTTTTTTAGTTTTGTAAGTCATTTTGTTTTGCATATGTTTTCAATCGGTTGCATCTGCAACTGTTACAAAAAAATTTACAGAAGGTTTTATATTTATATATATATATGGAATACCATATGTATCTATTTGTTTTGTTTTTTCTTCTGAATTTTTTTATTTGTAGTAGGTGTTACCGATGGATGGGTATAAGAATCTTTTGTTATGATGAATTCGATATACATGAATAATAGTATGATGAGCAATCTGAACTTGATATACATTGATAAGATTATTAATGTATCTTTTATAGCTAAGTTAAAAGTCCTTTGAAAATAATATAAATCTCGTTGAATGATACATAGATCATAAAAATATTACTTGTATGTAACATACTAATCTATATCAAGTCCATACTACCCGTACTTGCCTATGCTATTCGTCAGGACCCTGCCAGAGTAATTAATTTTTCTTAAACAAGGGGTCCGGCAGGCTTTTTCTGAATTTCTGCAATTCCGGCACTTTTCATGATAAGTAATAAAAAAGCAGCTTTGTTACATGTGTGTGTGGCTAGTGCAATGGTATTGCAAGTAAAACTGGTAGGGATGGTCATGGGGTCTAATTACTTTGGAATTCGTTCCTAACAGAGTTTCATTTTAAATTTTTCCAGCAGCTTGTTTTTGCATTTAATTTTCATCGGACAGCGTAGGCAGGTACGGTAAATAAAAATTATATTAGTGTCATAATATTTACTCCAATATATCAAGTTCTCTAACTTACCAAATGTATTAATCAGACTTTCAAATATAATCGATTATGTCCCTCTTCTTAAATTTTGTATGTCATTTTCATTGTATTTTCAATCGTTTGTATTCTCATCTCCCCATTGTTACATATTCTTGTACAGACCTGAGAAGTTACACTATCTATCAATATATATATATATATATCTTATGTAACTGGATTATTATTATTTATTATTTATTTTATTTTCTGATTTGTAGTAGTTGTTAAAAGATGGATGGGTTCAAGAATATGGTGTGACCATAGCGTTTGAAACTTTGGTGAAGAATGACAAGAATAATATAAATGGTTGACGGACTCCAGTACAATGACGCATAAAATATTAATAGTAAACGGATTGCACTACCATGATCCATTAGCAGCAATCATTTATATCTTTTGTTATGATGACCTCGATATATTTCAATAATAGTATGATGAATAATGAACTCGATATACATTGAATGATACATGAATACATAATTGAATGATACATAAATAAGATATAAACAAAATTATGTGTATGTAATGTACTAATGTATATCAAGTTCATACTAAATAAGAATCATATTACCACCGAATTGTATCTTAATAAAAATTGGTACGGCCGTCAAAGTTCGTCATCGCAGCTAATTTAGAATATAAAAAACAGACAAGACTGCTGAGATTCCTGCTAAATTTGCTAAAAATCAGCGGCTGCCGCTAATTCAAAACTCATAAATAATGTCCTGGTTGCACCATTATTAATTTTGAAAAAATATTTTAAAAAAAACAAAGAATGCAACTGCCTCAATGTCGCGGGCCTCCTATTATATCTTAACCCTTGACTTCCTACGCGACCTGAATCGGGTCTTGACCTGTAAGAAAAATGCCCATATCTTGCAAAAACGTTGGGGTTAGGTAAGGAGAGGGGCTAGGCAGGGTTGACTACCTACGTGGCAACTTTCTATTGGTGCATGCAACAGCCAGCTCCAAAACACTTGGCCCCACTTAGGCCTCAACACTTGAAAAATTCACCATTGGATTCCCAAAAAAATTTAACATTATGATGAGGATCATAGGAACTCATTCTCTCACCACTCGGATAGAAAAAAGTCTTGGATTTCAGCACACATTTTGACAATGTTAGAAATTCCATGTTCTGGAACATATCTGAATCCCCCAAAGAATACATACCAATTAGCATGTAGCATCCTTTGGCATTTTAGCATGAAATTTTGTGCATACTTGGATATCTTGGAATAGGATATAGCTGTGGGTGCGGTGGGCCCAGCAAAAATCAATCCGATACTGCAATTGCTTGGTCAAACCTGACATTGCAAGTTTCACAAATTCCCAAAAAGAAAACAACCCCCACCAAAATACTATAATCTTGAAATTTTTGTGGTGAATGTTTTTGCAGAAATGTAGAGGTATTTAAACTCCTCTTCGAATCCAAAATGAAATGTGCTTGGGAAAAACGCCATACAGTTCTGGAATGTATGGAAACTACGCAAGCGAAACTAAATTGTTAAGGGGATAGACTTTAAATAGCTTAGAGATAACTACTTCAATGTTATGTAATTCTCGTTATTAAAACTCGGGGATGTCGATATCGGAACATTGGTTTTAAACTATTATATGTTAATGGTATCTGGGAGTTAAAATCAAAACAGATAATGACATACAATTTGGAAGGTGGTATTGTTTCGCATACAAAACTTTTATCGATAAAAAGGTAAATTCTCAATAAGTGTATTTTATGCAACACTTATGTCGCTTTACGTTTAAATCTGGTTTTTGAAGTCGTGCTGACGTGAGCATGCTTGGAGAATATACCTTTCATCCCCAAAATGGATTGTGTCGTAATAGGTTAGTCCTAATAAACTTTTGTCAAGCTAGAAAAGAATCTGATGGTTATGCCTACCATTGGAGAGTAATATAATTAATGAGTGGTAATGGAATCAGCATAATATTCTTGAAAATCATTGCCCACTCATAGATGAAGAGACTTTATAATCGAGTCATCTCCAATGCCTGAGCGCCTCCACATGACTCGCTTTGCGGCCATCAAGGTGGAGAGATGGCAGATCTGTGATCACGGACACTTTACAAATATATGTGTTTCGCTTGCCAATCCTTGGAGAACGATGATGGACAATTATTGTTGTGTTGATGGAAACCAACACTTGCGGTGATGGAACTTATTGGTGCGAGGATTTGAACTTAGTACAGAAATGGTATATTATATGTATGTTTATTTAATATCTTTAATATACTAAATGTTTTTACAAATTCTATTTCATTATATTACGTTATTGGTTTATGTATTTAGTTCTATGATTAACAATGGAGGATTCCCAGGATTGAAATAGAATAGGAGTTTTAGTAGACGGAATATACCGGAAATATTTTGTGGTTTATGGCTCATAGACCGCAATATAGGTCTCTTGCTTTATTTGTTTTTAATTTGGCGGGAAAAGGGAAGGAAGCGGTTAAGAGCCCTTCTGGATCATATATTATCAGAACATATCTCCATTCTAATACCTTATATCTTTTGATATTAGAATATCATTATATCGTATGATCTAGTTATTTTTTACCATTATCTTTTAATGTATTTTTGGGCCTTTTTCCTTTTTATAAATAAAAGAATTATGTAATCTTATTCATAAGTGATATTAATATCGGTAGAATACAGACATAAATGGTATCAAACTTGATATATCTATGAGGATGTGATTGGAAGCAAGATTATTTTATTTTTATTTCATATTTATTGTATCCAAATAAATCTGAATCTTGATACGTACTATGAGAAATGTTTTATAGGATATCGAGAAATATTACGTAATTAATATTAATATGAGTTTATGTGTTTTTAATACTTTTCCAGAAAAAGGGAAAGAAGCGTTGAAGAGCCCTTTGCCAAACGTATTTTTATCATAACACAGAACGATACTAATTCTTCATTATATCTTGTAAATATGATCTAGTTAATTGTTTCGTGGTATTTAATGTCTTTTCGGGGCCTTTTATTTTTTAGTAAGTTTAATATTTACTTAATCTTAATCATAAGTGATATAAACATCAATATTATACAGTTACAAATAGGGAAACAAAAATCATTTGGATGGGCAACCATCCGTAGGCCCATTGATTGAATTTTGATTGATCCCATATTAGGATAAGACCTGTGTAACGGTATATTGAACATACTGCCAATGTTTCAAAACAAACAAAAAATCATTTGGATGGGCATCCGTTGGCCCATTGAATGAATGTCGTTTGATCTCATATTTGTCTAGGACCTGTTAGATGGTATACCGAACATACTGCCTGTGAAAGCAAACAAAAATCATTTGGATGGTCAACTATTCGTTTGCCCATTGAATAAATTTTGTTTAATCTCACATAATTTGGATGGGACCTGTAAGTTGATATGGATAGGATACTGACAATTCAAAGGACTAGTAGGGTTAGCACCGGGCTATTTGCATAGTACGAGTTCTTGCGAGATGCTTGGACTTCCGGATACAGCATGAATGGGATGTCTATGACAGAACTAGGGTTTCTTTGAGACCGGGATATGTAGAGGGGCATTGTAGATATACTCACGATGTACTTTGTATACATTAATTGATGAACAGATTATCAGGGCATAGTTCTTCTTGTTGTTCGCGACATTGAGGCAAGGACGAGGAAGAGATTCCAGGGATACCCGAGGTGTTTTGGGTGTTGCCCCCGCTGATCGAGCCGGCCCCTCGCAGCACTTTTGGCCCCACTGATAGCGCTTACTCGCCGGGAAGGCGTCCCAGGTGTGGAGCGAGGCGGCAGGTGTGCTAGATGATAGCCAGCCTATCCTTGCCTTGGACATGGCTCTTGTGAAAGAGCACTCACGCGCTCTCAAAGAACAGGGCATACTTGTGCATTTTCCGGGTCGTGCCAGAGACAGGTATTGGGCAAGGCGGTGGGTGTTGGAGCACCTGGGGGCGGAAGGTGGTCTTACTCAACACTTTTGCATTCCTCTTGGCAGGGGCTTTTATTCGATCATGTTCTCTTCCGCAGACCATGCCAACAAAGCCTTGAGTTTCAACACTTCTCGATCTAGAGTTAGAGTGAATCTCTTTCCATGGTCGTCTGAATGGGGCCACAAAGGCGGAGTTTATACATGTAAGCCCCGAGTTATTGCACTTCCGTTTTTGCCTGGAAATTATCTCAGGTCACTCCCGGAGATAGAAGCACACTTTGGCGCGTTCGTGGGTTCTATTACGATCAATGACCACGAAATCTTGGACCCAAGAAGTATGGATACAGACAACGGTGCATTTGACATCCACAGGGACAGTGGAGTTCCAAGAATCGTTGTTCTAATGCCTGAGTCGGACAAGCTTCCGGCAGCCATCAAGTTGCCAACGCTAGATGGTTCCTTTGTCTCGGTGGTTATTCAAGAAGAGCTCTTGTCGGTGATTTGTCACTTCTGCCATAGAGATGGGCACGTCAAGGCGGATTGTCCGGAGCTCAGGGCAAGGGATCTCAATTCCGCTCCCGCCCGCAGACCTGCTAATGCGGATCTGGCTTCCAGGGTTTTGCAAGACTTCTCTACTCCCCGAGTCAGGAAGCGTGCTGATTCCACTCACTCAGAACAGCCCCCTACCAAGAGGGCTCGAGAATCTCCGGCGGCTATCAGCCCGAGGGTCTTCCTGCTTCCTTCCAAATCGCCTCTATCCCTGAAGCACAAGGAGACGAAGCCTGCGTCATTCATTCTTGGAGAAGGGGCCCCTCCCGAACTTTGCTACCTTCTGTTTGAATCGTTTGAAGTCTTTCTCAGATGTTTATCTCTCAGAGACTGCACTTCCTAATGACAGCGGAAACCTAGTGGGTTCCTACGCAGTGCAGATCCAGGTGACACCGATTATGTTTGGTTTCCCAGATGGGAAGCCCTCCATCCTGTTGTCTGGAGAGAATGACTTTCTCAGCTCCTGGATTTCGGAAGAGGATATCAGCAACCTCGCTCTCACTCAAGAGGTAGACATTATGGTCAATAAGGTGAAAGAGATCTTCTCGTCGCAACTCCCCCTAGTTTCTTTATCGGCAGAAACGGCTTTATACTTCGGTGCTTTCCTCTTCCGAGATAACGTTGCTCCTTATGATTTCTCGGTGCAAGTTCTCCCTGTCATGAGACTCTCGGAGGTTAGGCTTCTGGATGCAGGTTTTGCTAACATGAAGTGGATTTCAGAGGACGATCTTCCGGATAATCTGGGTCTGGATAGGAAAAAGCAATGGATGTCTGAAGTATACCAAGCAGGGAGACAGCTGCTGTTCGCTGCAGAGAAAGCCAAGGCGTACACTGCTTCTCTTGTGCGTCCCCATGCAAGCGAAGGCTTAATGGTGGTCAACGTTCATGAAGTGGAAGCTTCGGCTGTGAACCTAGCGCCAGTGGATTTGGAGCTCCAGACTCCTCCCCCAGTGAGCAATCCGACATTCCACTCTTACCAACTCCTTTGCCTTGCCCTTTGCAAGATGTACACAGATTCTCATTTGTACTTGTTTCCTTGGGAAGACTCCCTCTGTCATGCTCTCTGCAAAAACCCTCTCTTCAGATTGTTAATCCTAGCTGCTGCTGCTACGTTTTGCCTGTTCTGCCGGTGGATGCTGGGGTCTGGCGAGACAGATCTGTGGAAGCCTATCAGATCCCATTTGTTCACATTGAACTTCAAGCCATCAAATCATGGTGCATCCATGGGCTTTCCAGTCAAACCCCCATGAATTGTACACTGAGGTCTTGGAATATTCGGGGAATTGGCTTTAAAGCCACGGTGCCCAAGCGCAGACGCCCCCAACGCAGGGCCTTATCTCTTCTCAGCTCCAATGCTATAATTTTTCTGCAGGAACACAAACTAGATCAGGTTAAAATCGACGCTTTAGGAACCTCCTTTTGGCCTCCTCAAGCAAGCTGGTGGAACCCAACTATCATGGATACCCGTGGAGGGACTGCCATCCTCATTTCGCCATCGCTGCTGCCCTCTATCTCCAATGTGGAAACCTGGTTACAGGGCCGGGTTCAATGTGCCTTTACGCTACCTCAATCGGCCTTTCAAGACTGTGCTTTTGTAAATATTTATGCCCCGAATGATGTAATTGACAGGGTAGCCTTCTGGTCTTTTCTAAGACAGAAATTTTTGAGCTACCCTCTCATCTCTCACTAGATTCTCGGAGGAGATTTTAATATGGTTGAGAGATCCAGAGATAGGCTCACCAGCTCCTCTCAATGCTTATCTTTGGAAGAATCAGATGCTTGGGAATCTTTTTGCTTTGCAGTTGGCCTCATTGACTCCTTAGGAGAAAATCCCCGTGGGCCCTGCTTTACTTGGTCTAACAATCGCCAGCCTCCTCATCTACGAATGGCCCGGTTAGATAGAGTTTATTGCTCCCCAACTCCCCTGGTGTGGGCGAAGCCTCAGGAACAGGGTCCGATTCTCCCAAATTTCGATCACGCCTGTGTCTCTGTCTCCTTTTGCTTGCCTGGTGCTAAAGCCAAGCGAAGTGGATTCTTCAGGCTTAATCCTGCCTTCTTAGCCATTCCCTCTTTCCTACAGCAGATCGGGGATACCTGGAAGTCTTCTGGTAATGACTTTGCTTCCCCTACCCTCAGATTCAGACGCAAACTAGAAGAGGTCAGAAAAGTGGCTAGTGCTTTGGCCTTGTCCTATGCGAAGCAGAGAAACAATAGAGAGCGAGCGCTCCTCAAGTGCCTGGCCCAATGCCAGAAGGTCATTGAATCAAACTGGATTGGCCCGCAAACGATGTCATCTTTCAACCTTGCCAAACGCAATCTGGCAGAGCTACTTCAGTCCAAGGAGGATGCCCTCCGTAGAAAGGCTGGTATCAACTGTCGCGGTACTTCTTCCAAAAGGCTAAACAATGCAGAGATGCAACGACAATCAGCTCCTTCGCGGATCACCAGGGTATGCCTCTCTCTGACCCAAAAGCTATGACATCCTATGCGGCCTCTTACTTCGCTAACCTATTCAGCAGATCCGAAGTCAGCCAGCAACATACGGCCTCTAAGAAGGCGGTCTTGGACACTATTCCTTCCATCATCTCGACTGAGGAGCTGCAATCTCTTTCGGCCCCCTTCTCTGAGATAGAGCTGGGGGATGCCCTAGACATGCTTTCTTCTTTCAAGTCTCCAGGTTTAGATGGCCTGCCGGTGGAACTTTTCAAGGCCCTTTGGGCTGAAATGAGTGGGGATTTCCTAGCCATGACGCACGATATTTTGGCAAAGGGCATTATGCCTTCCCAACTATCTCAAAGGGGTCATAACCCTGATCTTTAAAGAAGGCAATAGAGATGACATCCGGAACTATAGGCCTATTACTCTCTTGAACTCGGTGTACAAGATTATTGCCAAAGCGTTGTCCATTCGCCTCCAGCCTTTTCTGAACAAGCTCATTCGCCCCGAGTAATCTGGCTTTATTAAGAAGAGAATGATACTTGACAACATTCTCCTAGTGAATGAAGCCTTGCACCATGCGAAAGTAGCTAGTCAACCTCTGGCTCTCCTTATGCTCGATTTCGAAAAAGCTTTTGACAACATTGGCTGGGACTATCTGTTCGCTGCAATTGAGAAGTGTGGCATTTCTGGAGGGTTTTTAGATTGGGTCAAAATCCTCCTCACTTCCGCTAGTAGTAAGATTATGATTAATGGAGCCTTATCTAAACCTTTTCGCCTCTTTCGTTCTGTTAGGCAAGGCTGTCCCCTCTCCCCTTTTCTCTTCCTTATTGCTGCGGACGGATTGGGTCATCTCCTACAGGACCGTGATGATATGGTGGGCCTCAGGGTACCTTACCCCCCCTCTCCGAATTACAGTGTAAAATCCTCCATGTATGCAGACGACACTGTGCTGCTTATGGACAACAACTCTTCTGAAAATATGGCCTGTATTCTTAGATCGTTATCAACCTTTTGCGAGGTCTCTGGTCTCAGGGTGAACTGGGGTAAATCTGTGGGGTTGCTATCTGAGCTTTCGGCTGAAGCTGCTGATTCTCATTGTCAGCCTTGGGGAGAGGAAGACAATCTTCGATGGATGCAGTAGGGGGAATCGCATGTGCTTTTAGGTTCCCAAATCGGGCACGGTTTAAGTGATCTCCAAAGATGGGAGCCTACCCTTGCTATGCTAAAGAGAAAGTTTGCTTATTGGAGCTCTTTACACCTATCTATTGTGGGTAGAGCTCTGGTAGCAAACCAGATCCTCTCCAATTCTTGCTGGTTCAGTTCAGCAGTCTGGTCACCTGGATCAATCATGATTAAGAAAGCGAAGTCTCTCATTCGTAACTTCATCTGGGGGGGATCCCAAACCAGACCAAATAGAAGAGCTTTGGTGAGTTGGGATCAGATCACGCAAAAGAAAAAGCTAGGGGGACTGGGCATCCTTGATCCGGATACACAAATCTGTGCACTGTTGGCAAAATGGGTGCCTCGGTTGTTCTCCAACCTCAATGCTCCTTGGAGTATCTTGGTTAGGCACCATATCTTGAACGTCAGGCCTTCTTCTTCACCTCTGTGGCCTCCCTCGCTGAAATGGATAGTACAAGGTGGCTCTTCCAATGTTGGCTCTGAGGCCTGGAAAACAATCTGGGCTGCATGGGTTAGAATGCGTCCTCATCTTTTACAGCTCAAGCCCACCATCATTGAGGAAGCTTCCAGACAGCCACTATTTGGCAACTCCAACGGTGAATCTGAATTGTTGCTCAAATGTTTCGGCCGTTGGGCTCACTGGGAGGCAGCTAACATTAGCCACTTCTCTCACTTATGGGAAAACGGTGCTCTCATCCCCAGGATTTCGGCCACCTCCAACCTCTCTAATAGAAGGTCTCTGGCTGGCTGGGATTTGCTTACCAGTGATCTGCGGCAGATTGGATCTCTCTGGCATCCTACCCTGCAAATCTTAGACTGTTACCAGCCTGGATGGAATCTAATTCATTGTCGGGCTCTTTGGCCTTCTATGCCATATCCAGATCGGATAATCTCCTCCAGGGCTGGATTTTCCAAGTCAGGGACTCGGGGGCCCTCTTCTCCCCTATTCCAGGAAACATGAAAGAAGACCTTTGCTTTCCCATTCGGGTTATTTGTATGGCTACTGGTGAAGTGAACCCTTCGCTGGATCAAGGAAGACACTCAAACCCTCATCTTCATTGGTTCCTTCGTGCGCCAATCACTCTTTCGCAGTTTGACCCAGGCGAATGGGTTTGGAAAGACAGAAAACAGATCCCCTTTTTCAAGTACTCAGTCAAGCTCGGGGCCTCGCTGCTCGAACCCGCCAATTCTATGGATGCCAAATGGTCAGCCAAGTGGTCTCATCTAGCGGATTGCCCTTCTTGGAGATGCATTTGGAAAGATGTGTGGAGGAAAGAAAGAGCTGCTAAAATCAGTGGATTCTTATGGAAACTAGCTAATAGGATCCTTCCTGTCAAGGCTCACTTCCCGGATGGCCACATGGGTTGCTCTTCTTGTGGTCTGCAGGCAGTAGAGACAATTGAGCACTGCTTGTTTTATTGCCCTCTGGCTGCTGCTGTCTGGTCTCATGTTTTGACTTTCTACGGTCAATGGAAACAACCATCGTCTCCCTGTCCTTCCATTTTGCTTTTTGCTGCTAGCAGCTGACAATGACAGCCTACAATTGTTCCAACAAACACCCAACCCTACTTATCACCCATGTATAATTCAACATGCATCTTAGGGCCAAGTCTGATGAGAGGGAAAAACAGGCTGAAATGTGCCCTCACCACATTGTCCTTGACCCATGGAGGATTTGACCGACCATCAACCCAAAAGGACCTCTTGTGTGTGTAGTTTGTCTGTAGTCAGGTAATGTCAGATTGGTCTGTGAGAACCACCACGGTGCAGCTGAGCAGGCAGAGATTGAAACACGGCCTGCTAAGACCTACAAGCTGACTCTCCCAAGAACCTTGTAAACATTAGGAAGAATACCAAATCATGGTACTCACAGGAGTCAAGAGCCCACCTTTGCAGGATGGACAAACTTCTTCACATCGTACATTAAGAAAAGCCACACCTAGTGATTGCAGTTGTCCCACCATCGTGAAAGATCGGTATAAAAAGATTGAAAGCAATCAAAAATTCATTTGAACATCGAACAATGGGTTCACCCTTTGAATCAATTTTGATTGACGTGATACTCCACACGTACCTCTGACAAGGTATGTCCAACACACTCGCAATGTTTGAAAGCAATCAAAAATCATTTGAACATCGAACGATGGGTTCACCCTTTCAATCAATTTTGATTGACTTCATACTTGAGAGGAGCATGTGACAAGGTATGTCCAACACACTCGCAATGTTTGAAAGCAATCAAAAATCATTTGAACATCGAACGATGGGTTCACCCTTTCAATCAATTTTGATTGACTTCATACTTGAGAGGAGCATGGGACAAGGTATGTTTAACACACTCGCAAAGATTGAAAGCAATCAAAAATCATTTCAACATCAAACGATGGGTTCACCCTTTCAATCAATTTTGATTGACTTCATACTTGAGAGGAGCATGTGACAAGGTATGTCCAACACACTCGCAAAGATTGAAAGCAATCAAAAATACATTTAAACATCGAACGATCGGTTCACCCTTTCGATCAATTTTGATTGACGTCATACTTGAGAGGAGCATGTGACAAGGTATGTCCAACACACTCGCAATGTTTGAAAGCAATCAAAAATCATTTGAACATCGAACGATGGTTCACCCTTTGAATCAATTTCGATTAACCTGATACTCGACACGTACCTGTGACAAGGTATGTCCAACACACTCGCAATGTTTGAAAGCAATCAAAAATCATTTGAACATCGAACGATGGGTTCACCCTTTCAATCAATTTTGATTGACTTCATACTTGAGAGGAGCACGTGACAAGGTATGTTTAACACACTCGCAAAGATTGAAAGCAATCAAAAATCATTTCAACATCGAACGATGGGTTCACCCTTTCAATCAATTTTGATTGACTTCATACTTGAGAGGAGCATGTGACAAGGTATGTCCAACACACTCGCAAAGATTGAAAGCAATCAAAAATACATTTAAACATCCAACGATCGGTTCACCCTTTCAATCAATTTTGATTGACGTCATACTTGAGAGGAGCATGTGACAAGGTATGTCCAACACACTCGCAATGTTTGAAAGCAATCAAAAATCATTTGAACATCGAACGATGATTCACCCTTTGAATCAATTTCGATTGACGTGATACTCCACACGTACCTCTTACAAGGTATGTCCAATACAATTTTTCCCAAGGTAGTCTTTGGTCTGATTGCCCTGTCTGGGCCACGATCAGGGCTCACACCTTATGGCAGCTCTGGAAGGCAAGATGTGCTCATATCTTTGCTGGGAAGCCGAGCAAGGTGAGAGTAATTTTGGGATTGGTTCACTCAGACCTGTTGTCTGAGGCCCGTAAGGCGTGGTGGGTGTTGAGGGAAGCTCTTTGCAGGGCTGACAACAGAAAACAAGACCAATTCTCGATCACTTCGACAACACTTGGGGCAAGGGTGCAGCCATCTGCTTCAGAGGTTCTTACACAGACAAAATTCAATGGAAGGACGCCATCCCTGCAAGATGGGAGCTCCTTTAGTTCGCTTTGTTCACCTGCAATCGGCGAGGAGTCTGAGGTCAACCGCCAGTCCATCAGAACTACTAGATCTAGGACTCAATTGTCATTTGTTCCCCCCAAGAGGAAACGTGGGAGTTTCTAATTCCTCTTCCCGAGGGCTCCGTTCCTTGGGACGATAGCTCTTGGTGTTTCTCTCAGATTTCGAGATACTAGCTCTTCTCAATAGTCCTTCCGACACCACTGCCTCTGATACCTTGCGATATCCTTTGCACTCTCCCTGTAGGCAGTTTCTACGATCTGTTCACAAGCTAGCTCCATTTGGGCTCGTTTTTCTCTGTAGTTTGGTTATGAAGCGGAGACTTCCTGGATCAGCCTCTATGGCACTACATCAGAGGTTATTTTGTCCTCTTTGTATTCTTTTGTCCCCCTGATATAAAGTTTAAGGGCTTCCATCCCCTTTAATTTGTTTTTAAAAAAAATACTTCAAATTTATTTAAATTCGTTGAAGGGTGAGGGCGATGTTGGGGAAGAAAATGTTTTTTTTTTTTTGGTTGAATCTTTGCACATGTGTTGCATACATATTCAAGCACATGCGGGCAAAATATGAGCTTCAACCACATCTGTTCAATGGGTGGGATAGCCGTTCACCCATGAGATGATTTCTTTTCCCCGATGAATAAAATTGGATGACAGGTGAACGTGTCATTGGCCCATTCAATGAATTTCAATTGATCTCATATTATTCCGGGACCTGTGACACGGTATACTAAACATACTGCCAGAATTTCAAAGCAAACAAAAAACATTTGGATGGTCAACCATCTGTTGGCCCATTGAACGAATTTCGTTTGATCTCATATTACTCTATGACATGTTAGATGGTCTACTGAACATACTGGCAAAGTCTCAAAACAAACAAAAATCATTTGGATGGGCAACCATCCGTTGAGCCATTGAAAGAATTTCGATTGATCTCCTATTAGTCGGGCACATGTGAGATGATATCTCAAACATACTGGCAAAGTTTTAAAAAAAACAAAAATCATTTGGATGGGCAACCATCCATTGGGCCATTGGATGAATTTCGTTTAATTTCCTTTTACTCTGAGACCCGTTTGACTGCGTTTCGTCACCACATGAATTTTTTTAAATTCCATTATTGAGCCATATGCTTAATGACAACATATGTCATATGCGTGCAAAACCTGGGAGTGAACAAAAGTCATATGGACCCAAAACCACATTTTTTCCCTCATTTGCACTCCAAAGTTGATTTGTCTTCAACTTCATGTACTCTTCATAGAGAGTTCTGCAATATTGAGTGAAGAAAACTTTTTATTTGCCTCCCATTTTTTTTTGGTCCAAGTTTTCGCATGGATGTAGTGGTGTGATGATTGAATTCACCAAACAAAATTGAGCCAAAAATAAAATCATTGCGTAGCAGAAACCCGCAATGAAAGACATTCCAAATCTAATTATTTACTTAAAATTCATTTAAATTCGATTTTATTCAAAATTGGTTGAAGGGTGAGTGCGTCGTTGGGGAGGCAAATGTTTTTTTTTCCTGTTGAATCTCTGCACATGTGTTGCACACATATTCAAGCACATGAATTTTTGATTGCTTTCAATCTTTGCGAGTGTGTTGGACATACCTTATCACATGCTCCTCTCAAGTATGTAGTCAATCAAAATTGATTGAAAGGGTGAACCCATCGTTCGATGTTCAAATGATTTTTGATTCCTTTCAAAAAATTGCGAGTGTATTGGACATACCTTGTAAGAGGTACGTGTCGAGTATCAAGTCAATCGAAATTGATTCAAAGGGTGAACCCATCCTTCGATGTTCAAATGAATTTTTGATTGCTTTCAATCTTTGCGAGTGTGTTGGACATACCTTGTCACATGCTCCTCTCAAGTATGAATTCAATCAAAATTGATTGAAAGGGTGAACCTATCGTTCGATGTTCAAATGATCTTTGATTGCTTTCAAACATTGCGAGTGTGTTGGACATACCTTGTCAGAGGTATGTGTCGAATATCAGGTAAATCAAAATTGATTGAAAGGGTAAACCCATCGTTCCATCTTCAAATGATTTTTGATTGCTTTCAAACATTGCGAGTGTGTTGGACATACCTTGTCAAATGCTCCTCTCAAGTATGAATTCAATCAAAATTGATTGAAAGGGTGAACCCATCGTTCGATGTTCAAATGATTTTTATTGCTTTCAATCTTTGCATGTGTGTTGGACATACCTTGTCAGAGGTACGTGTCGAGTATCAGGTCAATCAAAATTGATTCAAAGGGTGAACCATCGTTCGATGTTCAAATGAATTTTTGATTGCTTTCAATCTTTGCGAGTGTGTTGGACATACCTTCTCACATGCTCCTCTCAAGTATGAAGTCAATCAAAATTGATTGAAAGGGTGAACCTATCGTTCGATGTTCAAATGATCTTTGATTGCTTTCAAACATTGCGAGTGTGTTGGACATACCTTGTCAAAGGTATGTGTCGACTATCAGGTCAATCGAAATTGATTCAAAGGGTGAACCCATCGTTCGATGTTCAAATGAATTTTTGATAGCTTTCAATCTTTGCGAGTGTGTTGGACATACCTTGTCACATGCTCCTCTCAAGTATGAAGTCAATCAACATTGATTGAAAGGGTGAACCTATCGTTCGATGTTCAAATGATCTTTGATTGCTTTCAAACATTGCGAGTGTGTTGGACATACCTTGTCTGAGGTAGGTGTCGAATATCAGGTCAATCAAAATTGATTGAAAGGGTGATCCCATCGTTCGATGTTCAAATGATTTTTGATTGCTTTCAAACATTGCGAGTGTGTTGGACATACCTTGTCAAATGCTCCTCTCAAGTATGAATTCAATCAAAATTGATTGAAAGGGTGAACCCATCGTTCGATGTTCAAATGATTTTTCATTGCTTTCAAACATTGCGAGTGTGTTGGACATACCTTGTCAGAGGTACGTGTCGAGTATCAGGTTAATCGAAATTGATTCAAAGGGTCAACCCATCGTTCGATGTTCAAATGAATTTTTGATTGCTTTCAATCTTTGCGAGTGTGTTGGACATACCTTGTTAGAGGTTTGTGTCGAGTATCAGGTCAATCAAAATTGATTGAAAGGGTGAACCTATCGTTCGATGTTCAAATGATCTTTGAATTCTTTCAAACATTGCGAGTGTATTGGACATACCTTGTCAGAGGTATGTGTCGAATATCAGGTCAATCAAAATTGATTGAAAAGGTCAACCCATCGTTGGATGTTCAAATGATTTTTGATTGCTTTCAAACATTAGGAGTGTGTTGGACATACCTTGTCAAATGCTCCTCTCAAGTATGAATTCAATCAAAATTGATTGAAAGGGTGAACCCATCGTTCGATGTTCAAATGATTTTTGATTGCTTTCAAACATTGCGAGTGTGTTGGACATACCTTGTCAGAGGTACGTGTGGAGTATCAGGTCAATCGAAATTCATTCAAAGGGTCAACCCATCGTGCGATGTTCAAATGGATTTTTGATTGCTTTCAATCTTTGCATGTGTGTTGGACATACCTTGTCACATGCTCCTCTCAAGTATGAAGTCAATCAAAATTGATTGAAAGGGTGAACCCATCGTTCGATGTTCAAATGATTTTTGATTGCTTTCAAACATTGCGAGTGTGTTGGACTTACCTTGTCAGAGGTACGTGTGGAGTATTAGGTCAATCGAAATTGATTCAAAGGGTGAACCCATCGTTCGATGTTCAAATGAATTTTGATTGCTTTCAATCTTTGCATGTGTGTTGGACATACCTTGTCACATGCTCCTCTCAAGTATGAATTCAATCAAAATTGATTGAAAGGGTGAACCTATCGTTCGATGTTCAAATGATCTTTGATTGCTTTCAAACATTGCGGGTGTGTTGGACATACCTTGTCAGAGGTACGTGTCGAGTATCAAGTCAATCGAAATCGATTCAAAGGGTGAACCCATCGTTCGATGTTCAAATGAATTTTTGATTGCTTTCAATCTTTGCGAGTGTGTTGGACTTACCTTGTTAGAGGTACATGTGGAGTATCAGGTCAATCAAAATTGATTCAAAGGGTGAACCCATCGTTCGATGTTCAAATGAATTTTTGATTGCTTTCAATCTTTGCGAGTGTGTCGGACATACCTTGTCACATGCTCCTCTCAAGTATGAAGTCAATCAAAAGTGATTGAAAGGGTGAACCTATCGTTCGATGTTCAAATGATCTTTGATTGCTTTCAAACATTGCGAGTGTGTTGGACATACCTTGTCACATGCTCCTCTCAAGTATGAAGTCAATCAAAACTGATTGAAAGGGTGAACCTATCGTTCGATGTTCAAATGATCTTGACTGCTTTCAAACATTGCGAGTGTGTTGGACATACCTTGTCAGAGGTACGTGTGGAGTATCAGGTCAATCGAAATTGTTTGAAAGGGTGAACCCATCGTTCGATGTTCAAATGAATTTTTGATTGCTTTCAATCTTTGCATGAGTGTTGGACATACCTTGTCACATGCTCCTCTCAAGTATGAAGTCAATCAAAATTGATTGAAAGGGTGAACCCATCGTTCGATGTTCCAATGATTTTTGATTGCTTTCAAACATTGCGAGTGTGTTGGACATACCTTGTCAGAGGTACGTGTAGAGTATAAGGTCAATCGAAATTGATTCAAAGGGTGAACCCATCGTTCGATGTTCAAATGAATTTTTGATTGCTTTCAATCTTTGCATGTGTGTTGGACATACCTTGTCACATGCTCCTCTCAAGTATGAAGTCAATCAAAATTGATTGAAAGGGTGAACCTATCGTTCGATGTTCAAATGATCTTTGATTGCTTTCAAACATTGCGAGTGTGTTGGACATACCTTGTCAGAGGTACGTGTCGAGTATCAGGTCAATCGAAATTGATTCAAAGGGTGAACCCATCGTTCAATATTCAAATGATTTTTGATTGCTTTCAAACATTGCGAGTGTGTTGGACATACCTTGTCAAATGCTCCTCTCAAGTATGAAGTCAATCAAATTGATTGAAAGGGTGAACCCATCGTTCGATGTTCGAATGATTTTTGATTGCTTTCAAACATTGTGAGTGTGTTGGATATACCTTGTCAGAGGTACGTGTCGAGTATCAGGTCAATCGAAATTGATTCAAAGGGTGAACCCATCGTTCGATGTTCAAATGAATTTTTGATTGCTTTCAATCTTTGCGAGTGTGTTGGACATACCTTGTCACATGCTCCTCTCAAGTATGAAGTCAATCAAAATTGATTGAAAGGGTGAACCCATCGTTCGATGTTCAAATGATTTTGATTGCTTTCAAACATTGCGAGTGTGTTGGACATACCTTGTCAAATGCTCATCTCAAGTATGAATTCAATCAAAATTGATTGAAAGGGTGAACCCATCGTTCGATGTTCAAATGAATTTTTGATTGCTTTCAAACATTGCGAGTGTGTTGGACATACCTCGTCAAAGGTACGTGTCGAGTATCAGGTCAACCGAAATTGATTCAAAGGGTGAACCCATCGTTCGATGTTCAAATGAAATTTTGATTGCTTTCAATCTCTGCGAGTGTGTTGGACATACCTTGTCACATGCTCCTCTCAAGTATGAAGTCAATCAAAATTGATTGAAACGGTGAACCTATCGTTCGATGTTCAAATGATCTTTAATTTCTTTCAAACATTGCGAGTGTGTTGGACATACCTTGTCAAAGGTATGTGTCGACTATCAGGTCAATCGAAATTGATTCAAAGGGTGAACCCATCGTTCGATGTTCAAATGAATTTTGATAGCTTTCAATCTTTGCGAGTGTGTTGGACATACCTTGTCACATGCTCCTCTCAAGTATGAAGTCAATCAACATTGATTGAAAGGGTGAACCTATCGTTCGATGTTCAAATGATCTTTGATTGCTTTCAAACATTGCGAGTGTGTTGGACATACCTTGTCTGAGGTAGGTGTCGAATATCAGGTCAATCAAAATTGATTGAAAGGGTGATCCCATCGTTCGATGTTCAAATGATTTTTGATTGCTTTCAAACATTGCGAGTGTGTTGGACATACCTTGTCAAATGCTCCTCTCAAGTATGAATTCAATCAAAATTGATTGAAAGGGTGAACCCATCGTTCGATGTTCAAATGATTTTTCATTGCTTTCAAACATTGCGAGTGTGTTGGACATACCTTGTCAGAGGTCCGTGTCGAGTATCAGGTTAATCGAAATTGATTCAAAGGGTCAACCCATCGTTCGATGTTCAAATGAATTTTTGATTGCTTTCAATCTTTGCGAGTGTGTTGGACATACCTTGTCACATGCTCCTCTCAAGTATGAAGTCAATCAACATTGATTGAAAGGGTGAACCTATCGTTCGATGTTCAAAATGATCTTGATTGCTTTCAAACATTGCGAGTGTGTTGGACATACCTTGTCTGAGGTAGGTGTCGAATATCAGGTCAATCAAAATTGATTGAAAGGGTGATCCCATCGTTCGATGTTCAAATGATTTTTGATTGCTTTCAAACATTGCGAGTGTGTTGGACATACCTTGTCAAATGCTCCTCTCAAGTATGAATTCAATCAAAATTGATTGAAAGGGTGAACCCATCGTTCGATGTTCAAATGATTTTTCATTGCTTTCAAACATTGCGAGTGTGTTGGACATACCTTGTCAGAGGTACGTGTCGAGTATCAGGTTAATCGAAATTGATTCAAAGGGTCAACCCACGTTCGATGTTCAAATGAATTTTTGATTGCTTTCAATCTTTGCGAGTGTGTTGGACATACCTTGTAGAGGTTTGTGTCGAGTATAAGGTCAATCAAAATTGATTGAAAGGGTGAACCTATCGTTCGATGTTCAAATGATCTTTGAATTCTTTCAAACATTGCGAGTGTATTGCACATACCTTGTCAGAGGTATGTGTCGAATATCAGGTCAATCAAAATTGATTGAAAGGGTCAACCCATCGTTGGATGTTCAAATGATTTTTGATTGCTTTCAAACATTAGGAGTGTGTTGGACATACCTTGTCAAATGCTCCTCTCAAGTATGAATTCAATCAAAATTGATTGAAAGGGTGAACCCATCGTTCGATGTTCAAATGATGATTTTGATTGCTTTCAAACATTGCGAGTGTGTTGGACATACCTTGTCAGAGGTACGTGTGGAGTATCAGGTCAATCGAAATTCATTCAAAGGGTCAACCCATCGTGCGATGTTCAAATGGATTTTTGATTGCTTTCAATCTTTGCATGTGTGTTGGACATACCTTGTCACATGCTCCTCTCAAGTATGAAGTCAATCAAAATTGATTGAAAGGGTGAACCCATCGTTCGATGTTCAAATGATTTTTGATTGCTTTCAAACATTGCGAGTGTGTTGGACTTACCTTGTCAGAGGTACGTGTGGAGTATTAGGTCAATCGATAATTGATTTCAAAGGGTGAAACCCATCGTTCGATGTTCAAATGAATTTTTGATTGCTTTCAATCTTTGCATGTGTGTTGGACATACCTTGTCACATGCTCCTCTCAAGTATGAAATTCAATCAAAATTGATTGAAAGGGTGAACCTATCGTCGATGTGTCAAATGATCCTTGATTGCTTTCAAACATTGCGGGAGTGTGTTGGACATACCTTGTCAGAGGTACGTGTCGAGTATCAAGTCAATCGAAATTGATTCAAAGGGTGAACCCATCGTTCGATGTTCAAATGAATTTTTGATTGCTTTCAATCTTTGCGAGTGTGTTGGACTTACCTTGTTAGAGGTACATGTGGAGTATCAGGTCAATCAAAATTGATTCAAAGGGTGAACCCATCGTTCGATGTTCAAATGATTTTTGATTGCTTTCAATCTTTGCGAGTGTGTCGGACATACCTTGTCACATGCTCCTCTCAAGTATGAAGTCAATCAAAAGTGATTGAAAGGGTGAACCTATCGTTCGATGTTCAAATGATCTTTGATTGCTTTCAAACATTGCGAGTGTGTTGGACATACCTTGTCACATTGCTCCTCTCAAGTATGAAGTCAATCAAAAACTGATTGAAAGGGTGAACCTATCGTTCGATGTTCAAATGATCTTTGACTGCTTTCAAACATTGCGAGTGTGTTGGACATACCTTGTCAGAGGTACGTGTGGAGTATCAGGTCAATCGAAATTGTTTGAAAGGGTGAACCCATCGTTCGATGTTCAAATGAATTTTTGATTGCTTTCAATCTTTGCATGAGTGTTGGACATACCTTGTCACATGCTCCTCTCAAGTATGAAGTCAATCAAAATTGATTGAAAGGGTGAACCCATCGTTCGATGTTCCAATGATTTTTGATTGCTTTCAAACATTGCGAGTGTGTTGGACATACCTTGTCAGAGGTACGTGTAGAGTATAAGGTCAATCGAAATTGATTCAAAGGGTGAACCCATCGTTCGATGTTCAAATGAATTTTTGATTGCTTTCAATCTTTGCATGTGTGTTGGACATACCTTGTCACATGCTCCTCTCAAGTATGAAGTCAATCAAAATTGATTGAAAGGGTGAACCTATCGTTCGATGTTCAAATGATCTTTGATTGCTTTCAAACATTGCGAGTGTGTTGGACATACCTTGTCAGAGGTACGTGTCGAGTATCAGGTCAATCGAAATTGATTCAAAGGGTGAACCCATCGTTCGATGTTCAAATGATTTTTGATTGCTTTCAAACATTGCGAGTGTGTTGGACATACCTTGTCAAATGCTCCTCTCAAGTATGAATCAATCAAAATTGATTGAAAGGGTGAACCCATCGTTCGATGTTCGAATGATTTTTGATTGCTTTCAAACATTGCGAGTGTGTTGGATATACCTTGTCAGAGGTACGTGTCGAGTATCAGGTCAATCGAAATTGATTCAAAGGGTGAACCCATCGTTCGATGTTCAAATGAATTTTTGATTGCTTTCAATCTTTGCGAGTGTGTTGGACATACCTTGTCACATGCTCCTCTCAAGTATGAAGTCAATCAAAATTGATTGAAAGGGTGAACCCATCGTTCGATGTTCAAATGATTTTTGATTGCTTTCAAACATTGCGAGTGTGTTGGACATACCTTGTCAAATGCTCATCTCAAGTATGAATTCAATCAAAATTGATTGAAAGGGTGAACCCATCGTTCGATGTTCAAATGAATTTTTGATTGCTTTCAAACATGCGAGTGTGTTGGACATACCTTGTCAAAGGTACGTGTCGAGTATCAGGTCAACCGAAATTGATTCAAAGGGTGAACCCATCGTTCGATGTTCAAATGAAATTTTGATTGCTTTCAATCTCTGCGAGTGTGTTGGACATACCTTGTCACATGCTCCTCTCAAGTATGAAGTCAATCAAAATTGATTGAAAGGGTGAACCTATCGTTCGATGTTCAAATGATCTTTAATTTCTTTCAAACATTGCGAGTGTGTTGGACATACCTTGTCAAAGGTATGTGTCGACTATCAGGTCAATCGAAATTGATTCAAAGGGTGAACCCATCGTTCGATGTTCAAATGAATTTTTGATAGCTTTCAATCTTTGCGAGTGTGTTGGACATACCTTGTCACATGCTCCTCTCAAGTATGAAGTCAATCAACATTGATTGAAAGGGTGAACCTATCGTTCGATGTTCAAATGATCTTTGATTGCTTTCAAACATTGCGAGTGTGTTGGACATACCTTGTCTGAGGTAGGTGTCGAATATCAGGTCAATCAAAATTGATTGAAAGGGTGATCCCATCGTTCGATGTTCAAATGATTTTTGATTGCTTTCAAACATTGCGAGTGTGTTGGACATACCTTGTCAAATGCTCCTCTCAAGTATGAATTCAATCAAAATTGATTGAAAGGGTGAACCCATCGTTCGATGTTCAAATGATTTTTCATTGCTTTCAAACATTGCGAGTGTGTTGGACATACCTTGTCAGAGGTCCGTGTCGAGTATCAGGTTAATCGAAATTGATTCAAAGGGTCAACCCATCGTTCGATGTTCAAATGAATTTTTGATTGCTTTCAATCTTTGCGAGTGTGTTGGACATACCTTGTCACATGCTCCTCTCAAGTATGAAGTCAATCAACATTGATTGAAAGGGTGAACCTATCGTTCGATGTTCAAATGATCTTTGATTGCTTTCAAACATTGCGAGTGTGTTGGACATACCTTGTCTGAGGTAGGTGTCGAATATCAGGTCAATCAAAATTGATTGAAAGGGTGATCCCATCGTTCGATGTTCAAATGATTTTTGATTGCTTTCAAACATTGCGAGTGTGTTGGACATACCTTGTCAAATGCTCCTCTCAAGTATGAATTCAATCAAAATTGATTGAAAGGGTGAACCCATCGTTCGATGTTCAAATGATTTTTCATTGCTTTCAAACATTGCGAGTGTGTTGGACATACCTTGTCAGAGGTACGTGTCGAGTATCAGGTTAATCGAAATTGATTCAAAGGGTCAACCCATCGTTCGATGTTCAAATGAATTTTTGATTGCTTTCAATCTTTGCGAGTGTGTTGGACATACCTTGTTAGAGGTTTGTGTCGAGTATCAGGTCAATCAAAATTGATTGAAAGGGTGAACCTATCGTTCGATGTTCAAATGATCTTTGATTCTTTCAAACATTGCGAGTGTATTGGACATACCTTGTCAGAGGTATGTGTCGAATATCAGGTCAATCAAAATTGATTGAAAGGGTCAACCCATCGTTCGATGTTCAAATGATTTTTGATTGCTTTCAAACATTAGGAGTGTGTTGGACATACCTTGTCAAATGCTCCTCTCAAGTATGAATTCAATCAAAATTGATTGAAAGGGTGAACCCATCGTTCGATGTTCAAATGATTTTTGATTGCTTTCAAACATTGCGAGTGTGTTGGACATACCTTGTCAGAGGTACGTGTGGAGTATCAGGTCAATCGAAATTCATTCAAAGGGTCAACCCATCGTGCGATGTTCAAATGGATTTTTGATTGCTTTCAATCTTTGCATGTGTGTTGGACATACCTTGTCACATGCTCCTCTCAAGTATGAAGTCAATCAAAATTGATTGAAAGGGTGAACCCATCGTTCGATGTTCAAATGATTTTTGATTGCTTTCAAACATTGCGAGTGTGTTGGACTTACCTTGTCAGAGGTACGTGTGGAGTATTAGGTCAATCGAAATTGATTCAAAGGGTGAACCCATCGTTCGATGTTCAAATGAATTTTTGATTGCTTTCAATCTTTGCATGTGTGTTGGACATACCTTGTCACATGCTCCTCTCAAGTATGAATTCAATCCAAATTGATTGAAAGGGTGAACCTATCGTTCGATGTTCAAATGATCCTTGATTGCTTTCAAACATTGCGAGTGTGTTGGACATACCTTGTCAGAGGTACGTGTCGAGTATCAAGTCAATCGAAATTGATTCAAAGGGTGAACCCATCGTTCGATGTTCAAATGAATTTTTGATTGCTTTCAATCTTTGCGAGTGTGTTGGACTTACCTTGTCAGAGGTACATGTGGAGTATCAGGTCAATCAAAATTGATTCAAAGGGTGAACCCATCGTTCGATGTTCAAATGAATTTTTGATTGCTTTCAATCTTTGCGAGTGTGTTGGACATACCTTGTCACATGCTCCTCTCAAGTATGAAGTCAATCAAAAGTGATTGAAAGGGTGAACCTATCGTTCGATGTTCAAATGATCTTTGATTGCTTTCAAACATTGCGAGTGTGTTGGACATACCTTGTCACATGCTCCTCTCAAGTATGAAGTCAATCAAAATTGATTGAAAGGGTGAACCTATCGTTCGATGTTCAAATGATCTTTGACTGCTTTCAAACATTGCGAGTGTGTTGGACATACCTTGTCAGAGGTACGTGTGGAGTATCAGGTCAATCGAAATTGTTTGAAAGGGTGAACCCATCGTTCGATGTTCAAATGAATTTTTGATTGCTTTCAATCTTTGCATGAGTGTTGGACATACCTTGTCACATGCTCCTCTCAAGTATGAAGTCAATCAAAATTGATTGAAAGGGTGAACCCATCGTTCGATGTTCAATGATTTTTTATTGCTTTCAAACATTGCGAGTGTGTTGGACATACCTTGTCAGAGGTACGTGTAGAGTATAAGGTCAATCGAAATTGATTCAAAGGGTGAACCCATCGTTCGATGTTCAAATGAATTTTTGATTGCTTTCAATCTTTGCATGTGTGTTGGACATACCTTGTCACATGCTCCTCTCAAGTATGAAGTCAATCAAAATTGATTGAAAGGGTGAACCTATCGTTCGATGTTCAAATGATCTTTGATTGCTTTCAAACATTGCGAGTGTGTTGGACATACCTTGTCAGAGGTACGTGTCGAGTATCAGGTCAATCGAAAATTGATTCAAAGGGTGAACCCATCGTTCGATGTTCAAATGATTTTTGATTGCTTTCAACATTGCGAGTGTGTTGGACATACCTTGTCAAATGCTCCTCTCAAGTATGAATTCAATCAAAATTGATTGAAAGGGTGAACCCATCGTTCGATGTTCGAATGATTTTTGATTGCTTTCAAACATTGCGAGTGTGTTGGATATACCTTGTCAGAGGTACGTGTCGAGTATCAGGTCAATCGAAATTGATTCAAAGGGTGAACCCATCGTTCGATGTTCAAATGATTTTTGATTGCTTTCAATCTTTGCGAGTGTGTTGGACATACCTTGTCACATGCTCCTCTCAAGTATGAAGTCAATCAAAATTGATTGAAAGGGTGAACCCATCGTTCGATGTTCAAATGATTTTTGATTGCTTTCAAACATTGCGAGTGTGTTGGACATACCTTGTCAAATGCTCATCTCAAGTATGAATTCAATCAAAATTGATTGAAAGGGTGAACCCATCGTTCGATGTTCAAATGAATTTTTGATTGCTTTCAAACATTGCGAGTGTGTTGGACATACCTTGTCAAAGGTACGTGTCGAGTATCAGGTCAACCGAAATTGATTCAAAGGGTGAACCCATCGTTCGATGTTCAAATGAATTTTGATTGCTTTCAATCTTTGCGAGTGTGTTGGACATACCTTGTCACATGCTCCTCTCAAGTATGAAGTCAATCAAAATTGATTGAAAGGTGAACCTATCGTTCGATGTTCAAATGATCTTTAATTTCTTTCAAACATTGCGAGTGTGTTGGACATACCTTGTCAAAGGTATGTGTCGACTATCAGGTCAATCGAAATTGATTCAAAGGGTGAACCCATCGTTCGATGTTCAAATGAATTTTTGATTGCTTTCAATCTTTGCGAGTGTGTTGGACATACCTTGTCACATGCTCCTCTCAAGTATGAAGTCAATCAAAATTGATTGAAAGGGTGAACCTATCGTTCGATGTTCAAATGATCTTTGATTGCTTTCAAACATTGCGAGTGTGTTGGACATACCTTGTCTGAGGTAGGTGTCGAAGTATCAGGTCAATCAAAATTGATTGAAAGGGTGAACCCATCGTTCGATGTTCAAATGATTTTTGATTGCTTTCAAACATTGCGAGTGTGTTGGACATACCTTGTCAAATGCTCCTCTCAAGTATGAATTCAATCAAAATTGATTGAAAGGGTGAACCCATCGTTCGATGTTCAAATGATTTTTCATTGCTTTCAAACATTGCGAGTGTGTTGGACATACCTTGTCAGAGGTCCGTGTCGAGTATCAGGTCAATCGAAATTGATTCAAAGGGTGAACCCATCGTTCGATGTTCAAATGAATTTTTGATTGCTTTCAATCTTTGCGAGTGTGTTGGACATACCTTGTCACATGCTCCTCTCAAGTATGAAGTCAATCAAAATTGATTGAAAGGGTGAACCTATCGTTCGATGTTCAAATGATTTTGATTGCTTTCAAACATTGCGAGTGTGTTGGACATACCTTGTCTGAGGTAGGTGTCGAATATCAGGTCAATCAAAATTGATTGAAAGGGTGATCCCATCGTTCGATGTTCAAATGATTTTTTGATTGCTTTCAAACATTGCGAGTGTGTTGGACATACCTTGTCAAATGCTCCTCTCAAGTATGAATTCAATCAAAATTGATTGAAAGGGTGAACCCATCGTTCGATGTTCAAATGATTTTTGATTGCTTTCAAACATTGCGAGTGTGTTGGACATACCTTGTCAGAGGTACGTGTCGAGTATCAGGTCAATCGAAATTGATTCAAAGGGTCAACCCATCGTTCGATGTTCAAATGAATTTTTGATTGCTTTCAATCTTTGCGAGTGTGTTGGACATACCTTGTTAGAGGTTTGTGTCGAGTATCAGGTCAATCAAAATTGATTGAAAGGGTGAACCTATCGTTCGATGTTCAAATGATCTTTGATTGCTTTCAAACATTGCGAGTGTTTGCACATACCTTGTCAGAGGTATGTGTCGAATATCAGGTCAATCAAAATTGATTGAAAGGGTCAACCCATCGTTGGATGTTCAAATGATTTTTGATTGCTTTCAAACATTAGGAGTGTGTTGGACATACCTTGTCAAATGCTCCTCTCAAGTATGAATTCAATCAAAATTGATTGAAAGGGTGAACCCATCGTTCGATGTTCAAATGATTTTTGATTGCTTTCAAACATTGCGAGTGTGTTGGACATACCTTGTCAGAGGTACGTGTGGAGTATCAGGTCAATCGAAATTGATTCAAAGGGTCAACCCATCGTTCGATGTTCAAATGGATTTTTGATTGCTTTCAATCTTTGCATGTGTGTTGGACATACCTTGTCACATGCTCCTCTCAAGTATGAAGTCAATCAAAATTGATTGAAAGGGTGAACCCATCGTTCGATGTTCAAATGATTTTTGATTGCTTTCAAACATTGCGAGTGTGTTGGACATACCTTGTCAGAGGTACGTGTGGAGTATTAGGTCAATCGAAATTGATTCAAAGGGTGAACCATCGTTCGATGTTCAAATGAATTTTTGATTGCTTTCAATCTTTGCATGTGTGTTGGACATACCTTGTCACATGCTCCTCTCAAGTATGAATTCAATCCAAATTGATTGAAAGGGTGAACCTATCGTTCGATGTTCAAATGATCCTTGATTGCTTTCAAACATTGCGGGTGTGTTGGACATACCTTGTCAGAGGTACGTGTCGAGTATCAAGTCAATCGAAATTGATTCAAAGGGTGAACCCATCGTTCGATGTTCAAATGAATTTTTGATTGCTTTCAATCTTTGCGAGTGTGTTGGACATTACCTTGTCAGAGGTACATGTGAGTATCAGGTCAATCAAAATTGATTCAAAGGGTGAACCCATCGTTCGATGTTCAAATGAATTTTTGATTGCTTTCAATCTTTGCGAGTGTGTTGGACATACCTTGTCACATGCTCCTCTCAAGTATGAAGTCAATCAAAATTGATTGAAAGGGTGAACCTATCGTTCGATGTTCAAATGATCTTTGATTGCTTTCAAACATTGCGAGTGTGTTGGACATACCTTGTCACATGCTCCTCTCAAGTATGAAGTCAATCAAAATTGATTGAAAGGGTGAACCCATCGTTCGATGTTCAAATGATCTTTTGACTGCTTTCAAACATTGCGAGTGTGTTGGACATACCTTGTCAGAGGTACGTGTGGAGTATCAGGTCAATCGAAATTGTTTCAAAGGGTGAACCCATCGTTCGATGTTCAAATGAATTTTGATTGCTTTCAATCTTTGCATGTGTGTTGGACATACCTTGTCACATGCTCCTCTCAAGTATGAAGTCAATCAAAATTGATTGAAAGGGTGAACCCATCGTTCGATGTTCCAATGATTTTTGATTGCTTTCAAACATTGCGAGTGTGTTGGACATACCTTGTCAGAGGTACGTGTCGAGTATCAGGTCAATCGAAATTGATTCAAAGGGTGAACCCATCGTTCGATGTTCAAATGAATTTTTGATTGCTTTCAATCTTTGCATGTGTGTTGGACATACCTTGTCACATGCTCCTCTCAAGTATGAAGTCAATCAAAATTGATTGAAAGGGTGAACCATCGTTCGATGTTCAAATGATCTTTGATTGCTTTCAAACATTGCGAGTGTGTTGGACATACCTTGTCAGAGGTACGTGTCGAAGTATCAGGTCAATCAAATTGATGAAAGGGTGAACCCATCGTTCGATGTTCAAATGATTTTTGATTGCTTTCAAACATTGCGAGTGTGTTGGACATACCTTGTCAGAGGTACGTGTGGAGTATCAGGTCAATCGAAATTGATTGAAAGCGTGAACCCATCGTTCGATGTTCAAATGATTTTTTGTTGCTTTCAAACATTGCGAGTGTGTTGGACATACCTTGTCAAATGCTCCTCTCAAGTATGAATTCAATCAAAAATTGATGAAAAGGGTGAACCCATCGTTCGATGTTCAAATGATTTTTGATTGCTTTCAAACATTGCGAGTGTGTTGGACATACTTTGTCAGAGGTACGTGTCGAAGTATCAGGTCAATCAAAATTGATTGAAAGGGTGAACCCATCGTTCGATGTTCAAATGATTTTTGATTGCTTTCAAACATTGCGAGTGTGTTGGACATACCTTGTCAAATGCTCCTCTCAAGTATGAATTCAATCAAATTGATTGAAAGGGTGAACCCATCGTTCGATGTTCAAATGATTTTTGATTGCTTTCAAACATTGCGAGTGTGTTGGACATACCTTGTCAGAGGTACGTGTCGAGTATCAGGTCAATCGAAATTGATTCAAAGGGTGAACCCATCGTTCGATGTTCAAATGAATTTTTTATTGCTTTCAATCTTTGCGAGTGTGTTGGACATACCTTGTTAGAGGTTTGTTGTCGAGTATCAGGTCAATCAAAATTGATTGAAAGGGTGAACCCATCGTTCGATGTTCAAATGATCTTTGATTGCTTTCAAACATTGCGAGTGTGTTGGACATACCTTGTCAGAAGGTATGTGTCGAATATCAGGTCAATCAAAATTGATTGAAAGGGTGAACCCATCGTTCGATGTTCAAATGATTTTTGATTGCTTTCAAACATTGCGAGTGTGTTGGACATACCTTGTCAAATGCTCCTCTCAAGTATGAATCAATCAAAATTGATTGAAAGGGTGAACCCATCGTTCGATGTTCAAATGATTTTTGATTGCTTTCAAACATTGCGAGTGTGTTGGACATACCTTGTCAGAGGTACGTGTGGAGTATCAGGTCAATCGAAATTGATTCAAAGGGTGAACCCATCGTTCGATGTTCAAATGAATTTTTGATTGCTTTCAATCTTTGCGAGTGTGTTGGACATACCTTGTCACAATGCTCCTCTCAAGTATGAAGTCAATCAAAATTGATTGAAAGGGTGAACCCATCGTTCGATGTTCAAATGATTTTTGATTGCTTTCAAACATTGCGAGTGTGTTGGACATACCTTGTCAGAGGTATGTGTTGAGTATCAGGTCAATCGAAATTGATTCAAAGGGTGAACCCATCGTTCGATGTTCAAATGATTTTTTGTTGCTTTCAAACATTGCGAGTGTGTTGGACATACCTTGTCACATGCTCCTCTCAAGTATGAATTCAATCAAAATTGATTGAAAGGGTGAACCCAACGTTCGATGTTCAAATGATTTTTGATTGCTTTCAAACATTGCGAGTGTGTTGGACATACCTTGTCAGAGGTACGTGTTGAGTATCAGGTCAATCAAAATTGATTCAAAGGGTGAACCCATCGTTCGATGTTCAAATGAATTTTGATTGCTTTCAATCTTTGCGAGTGTGTTGGACATACCTTGTCACATGCTCCTCTCAAGTATGAAGTCAATCAAAATTGATTGAAAGGGTGAACCCATCGTTCGATGTTCCAATGATTTTTGATTGCTTTCAAACATTGCGAGTGTGTTGGATATACCTTGTCAGAGGTACGTGTCGAGTATCAGGTCAATCAAAATTGATTCAAAGGGTGAACCCATCGTTCGATGTTCAAATGAAATTTTGATTGCTTTCAATCTTTGCGAGTGTGTTGGACATACCTTGTCACATGCTCCTCTCAAGTATGAAGTCAATCAAAATTGATTGAAAGGGTGAACCCATCGTTCGATGTTCAAATGATTTTTGATTGCTTTCAAACATTGCGAGTGTGTTGGACATACCTTGTCAAATGCTCATCTCAAGTATGAATTCAATCAAAATTGATTGAAAGGGTGAACCCATCGTTCGATGTTCAAATGAATTTTTGATTGCTTTCAAACATTGCGAGTGTGTTGGACATACCTTGTCAAAGGTATGTGTCGAGTATCAGGTCAATCGAAATTGATTCAAAGGGTGAACCCATCGTTCGATGTTCAAATGAAATTTTGATTGCTTTCAATCTTTGCGAGTGTGTTGGACATACCTTGTCACATGCTCCTCTCAAGTATGAAGTCAATCAAAATTGATTGAAAGGGTGAACCCATCGTTCGATGTTCAAATGATCTTTGATTGCTTTCAAACATTGCGAGTGTGTTGGACATATACCTTGTCAGAGGTAGGTGTCGAATATCAAGTCAATCAAAATTGATTGAAAGGGTGAACCCATCGTTCGATGTTCAAATGATTTTTGATTGCTTTCAAACATTGCGAGTGTGTTGGACATACCTTGTCACATGCTCCTCTCAAGTATGAAGTCAATCAAAATTGATTGAAAGGGTGAACCCATCGTTCGATGTTCAAATGATTTTGATTGCTTTCAAACATTGCGAGTGTGTTGGACATACCTTGTCAGAGGTACGTGTCGAGTATCAGGTCAATCGAAATTGATTCAAAGGGTGAACCCATCGTTCGATGTTCAAATGAATTTTTGATTGCTTTCAATCTTTGCGAGTGTGTTGGACATACCTTGTCAGAGGTTTGTGTCGAGTATCAGGTCAATCAAAATTGATTGAAAGGGTGAACCCATCGTTCGATGTTCAAATGATTTTTGATTGCTTTCAAACATTGCGAGTGTGTTGGACATACCTTGTCAGAGGTACGTGTCGAGTATCAGGTCAATCGAAATTGATTCAAAGGGTGAACCCATCGTTCGATGTTCAAATGATTTTTGATTGCTTTCAAACATTGCGAGTGTGTTGGACATACCTTGTCACATGCTCCTCTCAAGTATGAAGTCAATCAAAATTGATTGAAAGGGTGAACCCATCGTTCGATGTTCAAATGATTTTTGATTGCTTTCAAACATTGCGAGTGTGTTGGACATACCTTGTCAGAGGTACGTGTCGAGTATCAGGTCAATCGAAATTGATTCAAAGGGTGAAACCATCGTTCGATGTTCAAATGAATTTTTGATTGCTTTCAATCTTTGCGAGTGTGTTGGACATACCTTGTCACATGCTCCTCTCAAGTATGAAGTCAATCAAAATTGATTGAAAGGGTGAACCCATCGTTCGATGTTCAAATGATTTTTGATTGCTTTCAAACATTGCGAGTGTGTTGGACATACCTTGTCAAATGCTCCTCTCAAGTATGAATTCAATCAAAATTGATTGAAAGGGTGAACCCATCGTTCGATGTTCAAATGAATTTTTGATTGCTTTCAAACATTGCGAGTGTGTTGGACATACCTTGTCAGAGGTACGTGTCGAGTATCAGGTCAATCGAAATTGATTCAAAGGGTGAACCCATCGTTCGATGTTCAAATGAAATTTTGATTGCTTTCAATCTTTGCGAGTGTGTTGGACATACCTTGTCACATGCTCCTCTCAAGTATGAAGTCAATCAAAATTGATTGAAAGGGTGAACCCATCGTTCGATGTTCAAATGATCTTTGATTGCTTTCAAACATTGCGAGTGTGTTGGACATACCTTGTCTGAGGTAGGTGTCGAATATCAGGTCAATCAAAAATTGATTGAAAGGGTGAACCCATCGTTCGATGTTCAAATGATTTTTGATTGCTTTCAAACCATGCGAGTGTGTTGGACATACCTTGTCAAATGCTCCTCTCAAGTATGATTCAATCAAAATTGATTGAAAGGGTGAACCCATCGTTCGATGTTCAAATGATTTTTGATTGCTTTCAAACATTGCGAGTGTGTTGGACATACCTTGTCAGAGGTACGTGTCGAGTATCAGGTTAATCAAAATTGATTGAAAGGGTGAACCCATCGTTCGATGTTCAAATGATTTTTGATTGCTTTCAATCTTTGCGAGTGTGTTGGACATACCTTGTCAGAGGTTCGTGTCGAGTATCAGGTCAATCAAAATTGATTGAAAGGGTGAACCATCGTTCGATGTTCAAATGATTTTTGATTGCTTTCAAACATTGCGAGTGTGTTGGACATACCTTGTCAAATGCTCCTCTCAAGTATGAAGTCAATCAAAATTGATTGAAAGGGTGAACCCATCGTTCGATGTTCAAATGATTTTTTATTGCTTTCAATCTTTGCGAGTGTGTTGGACATACCTTGTCAGAGGTACGTGTCGAGTATCAGGTCAATCGAAATTGATTCAAAGGGTGAACCCATCGTTCGATGTTCAAATGAATTTTGATTGCTTTCAAATCTTTGCGAGTGTGTTGGACATACCTTGTCAGAGGTTTGTGTCGAGTATCAGGTCAATCAAATTGATTGAAAGGGTGAACCCATCGTTCGATGTTCAAATGATTTTTTGATTGCTTTCAAACATTGCGAGTGTGTTGGACATACCTTGTCAGAGGTATGTGTCGAGTATCAGGTCAATCAAAATTGATTGAAAGGGTCAACCCATCGTTCGATGTTCAAATGATTTTTGATTGCTTTCAAACATTAGGAGTGTGTTGGACATACCTAGTCAAATGCTCCTCTCAAGTATGAATTCAATCAAAATTGATTGAAAGGGTGAACCCATCGTTCGATGTTCAAATGAATTTTTGATTGCTTTCAATCTTTGCGAGTGTGTTGGACATACCTTGTTAGAGGTTTGTGTCGAGTATCAGGTCAATCAAAATTGATTGAAAGGGTGAACCCATCGTTCGATGTTCAAATGATCTTTGATTGCTTTCAAACATTGCGAGTGTGTTGGACATACCTTGTCAAATGCTCCTCTCAAGTATGAATTCAATCAAAATTGATTGAAAGGGTGAACCCATCGTTCGATGTTCAAATGATTTTTTATTGCTTTCAATCTTTGCGAGTGTGTTGGACATACCTTGTCAGAGGTACGTGTCGAGTATCAGGTCAATCAAAATTGATTGAAAGGGTGAACCCATCGTTCGATGTTCAAATGATCTTTGATTGCTTTCAAACATTGCGAGTGTGTTGGACATACCTTGTCAAATGCTCCTCTCAAGTATGAATTCAATCAAAATTGATTGAAAGGGTGAACCCATCGTTCGATGTTCAAATGATTTTTGATTGCTTTCAAACATTGCGAGTGTGTTGGACATACCTTGTCAGAGGTACGTGTCGAGTATCAGGTCAACCGAAATTGATTCAAAGGGTGAACCCATCGTTCGATGTTCAAATGAATTTTTGATTGCTTTCAATCTTTGCGAGTGTGTTGGACATACCTTGTCACATGCTCCTCTCAAGTATGAAGTCAATCAAAATTGATTGAAAGGGTGAACCCATCGTTCGATGTTTAATTGATTTTTGATTGCTTTCAAACATTGCGAGTGTGTTGGACATACCTTGTCAAATGCTCCTCTCAAGTATGAATTCAATCAAAATTGATTGAAAGGGTGAACCCATCGTTCGATGTTCAAATGATTTTTGATTGCTTTCAAACATTGCGAGTGTGTTGGACATACCTTGTCAGAGGTATGTGTCGAGTATCAGGTCAATCGAAATTTATTCAAAGGGTCAACCCATCGTTCGATGTTCAAATGAATTTTTGATTGCTTTCAATCTTTGCGAGTGTGTTGGACATACCTTGTCACATGCTCCTCTCAGTATGAAGTCAATCAAAATTGATTAAAAGGGTGAACCCATCGTTCGATTGAAATGATTTTTGATTGCTTTCAACATTGCGAGTGTGTTGGACATACCTTGTGAAATGCTCCTCTCAAGTATGAATTCAATCAAAATTGATTGAAAGGGTGAACCCATCGTTCGATGTTCAACGATGATTTTTGATTGCTTTCAAACATT